>CATQJT010000042.1:0-505747 GCA_958301585.1 Merodon equestris
TGCAGACATACGGCATTAATAGGAAAAAAAAATAAGAAAAGGAGCGTGCTAACTACTACAGAACATATAAAATGTTAATAGCTCTTGCTCCCTTTAACGTATGCATTCGTATGCAGACATACTGCATAAATAGGAAAAAACCTAAGAAAAGGCTTCTTATAGAGCGTGCTAACTACTACAGAACATATAAAAAGTTAATACTTCTTGCTCCCTTTAACGTATGCATGCGTATGCAGGCATACTGCATAAATAGGAAAAAAACCTAAGAAAAGGGCATCTTATAGAGCGTGCTAGCTACTACAGAACATATAAAATGTTAATACCTCTTGCTCCCTTTAACGTATGCATGCGTATGCAGGCATATTGCATAAATAGGAAAAAACCTAAGAAAAGGGCTTCTTATAGAGCGTGCTAACTACTACAGAACATATAAAATGTTAATACCTCTTGTTCCCTTAGACGAATGCATGCGTATGCAGACATACTGCATAAATAGGAAAAAACCTAAGAAAAGGGCTTCTTATAGAGCGTGCTATCTACTATAGAACATATAAAATGTTAATATCTCTTGCTCCCTTAGACGTATGCATGCGTATGCAGACATACGGCATAAATAGGAGAAAAAATAAGAAAAGGAGCGTGCTAACTACTACAAAACATATAAAATGTTAATAGCTCTTGCTCCCTTTAACTTATGCATGCGTATGCAGACATACTGCATAAATAGGAAAAAACCTAAGAAAAGGCTTCTTATAGAGCGTGCTAACTACTACAGAATATATAAAATGTTAATATTTCTTGCTCCCTGCATGCGTATGCAGACATACGGCATAAATAGGAAAAAAACCTAAGAAAAGTGCTTCTTATAGAGCGTGCTAACTACTACAGAACATATAAAATGTTAATACCTCTTGCTCCCTTTAACTTATGCATGCGTATGCAGACTTACTGCATAAATAGGAAAAACAACTAAGAAAAGGGCTTCTTATAGAGCGTGCTAGCTACTACGTGACGTACAAAATGTTAATATCTTTTGCTCCCTTAGACGTATGCATGCGTATGTAGACATACGGCATAAATAGGAAAAAAACCTAAGAAAAGTGCTTCTTATAGAGCGTGCTAACTACTACAGAACATATAAAATGTTAATACCTCTTGCTCCCTTTAACGTATGCATGCGTATGCAGGCATACTGCATAAATAGGAAAAACAACTAAGAAAAGGGCTTCTTATAGAGCGTGCTAGCTACTACGTGACGTACAAAATGTTAATATTTCTTGCTCCCTTAGACGTATGCATGCGTATGCAGACATACGGCATAAATAGGAAAAAAACCTAAGAAAAGTGCTTCTTATAGAGCGTGCTAACTACTACAGAACATATAAAATGTTAATACCTCTTGCTCCCTTTAACGTATGCATGCGTATGCAGGCATACTGCATAAAGAGGAAAAACAAATAAGAAAAGGGCTTCTTATAGAGCGTGCTAGCTACTACGTGACGTACAAAATGTTAATATCTCTTGCTCCCTTAGACGTATGCATGCGTATGCAGACATACGGCATAAATAGGAAAAAAACCTAAGAAAAGTGCTTCTTATAGAGCGTGCTAACTACTACAGAACATATAAAATGTTAATACCTCTTGCTCCCTTTAACGTATGCATGCGTATGCAGGCATACTGCATAAATAGGAAAAACAACTAAGAAAAGGGCTTCTTATAGAGCGTGCTAGCTACTACGTGACGTACAAAATGTTAATATCTCTTGCTCCCTTAGACGTATGCATGCGTATGCAGACATACGGCATAAATAGGAAAAAAACCTAAGAAAAGGGCTTCTTATAGAGCGTGCTAACTACTACAGAACATATAAAATGTTAATACCTCTTGCTCCCTTTAACGTATGCATGCGTATGGAGACATACTGCATAAATAGGAAAAAACCTAAGAAAAGGCTTCTTATAGAGCGTGCTAACTACTACAGAACATATAAAATGTTAATACCTCTTGCTCCCTTTAACGTATGCATGCGTATGCAGACATACTGCATAAATAGGAAAGAAACATAAGAAAAGGGCTTCTTATAGAGCGAGCTAGCTACTACAGAACATATTAAATGTAAATACCTCTTGCTCCCTTTAACGTCTGCATGCGTATGCAGACATACTGCATAAACAGGAAAAAAACCTAAGAAAAGGCTTCTTATAGAGCGTGCTAACTACTACAGAATATATAAAATGTTAATACCTCTTGCTCCCTTTAGCGTATGCATGCGTATGCAGACATACTGCATAAATAGGAAAAAAACCTAAGAAAAGGTCTTCTTATAGAGCGTGCTAGCTACTACAGGACATATAAAATGTTAATACCTCTTGCTCCCTTTAACGTATGCATGCGTATGCAGACATACTGCATAAAAAGGAAAAAACCTAAGAAAAGGGCTTCTTATAAGCGTGCTACCTACTACGTGACGTACAAAATGTTAATATCTCTTGCTCCCTTTAACGTATGCATGCGTATGCAGACATACTGCATAAATAGGAAAAAACCTAAGAAATGGGATTCTTATAGAGAATGCTATCTACTACAGAACATATAAAAAGTTGATACCTCTTGCTCCCTTTAACGTATGCATGCGTATGCAGACATACTTCATAAATAGGAAAAAACCTAAGAAATGGGATTCTTATAGAGCGTGCTAGCTACTATAGAACATATAAAATGTTAATACCTCTTGCTCCCTTTAACGTATGCATGCGTATGCAGACATACTGCATAAATAGGAAAGAAACATAAGAAAAGGGCTTCTTATAGAGCGAGCTAGCTACTACAGAACATATTAAATGTAAATACCTCTTGCTCCCTTTAACGTCTGCATGCGTATGCAGACATACTGCATAAACAGGAAAAAACCTAAGAAAAGGCTTCTTATAGAGCGTGCTAACTACTACAGAATATATAAAATGTTAATACCTCTTGCTCCCTTTAGCGTATGCATGCGTATGCAGACATACTGCATAAATAGGAAAAAAACCTAAGAAAAGGTCTTCTTATAGAGCGTGCTAGCTACTACAGGACATATAAAATGTTAATACCTCTTGCTCCCTTTAACGTATGCATGCGTATGCAGACACACTGCATAAAAAGGAAAAAACCTAAGAAAAGGGCTTCTTATAGAGCGTGCTAGCTACTACATGACGTACAAAATGTTAATATCTCTTGCTCCCTTAGACGTATGCATGCGTATGCAGACATACGGCATAAATAGGAAAAAAAATAAGAAAAGGAGAGTGCTAACTACTACAGGACGTACAAAATGTTAATATCTCTTGCTCCCTTAGATGTATGCATGCGTATGCAGACATACTGCATAAATAGAAACATAAGGAAAGGGCTTCTTGTAGAGCGTGCTAGCTACTACAGAACATATAAAATGTTAATACCTCTTGCTCCCTTTAACGTATGCATGCGTATGCAGACATACTGCATAAATAGGAAAAAAAATAAGAAAAATGCTTCTTATAGAGCGTGCTAACTACTACAGAACATATAAAATGTTAATACCTCTTGCTCCCTTTAACGTAAGCATGCGTATGCAGGCATACTGCATAAATAGGAAAAAAAACTAAGAAAAGGGCTTCTTATAGAGCGTGCTAGCTACTACGTGACGTACAAAATGTTAATATCTCTTGCTCCCTTAGACGTATGCATGCGTATGCAGACATACGGCATAAATAGGAAAAAAACCTAAGAAAAGGGCTTCTTATAGAGCGTGCTAGCTACTACAGAACATATAAAATGTTAATACCTCTTGCTCCCTTTAACGTATGCATGCGTATGCTGACATACGGCATAAATAGGAAAAAAACCTAAGAAAAGGGCTTCTTATAGAGCGTGCTAGCTACTACAGAACATATAAAATGTTATTACCTCTTGCTCCCTTTAACGTATGCATGCGTATGCAGACATACGTCATAAATAGGAAAAAAACCTAAGAAAAGGGCTTCTTATAGAGCGTGCTAGCTACTACAGAACATATAAAAAGTTGATACCTCTTGCTCCCTTTAACGTATGCATGCGTATGCAGACATACTGCATAAATAGGAAAAAACCTAAGAAATGGGATTCTTATAGAGCGTGCTAGCTACTATAGAACATATAAAATGTTAATACCTCTTGCTCCCTTTAACGTATGCATGCGTATGCAGGCATACTGCATAAAGAGGAAAAACAAATAAGAAAAGGGCTTCTTATAGAGCGTGCTAGCTACTACGTGACGTACAAAATGTTAATATCTCTTGCTCCCTTAGACGTATGCATGCGTATGCAGACATACGGCATAAATAGGAAAAAAACCTAAGAAAAGTGCTTCTTATAGAGCGTGCTAACTACTACAGAACATATAAAATGTTAATACCTCTTGCTCCCTTTAACGTATGCATGCGTATGCAGGCATACTGCATAAATAGGAAAAACAACTAAGAAAAGGGCTTCTTATAGAGCGTGCTATCTACTACGTGACGTACAAAATGTTAATATCTCTTGCTCCCTTAGACGTATGCATGCGTATGCAGACATACGGCATAAATAGGAAAAAAACCTAAGAAAAGGGCTTCTTATAGAGCGTGCTAACTACTACAGAACATATAAAATGTTAATACCTCTTGCTCCCTTTAACGTATGCATGCGTATGGAGACATACTGCATAAATAGGAAAAAACCTAAGAAAAGGCTTCTTATAGAGCGTGCTAACTACTACAGAACATATAAAATGTTAATACCTCTTGCTCCCTTTAACGTATGCATGCGTATGCAGGCATACTGCATAAATAGGAAAAATAACTAAGAAAAGGGCTTCTTATAGAGCGTGCTACCTACTACGTGACGTACAAAATGTTAATATCTCTTGCTCCCTTTAACGTATGCATGCGTATGCAGACATACTGCATAAATAGGAAAAAACCTAAGAAATGGGATTCTTATAGAGAATGCTATCTACTACAGAACATATAAAAAGTTGATACCTCTTGCTCCCTTTAACGTATGCATGCGTATGCAGACATACTTCATAAATAGGAAAAAACCTAAGAAATGGGATTCTTATAGAGCGTGCTAGCTACTATAGAACATATAAAATGTTAATACCTCTTGCTCCCTTTAACGTATGCATGCGTATGCAGACATACTGCATAAATAGGAAAGAAACATAAGAAAAGGGCTTCTTATAGAGCGAGCTAGCTACTACAGAACATATTAAATGTTAATACCTCTTGCTCCCTTTAACGTCTGCATGCGTATGCAGACATACTGCATAAACAGGAAAAAACCTAAGAAAAGGCTTCTTATAGAGCGTGCTAACTACTACAGAATATATAAAATGTTAATACCTCTTGCTCCCTTTAGCGTATGCATGCGTATGCAGACATACTGCATAAATAGGAAAAAAACCTAAGAAAAGGTCTTCTTATAGAGCGTGCTAGCTACTACAGAACATATAAAATGTTAATACCTCTTGCTCCCTTTAACTTATGCATGCGTATGCAGACTTACTGCATAAATAGGAAAAAACCTAAGAAAAGGGCTTCTTATAGAGCGTGCTAGCTACTACATGACGTACAAAATGTTAATATCTCTTGCTCCCTTAGACGTATGCATGCGTATGCAGACATACGGCATAAATAGGAAAAAAAATAAGAAAAGGAGAGTGCTAACTACTACAGGACGTACAAAATGTTAATATCTCTTGCTCCCTTAGATGTATGCATGCGTATGCAGACATACTGCATAAATAGAAACATAAGGAAAGGGCTTCTTGTAGAGCGTGCTAGCTACTACAGAACATATAAAATGTTAATACCTCTTGCTCCCTTTAACGTAAGCATGCGTATGCAGGCATACTGCATAAATAGGAAAAAAAACTAAGAAAAGGGCTTCTTATAGAGCGTGCTAGCTACTACGTGACGTAAAAAATGTTAATATCTCTTGCTCCCTTAGACGTATGCATGCGTATGCAGACATACGGCATAAATAGGAAAAAAACCTAAGAAAAGGGCTTCTTATAGAGCGTGCTAGCTACTACAGAACATATAAAATGTTAATACCTCTTGCTCCCTTTAACGTATGCATGCGTATGCAGACATACGGCATAAATAGGAAAAAAACCTAAGAAAAGGGCTTCTTATAGAGCGTGCTAGCTACTACAGAACATATAAAATGTTATTACCTCTTGCTCCCTTTAACGTATGCATGCGTATGCAGACATACGTCATAAATAGGAAAAAAACCTAAGAAAAGGGCTTCTTATAGAGCGTGCTAGCTACTACAGAACATATAAAAAGTTGATACCTCTTGCTCCCTTTAACGTATGCATGCGTATGCAGACATACTGCATAAATAGGAAAAAACCTAAGAAATGGGATTCTTATAGAGCGTGCTAGCTACTACAGAACATATAAAAAGTTGATACCTCTTGCTCCCTTTAACGTATGCATGCGTATGCAGACATACTGCATAAATAAAAAAACCTAAGGAAAGGCTTCTTATAGAGCGTGCTAACTACTACAGAACATACAAAATGTTAATACCTCTTGCTCCCTTTAACGTATGCATGCGTATCCAGGCATACTGCATAAATAGGAAAAAAACCTAAGAAAAGGGCTTCTTATAGAGCGTGCTAGCTACTACAGAACATATAAAATGTTAATACCTCTTGCTCCCTTTAACGTATGCATGCGTATGCAGACATACGGCATAGATAGGAAAAAAACCTAAGAAAAGGGCTTCTTATAGAGCGTGCTAGCTACTACAGAGCATATGAAAAGTTGATACCTCTTGCTCCCTTTAACGTATGCATGCGTATGCAGACATACTGCATAAATAGGAAAAAACCTAAGAAATGGGATTCTTATAGAGCGTGCTAGCTACTATAGAACATATAGAATGTTAATACCTCTTGCTCCCTTTAACGTATGCATGCGTATGCAGACATGCTGCATAAATAGGAAAAAACCTAAGAAAAGGCTTCTTATAGAGCGTGCTACCTACTACAGAACATATAAAATGTTAATACCTCTTGCTCCCTTTAACGTATGCATGCGTATGCAGACATACTGCATAAATAGGAAAAAAACCTAAGAAAAGGGCTTCTTATAGAGCCTGCTAGCTACTACAGAACATATAAAATGTTAATACCTCTTGCTCCCTTTAACTTATGCATGCGTATGCAGACATACTGCATAAACAGGAAAAAACCTAAGAAAAGGGTTCTTATAGAGCGTGCTAACTACTATAGAACATATAAAATGTTAATACCTCTTGCTCCCTTTAACGTATGCATGCGTATGCAGACATACTGCATAAATAGGAAAAAAACCTAAGAAAAGGGCTTCTTATAGAGCGTGCTAGCTACTACAGAACATATAAAATGTTAATACCTCTTGCTCCCTTTAACTTATGCATGCGTATGCAGACTTACTGCATAAATAGGAAAAAACGTAAGAAAAGGGCTTCTTATAGAGCGTGCTAACTACTACATGACGTACAAAATGTTAATATCTCTTGCTCCCTTAGACGTATGCATGCGTATGCAGACATACTGCATAAATAGGAAAAAAACCTAAGAAAAGGGCTTCTTATAGAGCCTGCTAGCTACTACAGAACATATAAAATGTTAATACCTCTTGCTCCCTTTAACTTATGCATGCGTATGCAGACATACTGCATAAACAGGAAAAAACCTAAGAAAAGGGTTCTTATAGAGCGTGCTAACTACTACAGAACATATAAAATGTTAATACCTCTTGCTCCCTTTAACGTATGCATGCGTATGCAGACATACTGCATAAATAGGAAAAAAACCTAAGAAAAGGGCTTCTTATAGAGCGTGCTAGCTACTACAGAACATATAAAATGTTAATACCTCTTGCTCCCTTTAACGTATGCATGCGTATGCAGACATACTGCATAAATAGGAAAAAACCTAAGAAATGGGATTCTTATAGAGCGTGCTAGCTACTACAGAACATATAAAAAGTTGATACCTCTTGCTCCCTTTAACGTATGCATGCGTATGCAGGCATACTGCATAAATAGGAAAAACAACTATGAAAAGGGCTTCTTATAGAGCGTGCTAGCTACTACGTGACGTACAAAATGTTAATATCTCTTGCTCCCTTAGACGTATGCATGCGTATGCAGACATACGGCATAAATAGGAAAAAAACCTAAGAAAAGTGCTTCTTATAGAGCGTGCTAACTACTACAGAACATATAAAATGTTAATACCTCTTGCTCCCTTTAACGTATGCATGCGTATGCAGACATACTGCATAAATAGGAAAAAACCTAAGAAAAGGCTTCTTATAGAGCGTGCTAACTACTACGTGACGTACAAAATGTTAATATCTCTTGCTCCCTTAGACGTATGCATGCGCATGCAGACATACGGCATAAATAGGACAAAAACCTAAGAAAAGGGCTTCTTATAGAGCGTGCTAACTACTACAGAACATATAAAATGTTAATACCTCTTGCTCCCTTTAACGTATGCATGCGTATGGAGACATACGGCATAAATAGGAAAAAAACCTAAGAAAAGGGCTTCTTATAGAGAGTGCTAACTACTACAGAACATATAAAATGTTAATACCTCTTGCTCCCTTTAACGTATGCATGCGTATGCAGACATACTGCATAAATAGGAAAAAACCTAAGAAATGGGATTCTTATAGAGCGTGCTAGCTACTACAGAACATATAAAAAGTTGATACCTCTTGCTCCCTTTAACGTATGCATGCGTATGCAGACATACTGCACAAATAGGAAAAAAACATAAGAAAAGGGCTTCTTATAGAGCGTGCTAACTACTACAGAACATATAAAATGTTAATACCTCTTGCTCCCTTTAACGTATGCATGCGTATGGAGACATACTGCATAAATAGGAAAAAACCTAAGAAAAGGCTTCTTATAGAGCGTGCTAACTACTACAGAACATATAAAATGTTAATACCTCTTGCTCCCTTTAACGTATGCATGCGTATGCAGACATACTGCATAAATAGGAAAAAACCTAAGAAAAGGCTTCTTATAGAGCGTGCTAACTACTACGTGACGTACAAAATGTTAATATCTCTTGCTCCCTTAGACGTATGCATGCGTATGCAGACATACGGCATAAATAGGAAAAAAACCTAAGAAAAGGGCTTCTTATAGAGCGTGCTAACTACTACAGAACATATAAAATGTTAATACCTCTTGCTCCCTTTAACGTATGCATGCGTATGGAGCCATACGGCATAAATAGGAAAAAAACCTAAGAAAAGGGCTTCTTATAGAGAGTGCTAACTACTACAGAACATATAAAATGTTAATACCTCTTGCTCCCTTTAACGTATGCATGCGTATGCAGACATACGGCATAAATAGGAAAAAACCTAAGAAATGGGATTCTTATAGAGCGTGCTAGCTACTACAGAACATATAAAAAGTTGATACCTCTTGCTCCCTTTAACGTATGCATGCGTATGCAGACATACTGCATAAATAGGAAAAAACCTAAGAAAAGGCTTCTCATAGAGCGTGCTAACTACTACAGAACATATAAAATGTTAATACCTCTTGCTCCCTTTAACGTATGCATGCGTATGCAGACATACGGCATAAATAGGAAAAAACCTAAGAAATGGGATTCTTATAGAGCGTGCTAGCTACTACAGAACATATAAAAAGTTGATACCTCTTGCTCCCTTTAACGTATGCATGCGTATGCAGACATACTGCATAAATAGGAAAAAGCCTAAGAAAAGGGCTTCTTATAGAGCGTGCTAGCTACTACATGACGTACAAAATGTTAATATCTCTTGCTCCCTTAGACGTATGCATGCGTATGCAGACATACGGCATAAATAGGAAAAAAAATAAGAAAAGGAGCGTCCTAACTACTACATGACGTACAAAATGTTAATATCTCTTGCTATCTTAGATGTATGCATGCGTATGCAGACATACTGCATAAATAGAAACATAAGGAAAGGGCTTCTTGTAGAGCGTGCTGGCTACTACAGAACATATAAAATGTTAATACCTCTTGCTCCCTTTAACGTATGCATGCGTATGCAGGCATGCTGCATAAATAGGAAAAAAAACTAAGAAAAGGGCTTCTTATAGAGCGTGCTAGCTACTACGTGACGTACAAAATGTTAATATCTCTTGCTCCCTTTAACGTATGCATGCGTATGCAGACATACTGCATAAATAGGAAAAAACCTAAGAAATGGGATTCTTATAGAGAATGCTATCTACTACAGAACATATAAAAAGTTGATACCTCTTGCTCCCTTTAACGTATGCATGCGTATGTAGACATACTTCATAAATAGGAAAAAACCTAAGAATTGGGATTCTTATAGAGCGTGCTAGCTACTATAGAACATATAAAATGTTAATACCTCTTTCTCCCTTTAACGTATGCATGCGTATGCAGACATACTGCATAAATAGGAAAAAAACATAAGAAAAGGGCTTCTTATAGAGGGGGCTAGCTACTACAGAACATATAAAATGTTAATACCTCTTGCTCCCTTTAACGTCTGCATGCGTATGCAGACATACTGCATAAACAGGAAAAAACCTAAGAAAAGGCTTCTTATAGAGCGTGCTAACTACTACAGAATATATAAAATGTTAATACCTCTTGCTCCCTTTAACGTATGCATGCGTCTGCAGACATACGGCATAAATAGGAAAAAACCTAAGAAATGGGATTCTTATAGAGCGTGCTAGCTACTACAGAATATATAAAAAGTTGATACCTCTTGCTCCCTTTAACGTATGCATGCGTATGCAGACATACTGCATAAATAGGAAAAAGCCTAAGAAAAGGGCTTCTTATAGAGCGTGCTAGCTACTACATGACGTACAAAATGTTAATATCTCTTGCTCCCTTAGACGTATGCATGCGTATGCAGACATACGGCATAAATAGGAAAAAAAATAAGAAAAGGAGCGTCCTAACTACTACATGACGTACAAAATGTTAATATCTCTTGCTATCTTAGATGTATGCATGCGTATGCAGACATACTGCATAAATAGAAACATAAGGAAAGGGCTTCTTGTAGAGCGTGCTAGCTACTACAGAACATATAAAATGTTAATACCTCTTGCTCCCTTTAACGTATGCATGCGTATGCAGGCATGCTGCATAAATAGGAAAAAAAACTAAGAAAAGGGCTTCTTATAGAGCGTGCTAGCTACTACGTGACGTACAAAATATTAATATCTCTTGCTCCCTTTAACGTATGCATGCGTATGCAGACATACTGCATAAATAGGAAAAAACCTAAGAAAAGGCTTCTTATAGAGCGTGCTAACTACTACAGAACATATAAAATGTTAATACCTCTTGCTCCCTTTAACGTATGCATGCGTATGCAGACATACGGCATAAATAGGAAAAAACCTAAGAAATGGGATTCTTATAGAGCGTGCTAGCTACTACAGAACATATAAAAAGTTGATACCTCTTGCTCCCTTTAACGTATGCATGCGTATGCAGACATACTGCATAAATAGGAAAAAACCTAAGAAAAGGGCTTCTTATAGAGCGTGCTAGCTACTACATGACGTACAAACTGTTAATATCTCTTGCTCCCTTAGACGTATGCATGCGTATGCAGACATACGGCATAAATAGGAAAAAAAATAAGAAAAGGAGCGTCCTAACTACTACATGACGTACAAAATGTTAATATCTCTTGCTATCTTAGATGTATGCATGCGTATGCAGACATACTGCATAAATAGAAACATAAGGAAAGGGCTTCTTGTAGAGCGTGCTAGCTACTACAGAACATATAAAATGTTAATACCTCTTGCTCCCTTTAACGTATGCATGCGTATGCAGACATACTGCATAAATAGGAAAAAAAATAAGAAAAGGGCTTCTTATAGAGCGTGCTAGCTACTACGTGACGTACAAAATGTTAATATCTCTTGCTCCCTTAGACGTATGCATGCGTATGCAGACATACGGCATAAATAGGAAAAAAACCTAAGAAAAGGGCTTCTTATAGAGCGTGCTAGCTACTACAGAACATATAAAATGTTAATACCTCTTGCTCCCTTTAACGTATGCATGCGTATGCAGACATACGGCATAAATAGGAAAAAAACCTAAGAAAAGGGCTTCTTATAGAGCGTGCTAGCTACTACAGAACATATAAAAAGTTGATACCTCTTGCTCCCTTTAACGTATGCATGCGTATGCAGACATACTGCATAAATAGGAAAAAACCTAAGAAATGGGATTCTTATAGAGCGTGCTAGCTACTACAGAACATATAAAAAGTTGATACCTCTTGCTCCCTTTAACGTATGCATGCGTATGCAGACATACTGCATAAATAGGAAAAAACCTAAGAAAAGGCTTCTTATAGAGCGTGCTAACTACTACAGAACATATAAAATGTTAATACCTCTTGCTCCCTTTAACGTATGCATGCGTATGCAGACATACGGCATAAATAGGAAAAAAACCTAAGAAAAGGGCTTCTTATAGAGCGTGCTAGCTACTACAGAACATATAAAAAGTTGATACCTCTTGCTCCCTTTAACGTATGCATGCGTATCCAGGCATACTGCATAAATAGGAAAAAAACTTAAGAAAAGGGCTTCTTATAGAGCGTGCTAGCTACTACAGAACATATAAAATGTTAATACCTCTTGCTCCCTTTAACGTATGCATGCGTATGCAGACATACGGCATAGATAGGAAAAAAACTAAGAAAAGGGCTTCTTATAGAGCGTGCTAGCTACTACAGAACATATGAAAAGTTGATACCTCTTGCTCCCTTTAATGCGTATGCAGACATACTGCATAAATAGGAAAAAACCTAAGAAATGGGATTCTTACAGAGCGTGCTAGCTACTATAGAACATATAAAATGTTAATACCTCTTGCTCCCTTTAGCGTATGCATGCGTATGCAGACATACTGCATAAATAGGAAAAAAACCTAAGAAAAGGGCTTCTTATAGAGCCTGCTAGCTACTACAGAACATATAAAAAGTTGATACCTCTTGCTCCCTTTAATGCGTATGCAGACATACTGCATAAATAGGAAAAAACCTAAGAAATGGGATTCTTATAGAGCGTGCTAGCTACTATAGAACATATAAAATGTTAATACCTCTTGCTCCCTTTAACGTATGCATGCGTATGCAGACATACTGCATAAATAGGAAAAAACCTAAGAAAAGGCTTCTTATAGAGCGTGCTACTACTACAGAACATATAAAATGTTAATACCTCTTGCTCCCTTTAACGTATACATGCGTATCCAGGCATACTGCATAAATAGGAAAAAAACTTAAGAAAAGGGCTTCTTATAGAGCGTGCTAGCTACTACAGAACATATAAAATGTTAATACCTCTTGCTCCCTTTAACGTATGCATGCGTATGCAGACATACGGCATAGATAGGAAAAAAAACTAAGAAAAGGGCTTCTTATAGAGCGTGCTAGCTACTACAGAACATATGAAAAGTTGATACCTCTTGCTCCCTTTAATGCGTATGCAGACATACTGCATAAATAGGAAAAAACCTAAGAAATGGGATTCTTATAGAGCGTGCTAGCTACTATAGAACATATAAAATGTTAATACCTCTTGCTCCCTTTAACGTATGCATGCGTATGCAGACATACTGCATAAATAGGAAAAAACCTAAGAAAAGGCTTCTTATAGAGCGTGCTACCTACTACAGAACATATAAAATGTTAATACCTCTTGCTCCCTTTAACGTATGCATGCGTATGCAGACATACTGCATAAATAGGAAAAAACCTAAGAAAAGGCTTCTTATAGAGCGTGCTACTACTACAGAACATATAAAATGTTAATACCTCTTGCTCCCTTTAACGTATACATGCGTATCCAGGCATACTGCATAAATAGGAAAAAAACCAAAGAAAAGGGCTTCTTATAGAGCGTGCTAGCTACTACAGAACATATAAAATGTTAATACCTCTTGCTCCCTTTAACGTATGCATGCGTATGCAGACATACGGCATAGATAGGAGAAAAACCTAAGAAAAGGGCTTCTTATAGAGCGTGCTAGCTACTACAGAACATATGAAAAGTTGATACCTCTTGCTCCCTTTAACGTATGCATGCGTATGCAGACATACTGCATAAATAGGAAAAAACCTAAGAAAAGGCTTCTTATAGAGCGTGCTACCTACTACAGAACATATAAAATGTTAATACCTCTTGCTCCCTTTAACGTATGCATGCGTATGCAGACATACTGCATAAATAGGAAAAAACCTAAGAAAAGGCTTCTTATAGAGCGTGCTACCTACTACAGAACATATAAAATGTTAATACCTCTTGCTCCCTTTAACTTATGCATGCGTATGCTGACTTACTGCATAAATAGGAAAAAACCTAAGAAAAGGGCTTCTTATAGAGCGTGCTAGCTACTACATGACGTACAAAATGTTAATATCTCTTGCTCCCTTAGACGTATGCATGCGTATGCAGACATACGGCATAAATAGGGAAAAAAATAAGAAAAGGAGCGTGCTACTACTATAGAACATATAAAATGTTAATAGCTCTTGCTCCCTTTAACGTATGCATGCGTATGCGGACACACTGCATAAATAGGAAAAAAAATAAGAAAAGGGCTTCTTATAGAGCGTGCTTACTACTACAGAACATATAAAATGTTAATAGCTCTTGCTCCCTTTAACGTATGCATGCGTATGCAGACATACTGCATAAACAGGAAAAAACCTAAGAAAAGGGTTCTTATAGAGCGTGCTAGCTACTACAGAACATATAAAATGTTAATACCTCTTGCTCCCTTTAACTTATGCATGCGTATGCAGACTTATTGCATAAATAGGAAAAAACCTAAGAAAAGGGCTTCTTATAGAGCGTGCTAACTACTACAGAACATATAAAATGTTAATACCTCTTGCTCCCTTTAACGTATGTATGCGTATGCAGACATACGGCATAAATAGGAAAAAAACCTAAGAAAAGGGCGTGCTAACTACTACAGAACATAAAAAAAGTTAATAGCTCTTGCTCCCTTTAACGTATGCATGCGTATGCAGACATACTGCATAAACAGGAAAAAACCTAAGAAAAGGGTTCTTATAGAGCGTGCTAGCTACTACAGAACATATAAAATGTTAATACCTCTTGCTCCCTTTAACTTATGCATGCGTATGCAGACTTACTGCATAAATAGGAAAAAACCTAAGAAAACGGCTTCTTATAGAGCGTGCTAGCTACTTCGTGACGTACAAAATGTTAATATCTCTTGCTCCCTTAGACGTATGCATGCGTATGCAGACATACTGCATAAATAGGAAAAAACCTAACAAATGGGATTCTTATAGAGCGTGCTAGCTACTATAGAACATATAAAATGTTAATACCTCTTGCTCCGTTTAACGTATGCATGCGTATGCAGACATACTGCATAAATAGAAAAAAACCTAAGAAAAGTCTTCTTATAGAGCGTGCTAACTACTACAGAACATATAAAATGTTAATACCTCTTGCTCCCTTTAACGTATGCATGCGTATGCAGACATACTGCATAAATAGGAAAAAACCTAAGAAAAGGGCTTCTTATAGAGCGTGCTAGCTACTACATGACGTACAAAATGTTAATATCTCTTGCTCCCTTAGATGTATGCATGCGTATGCAGACATACTGCATAAATAGAAACATAAGGAAAGGGCTTCTTGTAGAGCGTGCTAGCTACTACAGAACATATAAAATGTTAATAGCTCTTGCTCCCTTTAACTTATGCATGCGTATGCAGACATACTGCATTCTTCTTCTTTTCCTTTTTATCCCGGCGTCGTTATGGTCAGAAGTGTAGGACCATAACCTTCCCACTTAACTGCATTCCTACTGGTCCGCTTGTGGGGTCCGCCGGTTTGACCTCAGAAAGTAGCGGCAGGCTTCCCGGTTTGGGATTACTTCATCGCTGAGGCCAATCAAATGCTGGTGTTTTTGCATTTGTTTGCACCAATTGTTTTTCGGCCTGCCTTTTTTGCGTGTTGAAATTGGAATGTTGATTGATAACGCCTTTTGGACGGGGTTCAAAGGATCTCTCCTTTGAACATGGCAATACCAACTGAGTCGGTCGCGCTCTATATTTCTTGTGATGGTTTCTTTTACGTGGAGGCTTCCTCGGATCTTTGAACTTCTAATTCTGTCACGCTTTGTTACTCCCGCTGTCATGCGAAGCATCTTCATCTCAGTTGCCGTTAATTTGCTCTCATACTTTTTGTGCATTGTCCAGCATTGTGAACCGTATGTGAGCGCCGGACGTACAACTGAAGTGTAGAGCCTTCCTTTCAGCTTAGGGGGCATTTTTCGATCACAGAAGATGGCGGAGTTTTCCCGCCACTTCATCCACCCTACGCTTACGCGATGTTTGATGTCGTCATCACAAGTTGCTTCTCTATTAATCATAGATCCCAGATATTTAAACTTTTCACACTTGGGAAGCACTCTTCCATTCAAGTAAATGTCTGGAATAGGCTGATGAGGGTCAGAGAACGGGCAGCACAGATACTCTGTCTTCTTTGAACTAATACGATACCCGTGTCCCTCAAAAATGTCCACCCACACATCAAGTGCTCGTTGTAGGGACGCCTGATCATCACTTATAATGGCCCCATCGTCAGCAAAGAATAGCTGGTGCACATTGGGGTCCGTCACTTTTCCTTCAAGCAAGCAATCAAGGACTGCTATAAAAAGCAGTGGGCTGAGGACGCTCCCTTGGTGTACACCGACTTTGATTGCGAACTCTTCGGTGACTCCTGCGGTGCATCTTACTCTTGTCGTTGCTCTCTCGTACATGTCCATAATTACTCGCACGTAGGTTTCTGGAACTCCTTTTTGTCTTAGCGCTACCCATAAAAGATCTCTTGGTTGCCGGTCAAAGGCCTTCTCGAAATCAACCAACACCATATGCAAGTCCTTTGAAGAATCACGATGCTTTTCCATCATGATCCTTATACTTTGGATTGCATCTGTTGTTGATTTACCCGAGACAAACCCGCACTGGTCATCAGATAGTCGTATTATTTTCCGCAGTCGGCTATCTAATACCCGTTCAACGATCTTCATGGTGTGCGACATCAGCTTGACAGAACGGTAGTTATCACAATTTCGCGTATCACCCTTTCCTTTGTGCAATGGAAGAAGATAGCTTTCCCTCCATTGATTAGGCATAGTGTCGCCTCTCATAAGTTTAGAGATAAGAACCATGAGCCATCTAGACCCGATGTCTCCCATCTTTTTCCAGAACTCAGAGGGTATCCCGTCCGGCCCAACAGCTTTTCTTTTCTTGGAGTTTTTAACCGCGTACCGAACTTCTTCGACTGTGATGTCGGGTATTTCGGCATGATTCGGGGCGGCTCTTGGAAAGTACACTCGGGGAAACTGTTCGTTCAGAAGTTCCTCGCAATACTGTCGCCATCTGTGGAGAATTTTTTCGTCTTCCACAAGGAGTTGGCCTTCAGCATTGTTAATAAACTTTGGGAAACGAATCTCCTGAGCATTTCTTCTTCTCTGGGCGGCTATCTTAAAGATATTTGCTCCTTTGTTCAAATTGTTTTGTCGAAGCTCCTGGGTAGCCTGGTTCCTGTCAGACGCGGAAGACGATATTTCTTCCAACTCCTGATAGAGGCCTTCCATGCTTTTCGCTTTGAATTCGGCGCATTTTTTCTTCGCGATACCTTTGCAACATCTATATACCTTTTCACGGCGAGCTTTTTCCTCTCTATTAGTAGAAGAGCACTTTGACCAAGCTTGGAAAGCCATTTTCTTTTCGTGTATCACTGCTTTGGCTTCGTCTGTCCACCACCAGGTTTCTTTTGCGTGTTGGCAGGGGCCTTTAGATGTTCCGAGCAGTGATTTGGCTTTCTCCAGGCCAGATTGTTGTAGGGAATCCCACATGTCTTGTGCTCTGCACTCTTCATTACCGACCTCATCGATAATGGAAGAGAGGTAGTTTTCCATGATGGTAATAAAAGCTTCGCCTTTTCCTTTATCCAGCTTATACCACTTGATTCTCTCAGACACCTTCGTTTGCTGCTTTGACTTCTTTCTCGCATCCATAAAAAATTCAGTCAGGAGGAGACGGTGTTGAGGGGCGATCGCGTCTCCCAGGATCACTTTGCAATCTTTAGCTCGTGGCTTCATGAAACTGGATACCAAATGATAGTCTATTTGAGTTTCATTTCCGCCGCTGCTATACGTGATCAGGTGCCGGCTTTGTTTGACGAACATGGTATTTAGCACTATAAGACCGTACGACTTGCACATGTTTAGGATATCTTCACCTGAAGAGTTCCTGGTGCCGTATCCCAGCCCTCCGTGGTAGCCTTCATAGTCTTCGCTTGTCTTCCCGACATGTCCGTTTAAATCTCCCCCAACAAACAAAAGCTCTTCCTTTGGGATGATTTTGACAAGGTTGTGGAAATCTAGCCAGAATGCATCTTTTTCTTTTTGTTCGCATCCTACTTGAGGGGCATATGCGCTTACGATGTTCCACACCTCACCATGCATCACCAATTTGAGAGCCATCAAACGGTCACTGGACTTTGAAATGGTTAAGACGTTGCCAAGTAACTCTGCCGCAAGGATGATGGCGATTCCGTTTTTTCCTTGTTCCAATCCATAGTAAAACATCTTGTAGGCTTTTGTTTTAACGTCCAAGAAACGTGCCCGATTACCGGTGTTTCGCCATTTCGTCTCTTGTACGCACAGGATGTCTACTCGCCTTCTAACCATCATTTCTTCAAGCTCATAGCTGCGCCCACTCATGCTTCCAACGTTCCAACTCGCGACTCTTAAATGTGGCTTACGCCGTTGCATTACTTTGCTATCCCCCGGAAATCCTATAGCTCTGACCCGGGCATTGCTGCTCGTCCCAGGATCACGACCATTAGTAGTGCCTGGCGGGGTAGTGCTTTTCCTTTTAGCGTTCTTTTCCATAATGCTACGGTTTGACCGTTTTCATTCTTCCCTTCCTTTTTGACACGGGCATGCTCCAGATTTTTTATTTTTTTATTTTTTGATTGATCTTACTCTTACAACACCGGTGATCTCCAGTCGTGTCAACCCACTGATTTGCATGCACACTTGTGGGGCAGTTTAATGGTGGTATATGTGTCCCTAGGCTCACCTTGGTGTTTTCTAAATTGCCTAGATGTGAGTTTTGTTTACCTTTGTTTAGTCGCCTTTTACGACAAGCGATAGGTATCGCTGCAGGGATATTCTTAACCCGTCCCTGCACGAGTAATGCAGACATACTGCATAAATAGGAAAAAACCTAAGAAATGGGATTCTTATAGAGAATGCTATCTACTACAGAACATATAAAAAGTTGATACCTCTTGCTCCCTTTAACGTATGCATGCGTATGCAGACATACTTCATAAATAGGAAAAACCCAAAAAATGGGATTCTTATAGAGCGTGCTAGCTACTATAGAACATATAAAATGTTAATACCTCTTGCTCCTTTAACGTATGCATGCGTATGCAGACATACTGCATAAATAGAAAAAAAACCTAAGAAAAGGCTTCTTATAGAGCGTGCTAACTACTACAGAACATATAAAATGTTAATACCTCTTGCTCCCTTTAACGTATGCATGCGTATGCAGACATACGGCATAAATAGGAAAAAAACCTAAGAAAAGGCTTCTTATAGAGCGTGCTAACTACTACAGAACATATAAAATGTTAATACCTCTTGCTCCCTTTAACGTATGCATGCGTATGCAGACATACGGCATAAATAGGAAAAAAACCTAAGAAAAGGGCTTCTTATAGAGCGTGCTAGCTACTACAGAACATACAAAATGTTAATACCTCTTGCTCCCTTTAACGTATGCATGCGTATGCAGACATACTGCATAAATAGAAAAAAACCTAAGAAAAGGCTTCTTATAGAGCGTGCTAACTACTACAGAACATATAAAATGTTAATACCTCTTGCTCCCTTTAACGTATGCATGCGTATGCAGACATACGGCATAAATAGGAAAAAAACCTAAGAAAAGGCTTCTTATAGAGCGTGCTAACTACTACAGAATATATAAAATGTTAATACCTCTTGCTCCCTTTAACGTATGCATGCGTATGCAGACATACTGCATAAATATGAAAAAAACCTAAGAAAAGGGCTTCTTATAGAGCGTGCTAGCTACTAGATGACGTACAAAATGTTAATATCTCTTGCTCCCTTAGACGTATGCATGCGTATGCAGACATACGGCATAAATAGGAAAAAAAATAAGAAAAGGAGCGTGCTAACTACTACAGAACATATAAAATGTTAATAGCTCTTGCTCCCTTTAACGTATGCATGCGTATGCAGACATACTGCATAAATAGGAAAAAACCTAAGAAAAGGGCGTCTTATAGAGCGTGATAGCTACTACATGACGTACAAAATGTTAATATCTCTTGTTCCCTTAGATGTATGCATGCGTATGCAGACACACTGCATAAATAGAAACATAAGGAAAGGGCTTCTTGTAGAGCGTGCTAGCTACTACAAAACATATAAAATGTTAATACCTCTTGCTCCCTTTAACGTATGCATGCGTATGCAGACATACTGCATAAATAGGAAAAAACCTAAGAAATGGGATTCCTATAGAGCGTGCTAGCTACTACAGAACATATAAAATGTTAATACCTCTTGCTCCCTTTAACGTATGCATGCGTATGCAGACATACGGCATAAATAGGAAAAAAACCTAAGAAAAGGGCTTCTTATAGAGCGTGCTAGCTACTACAGAACATATAAAAAGTTGATACCTCTTGCTCCCTTTAACGTATGCATGCGTATGCAGACATACGGCATAAATAGGAAAAAAACCTAAGAAAAGGCTTCTTATAGAGCGTGCTAACTACTACAGAATATATAAAATGTTAATACCTCTTGCTCCCTTTAACGTATGCATGCGTATGCAGACATACTGCATAAATATGAAAAAAACCTAAGAAAAGGGCTTCTTATAGAGCGTGCTAGCTACTAGATGACGTACAAAATGTTAATATCTCTTGCTCCCTTAGACGTATGCATGCGTATGCAGACATACGGCATAAATAGGAAAAAAAATAAGAAAAGGAGCGTGCTAACTACTACAGAACATATAAAATGTTAATAGCTCTTGCTCCCTTTAACGTATGCATGCGTATGCAGACATACTGCATAAATAGGAAAAAACCTAAGAAAAGGGCGTCTTATAGAGCGTGCTAGCTACTACATGACGTACAAAATGTTAATATCTCTTGTTCCCTTAGATGTATGCATGCGTATGCAGACATACTGCATAAATAGAAACATAAGGAAAGGGCTTCTTGTAGAGCGTGCTAGCTACTACAAAACATATAAAATGTTAATACCTCTTGCTCCCTTTAACGTATGCATGCGTATGCAGACATACTGCATAAATAGGAAAAAACCTAAGAAATGGGATTCCTATAGAGCGTGCTAGCTACTACAGAACATATAAAATGTTAATACCTCTTGCTCCCTTTAACGTATGCATGCGTATGCAGACATACGGCATAAATAGGAAAAAAACCTAAGAAAAGGGCTTCTTATAGAGCGTGCTAGCTACTACAGAACATATAAAATGTTAATACCTCTTGCTCCCTTTAACGTATGCATGCGTATGCAGACATACCGCATAAATAGGAAAAAACCTAAGAAATGGGATTCCTATAGAGCGTGCTAGCTACTACAGAACATATAAAATGTTAATACCTCTTGCTCCCTTTAACGTATGCATGCGTATGCAGACATACGGCATAAATAGGAAAAAAACCTAAGAAAAGGGCTTCTTATAGAGCGTGCTAGCTACTACAGAACATATAAAAAGTTGATACCTCTTGCTCCCTTTAACGTATGCATGCGTATGCAGACATACTGCATAAATAGGAAAAAACCTAAGAAATGGGATTCTTATAGAGCGTGCTAGCTACTATAGGACATATAAAATGTTAATACCTCTTGCTCCCTTTAACGTATGCATGCGTATGCAGACATACTGCATAAATTGGAAAAGCGTGCTAACTACTACAGAACATATAAAATGTTAATACCTCTTGCTCCCTTTAACGTATGCATGCGTATGCAGACATACTGCATAAAAACCTAAGAAAAGGGCTTCTTATAGAGCGTGCTAACTACTACAGAACATATAAAATGTTAATACCTCTTGTTCCCTTAGATGTATGCATGCGTATGCAGACATACTGCATAAATAGAAACATAAGGAAAGGGCTTCTTGTAGAGCGTGCTAGCTACTACAGAACAAATAAAATGTTAATACCTCTTGCTCCCTTTAACGTATGCATGCGTATGCAGACATACTGCATAAAAACCTAAGAAATGGCATTCTTATAGAGGATGCTATCTACTACAGAACATATAAAAAGTTGATACCTCTTGCTTCCTTTAACGTATGCATGCGTACGCAGGCATATTGCATAAATAGGAAAAATCCTAAGAAAAGGGCTTCTTATAGAGCGTGCTAACTACTACAGAACATATAAAATGTTGATACCTCTTGTTCCCTTAGACGAATGCATGCGTATGCAGACATACTGCATAAATAGAAACATAAGGAAAGGGCTTCTTGTAGAACGTGCTAGCTACTACAGAACATATAAAATGTTAATACCTCTTGCTCCCTTTAACGTATGCATGCGTATGCAGACATACTGCATAAAAACCTAAGAAATGGCATTCTTATAGAGGATGCTATCTACTACAGAACATATAAAAAGTTGATACCTCTTGCTTCCTTTAACGTATGCAGGCATATTGCATAAATAGGAAAAAACCTAAGAAAAGGGCTTCTTATAGAGCGTGCTAACTACTACAGAACATATAAAATGTTAATACCTCTTGTTCCCTTAGACGAATGCATGCGTATGCAGACATACTGCATAAATAGAAACATAAGGAAAGGGCTTCTTGTAGAGCGTGCTAGCTACTACAGAACAAATAAAATGTTAATACCTTTTGCTCCCTTTAACGTATGCATGCGTATGCAGACATACTGCATAAAAACCTAAGAAATGGCATTCTTATAGAGGATGCTATCTACTACAGAATATATAAAAAGTTGATACCTCTTGCTTCCTTTAACGTATGCATGCGTATGCAGACATACTGCATAAAAACCTAAGAAAAGGGCTTCTTATAGAGCGTGCTAACTACTACAGAACATATAAAATGTTAATACCTCTTGTTCCCTTAGATGTATGCATGCGTATGCAGACATACTGCATAAATAGAAACATAAGGAAAGGGCTTCTTGTAGAGCGTGCTAGCTACTACAGAACAAATAAAATGTTAATACCTCTTGCTCCCTTTAACGTATGCATGCGTATGCAGACATACTGCATAAAAACCTAAGAAATGGCATTCTTATAGAGGATGCTATCTACTACAGAACATATAAAAAGTTGATACCTCTTGCTTCCTTTAACGTATGCATGCGTACGCAGGCATATTGCATAAATAGGAAAAATCCTAAGAAAAGGGCTTCTTATAGAGCGTGCTAACTACTACAGAACATATAAAATGTTGATACCTCTTGTTCCCTTAGACGAATGCATGCGTATGCAGACATACTGCATAAATAGAAACATAAGGAAAGGGCTTCTTGTAGAACGTGCTAGCTACTACAGAACATATAAAATGTTAATACCTCTTGCTCCCTTTAACGTATGCATGCGTATGCAGACATACTGCATAAAAACCTAAGAAATGGCATTCTTATAGAGGATGCTATCTACTACAGAACATATAAAAAGTTGATACCTCTTGCTTCCTTTAACGTATGCATGCGTATGCAGGCATATTGCATAAATAGGAAAAAACCTAAGAAAAGGGCTTCTTATAGAGCGTGCTAACTACTACAGAACATATAAAATGTTAATACCTCTTGTTCCCTTAGACGAATGCATGCGTATGCAGACATACTGCATAAATAGAAACATAAGGAAAGGGCTTCTTGTAGAGCGTGCTAGCTACTACAGAACAAATAAAATGTTAATACCTTTTGCTCCCTTTAACGTATGCATGCGTATGCAGACATACTGCATAAAAACCTAAGAAATGGCATTCTTATAGAGGATGCTATCTACTACAGAATATATAAAAAGTTGATACCTCTTGCTTCCTTTAACGTATGCATGCGTATGCAGACATACTGCATAAAAACCTAAGAAAAGGGCTTCTTATAGAGCGTGCTAACTACTACAGAACATATAAAATGTTAATACCTCTTGTTCCCTTAGATGTATGCATGCGTATGCAGACATACTGCATAAATAGAAACATAAGGAAAGGGCTTCTTGTAGAGCGTGCTAGCTACTACAGAACAAATAAAATGTTAATACCTCTTGCTCCCTTTAACGTATGCATGCGTATGCAGGCATATTGCATAAATAGGAAAAAACCTAAGAAAAGGGCTTCTTATAGAGCGTGCTAACTACTACATGACGTACAAAATGTTAATATCTCTTGCTCCCTTAGATGTATGCATGCGTATGCAGACATACTGCATAAAAACCTAAGAAATGGCATTCTTATAGAGGATGCTATCTACTACAGAACATATAAAAAGTTGATACCTCTTGCTTCCTTTAACGTATGCATGCGTATGCAGGCATATTGCATAAATAGGAAAAAACCTAAGAAAAGGGCTTCTTATAGAGCGTGCTAACTACTACAGAACATATAAAATGTTAATACCTCTTGTTCCCTTAGATGTATGCATGCGTATGCAGACATACTGCATAAATAGAAACATAAGGAAAGGGCTTCTTGTAGAGCGTGCTAGCTACTACAGAACAAATAAAATGTTAATACCTCTTGCTCCCTTTAACGTATGCATGCGTATGCAGGCATATTGCATAAATAGGAAAAAACCTAAGAAAAGGGCTTCTTATAGAGCGTGCTAACTACTACATGACGTACAAAATGTTAATATCTCTTGCTCCCTTAGATGTATGCATGCGTATGCAGACATACTGCATAAAAACCTAAGAAATGGCATTCTTATAGAGGATGCTATCTACTACAGAACATATAAAAAGTTGATACCTCTTGCTTCCTTTAACGTATGCATGCGTATGCAGACATACTGCATAAAAACCTAAGAAATGGCATTCTTATAGAGGATGCTATCTACTACAGAACATATAAAAAGTTGATACCTCTTGCTTCCTTTAACGTATGCATGCGTATGCAGGCATATTGCATAAATAGGAAAAAACCTAAGAAAAGGGCTTCTTATAGAGCGTGCTAACTACTACAGAACATATAAAATGTTAATACCTCTTGCTCCCTTTAACGTATGCATGCGTATGCAGACATACTGCATAAATAGAAACATAAGGAAAGGGGTTCTTGTAGAGCGTGCTAACTACTACAGAACATATAAAATGTTAATACCTCTTTCTCCCTTTAACGTATGCATGCGTATGCAGACATACTGCATAAATAGAAAAAAATAAATAGGAAAAATGGGATTCTTATAGAGCGTGCTAACTACTACAGAACATATAAAATGTTAATACCTCTTGTTCCCTTAGACGAATGCATGCGTATGCAGACATACGGCATAAATAGGAAAAAAAATAAGAAAAGCAGCGTGCTAACTACTACAGAACATATAAAATGTTAATAGCTCTTGCTCCCTTTAACTTATGCATTCGTATGCAGACATACTGCATAAATAGGAAAAAACCTTAGAAAAGGCTTCTTATAGAGCGTGCTAACTACTACAGAACATATAAAATGTTAATACCTCTTGGTCCCTTTAACGTATGCATGCGTATGCAGACATACGGCATAAATAGGAAAAAAACCTAAGAAAAGGGCGTCTTATAGAGCGTGCTAGCTACTACATGACGTACAAAATGTTAATATCTCTTGTTCCCTTAGATGTATGCATGCGTATGCAGACATACTGCATAAATAGAAACATAAGGAAAGGGCTTCTTGTAGAGCGTGCTAGCTAGATGACGTACAAAATGTTAATATCTCTTGCTCCCTTAGACGTATGCATGCGTATGCAGACATACGGCATAAATAGGAAAAAAAATAAGAAAAGGAGCGTGCTAACTACTACAGAACATATAAAATGTTAATACCTCTTGTTCCCTTAGA
The DNA here is from genome assembly GCA_958301585.1 of Merodon equestris. Classification (NCBI taxonomy): domain Eukaryota; kingdom Metazoa; phylum Arthropoda; class Insecta; order Diptera; family Syrphidae; genus Merodon; species Merodon equestris. Next base: position 26,249 of record CATQJT010000042.1, read on the forward strand.
CGAATGCATGCGTATGCAGACATACTGCATAAATAGAAAAAAACCTAAGAAAAGCTTCTTATAGAGCGTGCTAACTACTACAGAACATATAAAATGTTAATACCTCTTGCTCCCTTTAACGTATGCATGCGTATGCAGACATACGGCATAAATAGGAAAAAAACCTAAGAAAAGGGCTTCTTATAGAGCGTGCTAGCTACTACAGAACATACAAAATGTTAATACCTCTTGCTCCCTTTAACGTATGCATGCGTATGCAGACATACTGCATAAATAGAAAAAAACTTAAGAAAAGGCTTCTTATAGAGCGTGCTAACTACTACAGAACATATAAAATGTTAATACCTCTTGCTCCCTTTAACGTATGCATGCGTATGCAGACATACGGCATAAATAGGAAAAAAGCCTAAGAAAAGGCTTCTTATAGAGCGTGCTAACTACTACAGAATATATAAAATGTTAATACCTCTTGCTCCCTTTAACGTATGCATGCGTATGCAGACATACTGCATAAATATGAAAAAAACCTAAGAAAAGGGCTTCTTATAGAGCGTGCTAGCTACTAGATGACGTACAAAATGTTAATATCTCTTGCTCCCTTAGACGTATGCATGCGTATGCAGACATACGGCATAAATAGGAAAAAAACCTAAGAAAAGGGCTTCTTATAGAGCGTGCTAGCCACTACAGAACATACAAAATGTTAATACCTCTTGCTCCCTTTAACGTATGCATGCGTATGCAGACATACTGCATAAATAGAAAAAAACTTAAGAAAAGGCTTCTTATAGAGCGTGCTAACTACTACAGAACATATAAAATGTTAATACCTCTTGCTCCCTTTAACGTATGCATGCGTATGCAGACATACGGCATAAACAGGAAAAAAACCTAAGAAAAGGCTTCTTATAGAGCGTGCTAACTACTACAGAATATATAAAATGTTAATACCTCTTGCTCCCTTTAACGTATGCATGCGTATGCAGACATACTGCATAAATATGAAAAAAACCTAAGAAAAGGGCTTCTTATAGAGCGTGCTAGCTACTAGATGACGTACAAAATGTTAATATCTCTTGCTCCCTTAGACGTATGCATGCGTATGCAGACATACTGCATAAATAGAAACATAAGGAAAGGGCTTCTTGTAGAGCGTGCTAGCTACTACAAAACATATAAAATGTTAATACCTCTTGCTCCCTTTAACGTATGCATGCGTATGCAGACATACTGCATAAATAGGAAAAAAATAAGAAAAGGCTTCTTATAGAGGGTGCTAACTACTACAGAACATATAAAATGTTAATACCTCTTGCTCCCTTTAACGTAAGCATGCGTATGCAGGCATACTGCATAAATAGGAAAAAAAACTAAGAAAAGGGCTTCTTATAGAGCGTGCTAGCTACTACAGAACATATAAAAAGTTGATACCTCTTGCTCCCTTTAACGTATGCATGCGTATGCAGACATACTGCATAAATAGGAAAAAACCTAAGAAATGGGATTCCTATAGAGCGTGCTAGCTACTACAGAACATATAAAATGTTAATACCTCTTGCTCCCTTTAACGTATGCATGCGTATGCAGACATACGGCATAAATAGGAAAAAAAACCTAAGAAAAGGGGTTCTTATAGAGCGTGCTAGCTACTACAGAACATATAAAAAGTTGATACCTCTTGCTCCCTTTAACGTATGCATGCGTATGCAGACATACTGCATAAATAGGAAAAAACCTAAGAAAAGGCTTCTTATAGAGCGTGCTAACTACTACAGAACATATAAAATGTTAATACCTCTTGCTCCCTTTAACGTATGCATGCGTATGCAGACATACTGCATAAAAACCTAAGAAATGGCATTCTTATAGAGGATGCTATCTACTACAGAACATATAAAAAGTTGATACCTCTTGCTTCCTTTAACGTATGCATGCGTATGCAGGCATATTGAATAAATAGGAAAAAAACCTAAGAAAAGGGCTTCTTATAGAGCGTGCTAACTACTACAGAACATATAAAATGTTAATACCTCTTGTTCCCTTAGACGAATGCATGCGTATGCAGACATACTACATAAATAGAAACATAAGGAAAGGGCTTCTTGTAGAGCGTGCTAGCTACTACAGAACATATAAAATGTTAATACCTCTTGCTCCCTTTAACGTATGCATGCGTATGCAGACATACTGCATAAAAACCTAAGAAATGGCATTCTTATAGAGGATGCTATCTACTACAGAACATATAAAAAGTTGATACCTCTTGCTTCCTTTAACGTATGCATGCGTATGCAGGCATATTGCATAAATAGGAAAAAACCTAAGAAAAGGGCTTCCTATAGAGCGTGCTAACTACTACAGAACATATAAAATGTTAATACCTCTTGTTCCCTTAGACGAATGCATGCGTATGCAGACATACTGCATAAATAGAAACATAAGGAAAGGGCTTCTTGTAGAGCGTGCTAGCTACTACAGAACAAATAAAATGTTAATACCTCTTGCTCCCTTTAACGTATGCATGCGTATGCAGACATACTGCATAAAAACCTAAGAAATGGCATTCTTATAGAGGATGCTATCTACTACAGAATATATAAAAAGTTGATACCTCTTGCTTCCTTTAACGTATGCATGCGTATGCAGACATACTGCATAAAAACCTAAGAAAAGGGCTTCTTATAGAGCGTGCTAACTACTACAGAACATATAAAATGTTAATACCTCTTGTTCCCTTAGATGTATGCATGCGTATGCAGACATACTGCATAAATAGAAACATAAGGAAAGGGCTTCTTGTAGAGCGTGCTAGCTACTACAGAACAAATAAAATGTTAATACCTCTTGCTCCCTTTAACGTATGCATGCGTATGCAGACATACTGCATAAAAACCTAAGAAATGGCATTCTTATAGAGGATGCTATCTACTACAGAACATATAAAAAGTTGATACCTCTTGCTTCCTTTAACGTATGCATGCGTATGCAGGCATATTGCATAAATAGGAAAAAACCTAAGAAAAGGGCTTCTTATAGAGCGTGCTAACTACTACATGACGTACAAAATGTTAATATCTCTTGCTCCCTTAGATGTATGCATGCGTATGCAGACATACTGCACAAATAGAAACATAAGGAAAGCGGTTCTTGTAGAGCGTGCTAGCTACTACATGACGTACAAAATGTTAATATCTCTTGCTCCCTTAGATGTATGCATGCGTATGCAGACATACTGCATAAATAGAAACATAAGGAAAGGGGTTCTTGTAGAGCGTGCTAGCTACTACAGAACATATAAAATGTTAATACCTCTTGCTCCCTTTAACGTATGCATGCGTATGCAGACATACTGCATAAATAGGAAAAAACCTAAGAAATGGAATTCTTATAGAGCGTGCTAACTACTACAGAACATATAAAATGTTAATACCTCTTGCTCCCTTTAACGTATGCAGATATACTGCATAAAAACCTAAGAAATGGCATTCTTATAGAAGATGCTATCTACTACAGAACATATAAAAAGTTGATACCTCTTGCTTCCTTTAACGTATGCATGCGTATGCAGGCATATTGCATAAATAGGAAAAAACCTAAGAAAAGGGCTTCTTAAAGAGCGTGCTAACTACTACATGACGTACAAAATGTTAATATCTCTTGCTCCCTTAGATGTGTGCATGCGTATGCAGACATACTGCATAAATAGAAACATAAGGAAAGGGCTTCTTGTAGAGCGTGCTAGCTACTACAGAACATATAAAATGTTAATACCTCTTGCTCCCTTTAACGTATGCATGCGTATGAAGACATACTGCATAAAAACCTAAGAAATGGCATTCTTATAGAGGATGCTATCTACTACAGAACATATAAAAAGTTGATACCTCTTGCTTCCTTTAACGTATGCATGCGTATGCAGGCATATTGCATAAATAGGAAAAAACCTAAGAAAAGGGCTTCTTATAGAGCGTGCTAACTACTACAGAACATATAAAATGTTAATACCTCTTGTTCCCTTAGACGAATGCATGCGTATGCAGACATACTGCATAAATAGGAAAAAACCTAAGAAATGGGATTCTTATAGAGCGTGCTAGCTACTACAGAACATATAAAATGTTAATACCTCTTGCTCCCTTTAACGTATGCATGCGTATGCAGACATACTGCATAAATAGGAAAAAACCTAAGAAATGGAATTCTTATAGAGCGTGCTAACTACTACAGAACATATAAAATGTTAATACCTCTTGCTCCCTTTAACGTATGCAGACATACTGCATAAAAACCTAAGAAATGGCATTCTTATAGAAGATGCTATCTACTACAGAACATATAAAAAGTTGATACCTCTTGCTTCCTTTAACGTATGCATGCGTATGCAGGCATATTGCATAAATAGGAAAAAACCTAAGAAAAGGGCTTCTTAAAGAGCGTGCTAACTACTACATGACGTACAAAATGTTAATATCTCTTGCTCCCTTAGATGTGTGCATGCGTATGCAGACATACTGCATAAATAGAAACATAAGGAAAGGGCTTCTTGTAGAGCGTGCTAGCTACTACAGAACATATAAAATGCATGCGTATGAAGACATACTGCATAAAAACCTAAGAAATGGCATTCTTATAGAGGATGCTATCTACTACAGAACATATAAAAAGTTGATACCTCTTGCTTCCTTTAACGTATGCATGCGTATGCAGGCATATTGCATAAATAGGAAAAAACCTAAGAAAAGGGCTTCTTATAGAGCGTGCTAACTACTACAGAACATATAAAATGTTAATACCTCTTGTTCCCTTAGACGAATGCATGCGTATGCAGACATACTGCATAAATAGGAAAAAACCTAAGAAATGGGATTCTTATAGAGCGTGCTAGCTACTACAGAACATATAAAATGTTAATACCTCTTGCTCCCTTTAACGTATGCATGCGTATGCAGACATACTGCATAAATAGGAAAAAAAAAATAAGAAAAGCAGCGTGCTAACTACTACAGAACATATAAAATGTTAATAGCTCTTGCTCCCTTTAACTTATGCATGCGTATGCAGACATACTGCATAAATAGGAAAAAACCTAAGAAAAGGCTTCTTATAGAGCGTGCTAACTACTACAGAACATATAAAATGTTAATACCTCTTGGTCCCTTTAACGTATGCATGCGTATGCATACGGCATACATAGGAAAAATCCTAAGAAAAGGGCTTCTTATAGAGCGTGCTAGCTACTACAGAACATATAAAATGTTAATACCTCTTGCTCCCTTTAACGTATGCATGCGTATGCAGACATACTGCATAAATAGGAAAAAACCTAAGAAATGGGATTCTTATAGAGAATGCTATCTACTACAGAACATATAAAAAGTTGATAACTCTTGCTCCCTTTAACGTATGCATGCGTATGCAGACATACTTCATAAATAGGAAAAAACCTAAGAAATGGGATTCTTATAGAGCGTGCTAGCTACTATAGAACATATAAAATGTTAATACCTCTTGCTCCCTTTAACGTATGCATGCGTATGTAGACATACTGCATAAATAGAAAAAAACCTAAGAAAAGTCTTCTTAAAGTGCTAACTACTACAGAACATATAAAATGTTAATACCTCTTGTTCCCTTAGACGAATGCATGCGTATGCAGACATACTGCATAAATAGGAAAAAACCTAAGAAATGGGATTCTTATAGAGAATGCTATCTACTACAGAACATATAAAAAGTTGATACCTCTTGCTCCTCTTTAACGTATGCATGCGTATGCAGACATACTGCATAAATAGGGAATGCTATCTACTACAGAACATATAAAAAGTTGATACCTCTTGCTCCTCTTTAACGTATGCATGCGTATGCAGACATACTGCATAAATAGGAAAAAACCTAAGAAATGGGATTCTTATAGAGCGTGCTAACTACTACAGAACATATAAAATGTTAATACCTCTTGGTCCCTTTAACGTATGCATGCGTATGCATACTGCATAAATAGGAAAAAACCTAAGAAATGGGATTCTTATAGAGCGTGCTAACTACTACAGAACATATAAAATGATAATACCTCTTGCTCCCTTTAACGTATGCATGCGTATGCAGACATACTGCATAAATAGGAAAAAACCTAAGAAATGGGATTCTTATAGAGAATGCAAGCTACTATAGAACATATAAAATGTTAATACCTCTTGCTCCCTTTAACGTATGCATGCGTATGCAGACATACTGCATAAATAGGAAAACAACTAAGAAAAGGGCTTCTTATAGAGCGTGCTAGCTAATACGTGACGTACAAAATGTTAATATCTCTTGCTCCCTTAGACGTATGCATGTGTATGCAGACATACGGCATAAATAGGAAAAAAACCTTAGAAAAGGGCTTCTTATAGAGCGTGCTAACTACTACAGAACATATAAAATGTTAATACCTCTTGCTCCCTTTAACGTATGCATGCGTATGCAGACATACTGCATAAATAGGAAAAAACCTAAGAAAAGGCTTCTTATAGATCGTGCTAGCTACTATAGAACATATAAAATGTTAATACCTCTTGCTCCCTTTAACGTATGCATGCGTATGCAGACATACTGCATAAATAGGAAAAAAACCTAAGAAAAGGGCTTCTTATAGAGCGTGCTAGCTACTACAGAACATATAAAAAGTTGATACCTCTTGCTCCCTTTAACGTATGCATGCGTATGCAGACATACTGCATAAATAGGAAAAAACCTAAGAAAAGGCTTCTTATAGAGCGTGCTAACTACTACAGAACATATAAAATGTTAATACCTCTTGCTCCCTTTAACGTATGCATGCGTATGCAGACATACTGCATAAATAGAAACATAAGGAAAGGGCTTCTTGTAGAGCGTGCTAGCTACTACAGAACTCTTGCTCCCTTTAACGTATGCATGCGAATGCAGACATACTGCATAAATAGAAACATAAGGAAAGGGCTTCTTGTAGAGCGTGCTAGCTACTACAGAACTCTTGCTCCCTTTAACGTATGCATTCGTATGCAGACATACGGCATAAATAAAAAAAAAAATAAGAAAAGGAGCGTGCTAACTACTACAGAACATATAAAATGTTAATAGCTCTTGCTCCCTTTAACGTATGCATGCGTATGCAGACATACTGCATAAATAGGAAAAAACCTAAGAAAATTGCTTCTTATTGAGCGTGCTAGCTACTACATGACGTACAAAATGTTAATATCTCTTGCTCCCTTAGATGTTTGCATGCGTATGCAGACATACGGCATAAATAGGAAAAAAACCTAAGAAAAGGGCTTCTTATAGAGCGTGCTAGCTACTACAGAACATATAAAAAGTTGATACCTCTTGCTCCCGTTAACGTATACTTGCGTATGCAGACATACGGCATAAATAGGAAAAAAACCTAAGAAAAGGACTTCTTATAGAGCGTGCTAGCTACTACAGAACATATGAAATGTTAATACCTCTTGCTCCCTTTAACGTATGCATGCGTATGCAGACATACGGCATAAATAGGGAAAAAACCTAAGAAAAGGGCTTCTTATAGAGCGTGCTAGCTACTACAGAACATATAAAAAGTTGATACCTCTTGCTCCCTTTAACGTATGCATGCGTATGCAGACATACTGCATAAATAGGAAAAAACCTAAGAAAAGGCTTCTTATAGAGCGTGCTAACTACTACAGAACATATAAAATGTTAATACCTCTTGCTCCCTTTAACTTATGCATGCGTATGCAGACATACTGCATAAATAGGAAAAAACCTAAGAAAAGGCTTCTTATAGAGCGTGCTAACTACTACAGAACATATAAAATGTTAATACCTCTTGTTCCCTTAGACGAATGCATGCGTATGCAGACATACTGCATAAATAGGAAAAAACCTAAGAAAAGGGCTTCTTATAGAGCGTGCTAGCTTGTTAATATCTCTTGCTCCCTTAGACGTATGCATGCGTATGCAGACATACTGCATAAATAGGGGAAAAACCTAAGAAATGGGATTCTTATAGAGCGTGCTAGCTACTACAGAACATATAAAATGTTAATACCTCTTGCTCCCTTTAACTTATGCATGCGTATGCAGACATACTGCATAAATAGAAACATAAGGAAAGGGCTTCTTGTAGAGCGTGCCAGCTACTACAGAACATATAAAATGTTAATACCTCTTGCTCCCTTTAACGTATGCATGCGTATGCAGACATACGGCATAAATAGGAAAAAAACCTAAGAAAAGGGCTTCGTATAGAGCGTGCTAGCTACTACAGAACATATAAAATGTTAATACCTCTTCCTCCCTTTAACGTATGCATGCGTATGCAGGCATATTGCATAAATAGGAAAAAACCTAAGATAAGGGCTTCTCATAGAGCGTGCTAACTACTACAGAACATATAAAATGTTAATACCTCTTGCTCCCTTAGACGAATGCATGCGTATGCAGACATACTGCATAAATAGGAAAAAAAATAAGAAAAGGAGCGTGCTAACTACTACAGAACATATAAAATGTTAATAGCTCTTGCTCCCTTTAACTTGTGCATGCGTATGCAGACATACTGCATAAATAGGAAAAAACCTAAGAAAAGGCTTCTTATAGAGCGTGCTAACTACTACAGAACATATAAAATGTTAATACCTCTTGGTCCCTTTAACGTATGCATGCGTATGCATACTGCATAAATAGGAAAAAACCTAAGAAGAGGGCTTTTTATAGAGCGTGCTAGCTACTACATGACGTACAAAATGTTAATATTTCTTGCTCCCTTAGATGTATGCATGCGTATGCAGACATACTGCATAAATAGAAACATAAGGAAAGGGGTTCTTGTAGAACGTGCTAGCTACTACAGAACATACCTCTTGCTCCCTTTAACGTATGCATGCGTATGCAGACATACGGCATAAATAGGAAAAAAACCTAAGAAAAGGGCTTCTTATAGAGCGTGCTAACTACTACAGAACATATAAAATGTTAATACCTCTTGCTCCCTTTAACGTATGCATGCGTATGCAGGCATACTGCATAAATAGGAAAAAAAACGTGCTAGCTACTATGTGACGTACAAAATGTTAATATCTCTTGCTCCCTTAGACGTATGCATGCGTATGCAGACATACGGCATAAATAGGAAAAAACCTAAGAAAAGGGCTTCTTATAGAGCGTGCTAACTACTACAGAACATATAAAATGTTAATACCTCTTGCTCCCTTTAACGTGCATGCGTATGCAGGCATACTGCATAAATAGGAAAAAAAACTAAGAAAAGGGCTTCTTATAGAGCGTGCTAGCTACTACGTGACGTACAAAATGTTAATATCTCTTGCTCCCTTTAACGTATGCATGCGTATGCAGACATACTGCATAAATAGGAAAAAACCTAAGAAATGGGATTCTTATAGAGAATGCTAGCTACTACAGAACATATAAAAAGTTTATACCTCTTGCTCCCTTTAACGTATGCATGCGTATGCAGAAATACTTCATAAATAGGAAAAATCCTAAGAAATGGGATTCTTATAGAGCGTGCTAGCTACTACAGAACATATAAAATGTTAATACCTCTTGCTCCCTTTCACGTATGCATGCGTATGCAGACATACGGCATAAATAGGAAAACAACCTAAGAAAAGGGCTTCTTATAGAGCGTGCTAGCTACTACAGAACATATAAAATGTTAATACCTCTTGCTCCCTTAGACGTATGCATGCGTATGCAGACATACGGCATAAATAGGAAAAAAACCTAAGAAAAGGGCTTCTTATAGAGCGTGCTAGCTACTACAGAACATATAAAATGTTAATACCTCTTGCTCCCTTTAATGTATGCATGCGTATGCAGACATACTGCATAAATAGGAAAAAACCTAAGAAATGGGATTCTTATAGAGCGTACTAGCTACTATAGAACATATAAAATGTTAATACCTCTTGCTCCCTTTAACGTATGCATGCGTATGCAGACATACTGCATAAATAGGAAAAAACCTAAGAAAAGGGCTTCTTTTAGAGCGTGCTAGCTACTACATGACGTACAAAATGTTAATATCTCTTGCTCCCTTAGACGTATGCATGCGTATGCAGACATACGGCACAAATAGGAAAAAAAATAAGAAAAGGGCTTCTTATAGAGCGTGCTAGCTACTACATGACGTACAAAATGTTAATATCTCTTGCTCCCTTAGACGTATGCATGCGTATGCAGACATACGGCATAAATAGGAAAAAAAATAAGAAAAGGAGCGTGCTAACTACTACAGAACATATAAAATGTTAATAGCTCTTGCTCCCTTTAACGTATGCATGCGTATGCAGACATACTGCATAAATAGGAAAAAAACCTAAGAAAAGGGCTTCTTATAGAGCGTGCTAGCTACTACATGACGTACAAAATGTTAATATCTCTTGCTCCCTTAGATGTATGCATGCGTATGCAGACATACTGCAAAAATAGAAACATAAGGAAAGGGCTTCTTGTAGAGCGTGCTAGCTACTACAGAACATATAAAATGTTAATACCTCTTGCTCCCTTAGACGTATGCATGCGTATGCAGACATACGGCATAAATAGGAAAAAAACCTAAGAAAAGGGCTTCTTATAGAGCGTGCTAGCTACTACAGAACATATAAAATGTTAATACCTCTTGCTCCCTTTAACGTATGCATGCGTATGCAGACATACGGCATAAATAGGAAAACAACCTAAGAAAAGGGCTTCTTATAGAGCGTGCTAGCTACTACAGAACATATAAAATGTTAATACCTCTTGCTCCCTTTAACGTATGCATGCGTATGCAGACATACGGCATAAATAGGAAAAAAACCTAAGAAAAGGGCTTCTTATAGAGCGTGCTAGCTACTACAGAACATATAAAAAGTTGATACCTCTTGCTCCCTTTAACGTATGCATGCGTATGCAGACATACTGCATAAATAGGAAAAAACCTAAGAAATGGGATTCTTATAGAGCGTGCTAGCTACTATAGAACATATAAAATGTTAATACCTCTTGCTCCCTTTAACGTATGCATGCGTATGCAGACATACTGCATAAATAGGAAAAAACCTAAGAAAAGGGCTTCTTTTAGAGCGTGCTAGCTACTACATGACGTACAAAATGTTAATATCTCTTGCTCCCTTAGACGTATGCATGCGTATGCAGACATACGGCATAAATAGGAAAAAAAAATAAGAAAAGGGCTTCTTATAGAGCGTGCTAGCTACTACGTGACGTACAAAATGTTAATATCTCTTGCTCCCTTAGACGTATGCATGCGTATGCAGACATAAATAGGAAAAAACCTAAGAAAAGGCTTCTTATAGAGCGTGCTAACTACTACAGAACATATAAAATGTTAATACCTCTTGCTCCCTTTAACGTATGCATGCGTATGCAGACATACTGCATAAATAGAAACATAAGGAAAGGGCTTCTTGTAGAGCGTGCTAGCTACTACAGAACATATAAAATGTTAATACCTCTTGCTCCCTTTAACGTATGCATGCGTATGCAGACATACTGCATAAATAGGAAAAAAAAATAAGAAAAGGGCTTCTTATAGAGCGTGCTAACTACTACAGAACATATAAAATGTTAATACCTCTTGCTCCCTTTAACGTAAGCATGCGTGTGCAGGCATACTGCATAAATAGGAAAAAAACTAAGAAAAGGGCTTCTTATAGAGCGTGCTAGCTACTACGTGACGTACAAAATGTTAATATCTCTTGCTCCCTTAGACGTATGCATGCGTATGCAGACATAAATAGGAAAAAACCTAAGAAAAGGCTTCTTATAGAGCGTGCTAATTACTACAGAACATATAAAAAGTTGATACCTCTTGCTCCCTTATATGCGTATGCAGGCATATTGCATATAAAGGAAAAAACCTAAGAAAAGGGCTTCTTATAGAGCGTGCTAGCTACTACATGACGTACAAAATGTTAATATCTCTTGCTCCTTTAGACGTATGCATGCCAATGCAGACATTCTGCATAAATAGGAAAAAACCTAAGAAAAGGGCTTCTTATAGAGCGTGCTAGCTACTACATGACGTACAGAATGTTAATATCTCCTGCTCCCTTAGACGTATGCATGCGTATGCAGACATACGGCATAAATAGGAAAAAAAATAAGAAAAGGGCTTCTTATAGAGCGTGCTAGCTACTACGTGACGTACAAAATGTTAATATCTCTTGCTCCCTTAGACGTATGCATGCGTATGCAGACATAAATAGGAAAAAACCTAAGAAAAGGCTTCTTATAGAGCGTGCTAACTACTACAGAACATATAAAATGTTAATACCTCTTGCTCCCTTTAACGTATGCATGCGTATGCAGACATACTGCATAAATAGAAACATAAGGAAAGGGCTTCTTGTAGAGCGTGCTAGCTACTACAGAACATATAAAATGTTAATAGCCCTTGCTCCCTTTAACGTATGCATGCGTATGCAGACATACTGCATAAATAGGAAAAAACCTAAGAAATGGGATTCTTATAGAGAATGCTATCTACTACAGAACATATAAAAAGTTGATACCTCTTGCTCCCTTGCATGCGTATGCAGACATACTGCATAAATAGGAAAAAAAATAAGAAAAGGGCTTCTTATAGAGCGTGCTAACTACTACAGAACATATAAAATGTTAATAGCTCTTGCTCCCTTTAACGTATGCATGCGTATGCAGACATACTGCATAAATAGGAAAAAACCTAAGAAATGGGATTTTTATAGAGAATGCTATCTACTACAGAACATATGAAAAGTTGATACCTCTTGCTCCCTTTAACGTATGCATGCGTATGCAGACATACTTCATAAATAGGAAAAAAACCTAAGAAAAGGGCTTCTTATAGAGCGTATAGAAAAAAATTAAGAAAAGGGCTTCTTATAGAGCGTGCTAACTACTACAGAACATATAAAATGTTAATAGCTCTTGCTCCCTTTAACGTATGCATGCGTATGCAGACATACTGCATAAATAGGAAGAAATCTAAGAAAAGGCTTCTTATAGAGCGTGCTAGCTACTACATGACGTACAAAATGTTAATATCTCTTGCTCTCTTAGACGTATGCATGCGTATGCAGACATACTGCATAAATAGGAAAAAACCTAAGAAAAGGGCTTCTTATAGAGCGTGCTAACTACTACAGAACATATAAAATGTTAATACCTCTTAGACGAATGCATGCGTATGCAGACATACTGCATAAATAGGAAAAAACCTAAGAAAAGGACTTCTTATAGAGCGTGCTAGCTACTACATGACGTACAAAATATTAATATCTCTTGCTCCCTTAGACGTATGCATGCGTATGCAGGCATACTGGATAAATAGGAAAAAACCTAAGAAAAGGGCTTCTTATAGAGCGTGCTAGCTACTACATGACGTACAAAATGTTAATATCATGCATGTATGCATGCGTATGCAGACATACTGCATAAATAGGAAAAAACCTAAGAAAAATCTTCTTAGAGAGCGTGCTAGCTACTACATGACGTACAGAATGTTAATATCTCTTGTTCCCTTAGACGAGTGCATACGTATGCAGGCATACTGCATAAATAGGAAAAAACCTAAGAAAAGGGCGTCTTATAGAGCGTGCTAGCTACTACAAAATGTTAATATCTCTTGCTCCTTTAGACGTATGCATGCGTATGCAGACATACTGCATAATTATAAAAAAAACCTAAGAAAAGGGCTTCTTATAGAGCGTGCTAACTACTACAGAACATATAAAATGTTAATACCTCTTGTTCCCTTAGACGAATGCATGCGTATGCAGACATACTGCATAAATAGGAAAAAACCTAAGAAAAGGACTTCTTATAGAGCGTGCTAGCTACTACATGACGTACAAAATGTTAATATCTCTTGCTCCCTTAGACGTATGCATGCGTATGCAGACATACGGCATAAATAGGAAAAAAAATAACAAAAGGGCTTCTTATAGAGCGTGCTAGCTACTACATGACGTACAAAATGTTAATATCTCTTGCTACCTTTAACGTATGCATGCGTATGCAGACATAAATAGGAAAAAACCTAAGAAAAGGGCTTCTTATAGAGCGTGCTAGCTACTACATGACGTACAAAATGTTAATATCATGCATGTATGCATGCGTATGCAGACATACTGCATAAATAGGAAAAAACCTAAGAAAGAGAAAAAACCTTAGAGAGCGTGCTAGCTACTACATGACGTACAGAATGTTAATATCTCTTGTTCCCTCGACGAGTGCATACGTATGCAGGCATACTGCATAAATAGGAAAAAACCTAAGAAAAGGGCGTCTTATAGAGCGTGCTAGCTACTACAAAATGTTAATATCTCTTGCTCCTTTAGACGTATGCATGCGTATGCAGACATACTGCATAATTATAAAAAAACCTAAGAAAAGGGCTTCTTATAGAGCGTGCTAACTACTACAGAACATATAAAATGTTAATACCTCTTGTTCCCTTAGACGAATGCATGCGTATGCAGACATACTGCATAAATAGGAAAAAACCTAAGAAAAGGACTTCTTATAGAGCGTGCTAGCTACTACATGACGTACAAAATATTAATATCTCTTGCTCCCTTAGATGTATGCATGCGTATGCAGACATACTGCATAAATAGAAACCTAAGGAAAGGGCTTCTTGTAGAGCGTGCTAACTACTACAGAACGTATAAAATGTTAATACCTCTTGTTCCCTTAGACGAATGCATGCGTATGCAGACATACTGCATAAAAAGGAAAAAACCTAAGAAAAGGGCTTCTTATAGAGCGTGCTAGCTACTACAGAACATATAAAATGTTAATACCTCTTGTTCCCTTTAACGTATGCATGCGTATGCAGGCATACTCCATAAATAGGAAAAAACATAAGAAAAGGGCTTCTTATAGAGCGTGCTAGCTACTACAGCACATATAAAATGTTAATACCTCTTGCTCCCTTTAACGTATGCATGCGTATGCAGACATACTGCATAAATAGGAAAAAACCTAAGAAAAGGCTTCTTATAGAGCGTGCTAGCTACTACGTGACGTACAAAATGTTAATGTCTCTTGCTCCCTTAGATGTATGCATGCGTATGCAGACATACTGCATAAATAGAAACCTAAGGAAAGGGCTTCTTGTAGAGCGTGCTAGCTACTACAGAACATATAAAATGTTAATAGCTCTTGCTCCCTTTAACGTATGCATGCGTATGCAGTCATACTGCATAAATAGGAAAAAACCTAAGAAAAGGGCTTCTTATAGAGCGTGCTAGCTACTACATGACGTTCAAAATGTTAATATCTCTTTCTATGCATGAGATGCATGCGTATGCAGACATACTGCATAAATAGGAAAAAACCTAAGGAAAGGGCTTCTTGTAGAGCGTGCTAGCTACTACAGAACATATAAAATGTTAATACCTCTTGCTCCCTTTAACGTATGCATGCGTATGCAGACATTCTGCATAAATAGGAAAAAACCTAAGAAAAGGGCTTCTTATAGAGCGTGCTAGGTACTACATGACGTACAAAATGTTAATATCTCTTGCTCCCTTAGATGTATGCATGCGTATGCAGACATACTGCATAAATAGAAACTTAAGGAAAGGGCTTCTTGTAGAGCGTGCTAGCTACTACAGAACATATAAAATGTTAATACCTCTTGCTCCCTTTAACGTATGCATGCATATGCAGACATACTGCATAAGAAGGAAAAAACTTAAGAAAAGAGCTTCTTATAGAGCGTGCTAGCTAATACAGAACATATATATGCTCCCTTAGACGTATGCATGCGAATGCAGACATTCTGCATAAATAGGAAAAAACCTAAGAAAAGGTCTTCTTATAGAGCGTGCTAACTACTACATGACGTACAAAATGTTAATATCTCTTGCTCCCTTTAACGTATGCATGCGTATGCAGACATACTGCATAAATAGGAAAAACCTAAGAAAAGGGCTTCTTATAGAGCGTCTAGCTACCACATGACGTACAAAATGTTTATATCTCTTGCTGCCTTTAACGTATGCATGCGTATGCAGACATACTGCATAAATAGAAACCTAAGGAAAGGGCTTCTTATAGAGCGTGCTAGCTACTACAGAACATATAAAATGTTAATACCTCTTGCTCCCTTTAACGTATGCATGCGTATGCAGACATACTGAATTAATAGGAAAAAACCTAAGAAAAGACTTCTTATAGAGCGTGCTAACTACTACAGAACATATAAAATGTTAATACCTCTTGCTCCCTTTAACGTATGCATGCGTATGCAGACATACTGCATAAATAGGATAAAACCTAAGAAAAGGGCTTCTTATAGAGCGTGCTAGCTACTACATGACGTACAAAATGTTAATACCTCTTGCTCCCTTTAACGTGTGCATGCGTATACAGGCATACTGCATAAATAGGAAAAAACCTAAGAAAAGGGCTTCTTATAGAGCGTGCTAGCAACTACAGAACATATAAAAAGTTGATACCTCTTGCTCCCTTTAACGTATGCATACGTATGCAGACATACTGCATAAATAGGAAAAAAACCTAAGGAAAGGGCTTCTTATAGAGCGTGCTAACTACTACAGAACATATAAAATGTTAATACCTCTTGCTCCCTTTAACGTATGCATGCGTATGCAGGCATACTGCATAAATAGGAAAAAACCTAAGAAAAACCTAAGAGCGTGCTAGCTACTACAGAAAATATAAAATGTTAATACCTCTTGCTTCCTTAGACGTACGCATGCGAATGCAGACATTCTGCATAAATAGGAAAAACAATAAGAAAAGGGCTTCTTATAGAGCGTGCTAACTACTACAGAACATATAAAATGTATGCATACGTATGCAGGCAAAAACCTAAGAAAAGGGCGTCTTATAGAGCGTGCTAGCTACTATAAAATGTTAATATCTCTTGCTCCCTTAGACGTATGCATGCGTATGCAGACATACTGCATAAATAGGAAAAAACCTAAGAAGAGGGCTTCTTATAGAGCGTGCCAGCTACTACAGAACATATAAAATGTTAATACCTCTTGCTCCCTTTAACGTATGCATGCGTATGCAGACATACTGCATAAATAGGAAAAAACCTAAGAAATGCTAACTACTACAGAACATATAAAATGTTAATACCTCTTGTTCCCTTAGACGAATGCATGCGTATGCAGACATACTGCATAAATAGGAAAAAACCTAAGAAATGGGATTCTAATAGAGAATGCTATCTACTACAGAACATATAAAAAGTTGATACCTCTTGCTCCCTTTAACGTATGCATGCGTATGCAGGAATATAAATATATAAATAGTAATAGGAAAAAACCTAAGAAAAGGGCTTCTTATAGAGCGTGCTAGCTACTACATGACGTACAAAATGTTAATATCTCTTGCTCCCTTAGACGTATGCATGCGTATGCAGGCATACCGCATAAATAGGAAAAAAAATAATAAAAGGGCTTCTTATAGTGCGTGCTAACTACTACAGAACATATAAAATGTTAATAGCTCTTGCTCCCTTTAACGTATGCATGCGTAAGCAGACATACTGCATAAATAGGAAAAAACCCAAGAAAAGGGCTTCTTATAGAGCGTGCTAGCTACTACATGACGTACAAAATGTTAATATCTCTTGCTCCCTTAGATGTATGCATGCGTATGCAGACATACTGCATAAATAGAAACCTAAGAAAAGGGCTTCTTGTAGAGCGTGCTAGCTACTACAGAACATATAAAATGTTAATACCTCTTGCTCCCATTAACGTATGCATGCGTATGCAGACATACTACATAAAAAGGAAAAAACTTAAGAAAAGGGCTTCTTATAGAGCGTGCTAACTAACACAGAACATATGAAATGTTAATACCTCTTGCTCCCTTAGACGTATGCATGCATATGCAGACTGCATAAATAGGAAAATACCTAAGAAAAGGGCTTCTTGTAGAGCATGCTAGCTACTACAGAACATATAAAATGTTAATACCTCTTGATCCCTTTAACGTATGTAGACATACTGCATAAATAGGAAAAAACCTAAGAAAAGGGCGTCTTATAGAGCGTGCTAGCTACTACAAAATCTACACAATCTACTACAATATCTCTTGCTCCCTTAGACGTATGCATGCGTATGCAGACATTATGCATAAATAGGAAAAAACCTAAGAAAAGGGCTTCTTATAGAGCGTGCTAACTAACACAGAACATATGAAATGTTAATACCTCTTGCTCCCTTAGACGTACGCATGCGAATGCAGACATTCTGCATAAAAAGGAAAAAACTTAAGAAAAGGGCTTCTTATAGAGCGTGCTAACTAACACAGAACATATGAAATGTTAATACCTCTTGCTCCCTTAGACGTATGCATGCGTATGCAGACATACTGCATAAAAAGGAAAAAACTTAAGAAAAGGGCTTCTTATAGAGCGTGCTAGCTACTACATGACGTACCAAATGTTAATACCTCTTGCTCCCTTAGATGTATGCATGCGTATGCAGGCATACTGCATAAATAGGAAAAAACCTAAGAAAAGGGCTTCTTATAGAGCGTGCTACTACTACGTGCTACTTTGTACTACATGACGTACAAAATGTTAATATCCTTGCTCCCTTAGACGTATGCATGCGTATGCAGACATACGGCATAAATAGGGAAAAAAATAAGAAAAGGGCTTCTTATAGAGCGTGCTAACTACTACAGAACATATAAAATGTTAATAGCTCTTGCTCCCTGCTGCATGCGTATGCAGACATACTGCATAAATAGGAAAAAACCTAAGAAAAGGGCTTCTTGTAGAGCGTGCTAGCTACTACAGAACATACAAAATGTTAATACCTCTTGCTCCCTCTAACGTATGCATGCGTATGCAGGCATACTGCATAAATAGGAAAAAACCTAAGAAAAGGTGCTAGCTACTACATGACGTACAAAATGTTGCTCCCTTAGACATATGCATGCGTATGCAGACATACTGCATAAATAGTAACCTAAGAAAAGGGCTTCTTGTAGAGCGTGCTAGCTACTACAGAACATATAAAATGTTGATACCTCTTGCTCCCTTTAACGTATGCATGCGTATGCGGGCATACTGCATTAATAGGAAAAAACCTAAGAAAAGGGCTTCTTATAGAGCGTGCTACTACTACGTGCTACTTTGTACTACATGACGTACAAAATGTTAATATCCTTGCTCCCTTAGACGTATGCATGCGTATGCAGACATACGGCATAAATAGGAAAAAACCTAAGAAAAGGGCTTCTTATAGAGCGTGCTAGCTACTACAGAACATATAAAATGTTGATACCTCTTGCTCCCTTTAACGTATGCATGCGTATGCGGGCATACTGCATTAATAGGAAAAAACCTAAGAAAAGGGCTTCTTATAGAGCGTGCTACTACTACGTGCTACTTTGTACTACATGACGTACAAAATGTTAATATCCTTGCTCCCTTAGACGTATGCATGCGTATGCAGACATACGGCATAAATAGGGAAAAAAATAAGAAAAGGGCTTCTTATAGAGCGTGCTAACTACTACAGAACATATAAAATGTTAATAGCTCTTGCTCCCTTTAACGTATGCATGCGTATGCAGACATACTGCATAAAAAGGAAAAAACTTAAGAAAAGGGCTTCTTATAGAGCGTGCTAACTACTACAGAACATATAAAATGCTAATAGGTCTTGCTCCCTTTAACGTATGCATGCGTATGCAGACATACTGCATAAATAGGAAAAAATCTAAGAAAAGGGCTTCTTATAGAGCGTGCTAGCTACTACAGAACATACAAAATGTTAATACCTCTTGCTCCCTCTAACGTATGCATGCGTATGCAGGCATACTGCACAAATAGGAAAAAACCTAAGAAAAGGGATTCTTATAGAGAATGCTATCTACTACAGAACATATAAAAAGTAAATACCTCTTGCTCCCTTAGACGTATGCATGCGTATGCAGGCACACTGCATAAATAGGAAAAAACCTAAGAAAAGGGAAACTTATAGAGCGTGCTACCTACTACATGACGAACAAAATGCTAATATCTCTTGCTCGGTTAGACGTATGCATGCGTATGCAGACATACTGCATAAATAAGAAAAAAAATAAAAGGCCTTCTTATAGAGCGTGCTAGCTACTACATGACGTACAAAATGTTAATATCTCTTGCTCCCTTAGACATATGCATGCGTATGCAGACATTCTGCATAAATAGTAACCTAAGAAAAGGGCTTCTCGTAGAGCGTGCTAGCTACTACAGAACATATAAAATGTTAATAGCTCTTGCTCCCTTTAACGTATGCATGCGTATGCAGACATGCTGCATAAATAGGAAAAAACCTAGGAAAAGGGCTTCTTGTAGAGCGTGCTAGCTACTACAGAACATACAAAATGTTAATACCTCTTGCTCCCTCTAACGTATGCATGCGTATGCAGGCATACTGCATAAATAGGAAAAAACCTAAGAAAAGGGCTTCTTATAGAGCGTGCTAGCTACTACATGACGTACAAAATGTTGCTCCCTTAGACATATGCATGCGTATGCAGACATACTGCATAAATAGTAACCTAAGAAAAGGGCTTCTTGTAGAGCGTGCTAGCTACTACAGAACATACAAAATGTTAATACCTCTTGCTCCCTCTAACGTATGCATGCGTATGCAGGCATACTGCATAAATAGGAAAAAACCTAAGAAAAGGGCTTCTTATAGAGCGTGCTAGCGTACAAAATGTTAATACCTCTTGCTCCCTTAGACGTATGCATGCGTATGCAGACATTCTGCGTGCTAGCTAGCTACATATAAAAAGTTAATACCTCTTGCTCACTTTAACGTATGCATGCGTATGCAGGCATACTGCATAAATAGGAAAAAACCTAAGAAAAGAGCTTCTTATAGAGCGTGCTAGCTACTACAGAACATACAAAATGTTAATACCTCTTGCACCCTCTAACGTATGCATGCGTATGCAGAAAAGGGCTTCTTGTAGAGCGTGCTAGCTACTACAGAACATATAAAAAGTTAATACATCTTGCTCCCTTAGACGTATGCATGCGTATGCAGGCATACTGCATAAATAGGAAAAAACCTAAGAAAAGGGAAATTTATAGAGCGTGCTAGCTACTACATGACGAACAAAATGTTAATATCTCTTGCTCCCTTAGACATATGCATGCGTATGCAGACATACCGCATAAATAGAAACTTAAGAAAAGGGCGTGCTAGCTACTACAGAACATATAAGATGTTAATACTTCTTGCTCCCTTTAACGTATGCATGCTTATGCAGACATACTGCATAAATAGGAAAAAACCTAAGAAAAGGGATTCTTATAGAGAATGCTATCTACTACAGAACATATAAAAAGTAAATACCTCTTGCTCCCTTAGACGTATGCATGCGTATGCAGGCACACTGCATAAATAGGAAAAAACCTAAGAAAAGGGAAACTTATAGAGCGTGCTACCTACTACATGACGAACAAAATGCTAATATCTCTTGCTCGGTTAGACGTATGCATGCGTATGCAGACATACTGCATAAATAGGAAAAAAAATAGAAGGCCTTCTTATAGAGCGTGCGAACTACTACATGAGGTACAAAATGTTAATACTTCTTGCTGCCTTAGACGTCTGCATGCGTATGCAGACATACTGCATGAATGGGAAAAAAACTCAAAAAAAGGGCTTCTTATAAAGAATGCTAGCTACTACAGAACATATAAGATGTTAATAGCTCTTGCTCCCTTAGACGAATGCATACGTACTGCATAAAAAGGAAAAAACCTAAGAAAAGGGCTTCTTATAGAGCGTGCTAGCTACTACATGACGTACAAAATGTTAATATCTCTTGCTCCCTTAGACATGTGTATGACATACTGCATAAATAGGAAAAAACTTAAAAAAGGGCATCTTATAGAGCGTGCTAGTTACTACAGAACGTATCAAATGTTAATACCTCTTGCTCCCTTAGACGAATGCATGCGTATGCAGACATACTGCATAAATAGGAAAAAACCTAAGAAAAGGGCTTCTTATAGAGCGTGCTACTACTACGTGCTACTTTGTACTACATGACGAACAAAATGCTAATATCTCTTGCTCCCTTAGACGTATGCATGCGTATGCAGACATACGGCATAAATAGGGAAAAAAATAAGAAAAGGGCTTCTTATAGAGCGTGCTAACTACTACAGAACATATAAAATGTTAATACCTCTTGCTCCCTTTAACGTATGCATGCGTATGCAGACATACTGCATAAATAGGAAAAAACCTAGGAAAAGGTCTTCTTATAGAGCGTGCTAGCTACTATATGACGCATAAAATGTTAGTATCACTTGCTCCCTTAGACGTATGCATGCGTATGCAGACATACTGCATAAAGTCGAAAAAACCTAAGAAAAGGGCTTCTTATAGAGCGTGCTAGCTACTACTCTTTCTCCCTTAGACGTATGCATGCGTGTCTGCATAAAATGTTAATATTTCTTGCTCCCTTAGAGGTATGCATGCAGACAAACTGCATAAATAAGAAAAAACCTAAGAAAAGGGCTTCTTATAGAGCGTGCTAGCTACCACAGAACATATAAAATGTTAATATCTCTTGCTCCCTTAGACGTATGCATGCGTATGCAAACGTACTGCATAAATAGCAAAAAAGCTAAGAAAAGGGCTTCTTATAGAACGTGGTAGCTACTACAGAACCTATAAAATGTTAATATCTGTTGCTCCCTTACACGTATGCATGCGTATGCAAACGTACTGCATAAATAGGAAACAAGCTAAGAAAAGGGCATCTTATAGAGCGTGCTAGCTACTACAGAACGTATCAAATGTTAATACCTCTTGCTCCCTTAGACGAATGCATGCGTGTGCACCCATACTGCATAAATAGGAAAAAAGCTACGAAAAGGGCTTCTTATAGAGGGTGCTAGCTACTACAGAACATATAAAATGTTGATACCTCTTGCTCCCTTTAACGTATGCATGCGTATGCGGGCATACTGCATTAACAGGAAAAAACCTAAGAAAAGGGCTTCTTATAGAGCGTGCTACTACTACGTGCTACTTTGTACTACATGACGTACAAAATGTTAATATCCTTGCTCCCTTAGACGTATGCATGCGTATGCAGACATACGGCATAAATAGGAAAAAACCTAAGAAAAGGGCTTCTTATAGAGCGTGCTAGCTACTACAGAACATATAAAATGTTGATACCTCTTGCTCCCTTTAACGTATGCATGCGTATGCGGGCATACTGCATTAATAGGAAAAAACCTAAGAAAAGGGCTTCTTATAGAGCGTGCTACTACTACGTGCTACTTTGTACTACATGACGTACAAAATGTTAATATCCTTGCTCCCTTAGACGTATGCATGCGTATGCAGACATACGGCATAAATAGGGAAAAAAATAAGAAAAGGGCTTCTTATAGAGCGTGCTAACTACTACAGAACATATAAAATGTTAATAGCTCTTGCTCCCTTTAACGTATGCATGCGTATGCAGACATACTGCATAAAAAGGAAAAAACTTAAGAAAAGGGCTTCTTATAGAGCGTGCTAACTACTACAGAACATATAAAATGCTAATAGGTCTTGCTCCCTTTAACGTATGCATGCGTATGCAGACATACTGCATAAATAGGAAAAAATCTAAGAAAAGGGCTTCTTATAGAGCGTGCTAGCTACTACAGAACATACAAAATGTTAATACCTCTTGCTCCCTCTAACGTATGCATGCGTATGCAGGCATACTGCACAAATAGGAAAAAACCTAAGAAAAGGGATTCTTATAGAGAATGCTATCTACTACAGAACATATAAAAAGTAAATACCTCTTGCTCCCTTAGACGTATGCATGCGTATGCAGGCACACTGCATAAATAGGAAAAAACCTAAGAAAAGGGAAACTTATAGAGCGTGCTACCTACTACATGACGAACAAAATGCTAATATCTCTTGCTCGGTTAGACGTATGCATGCGTATGCAGACATACTGCATAAATAAGAAAAAAAAATAAAAGGCCTTCTTATAGAGCGTGCTAGCTACTACATGACGTACAAAATGTTAATATCTCTTGCTCCCTTAGACATATGCATGCGTATGCAGACATTCTGCATAAATAGTAACCTAAGAAAAGGGCTTCTCGTAGAGCGTGCTAGCTACTACAGAACATATAAAATGTTAATAGCTCTTGCTCCCTTTAACGTATGCATGCGTATGCAGACATGCTGCATAAATAGGAAAAAACCTAGGAAAAGGGCTTCTTGTAGAGCGTGCTAGCTACTACAGAACATACAAAATGTTAATACCTCTTGCTCCCTCTAACGTATGCATGCGTATGCAGGCATACTGCATAAATAGGAAAAAACCTAAGAAAAGGGCTTCTTATAGAGCGTGCTAGCTACTACATGACGTACAAAATGTTGCTCCCTTAGACATATGCATGCGTATGCAGACATACTGCATAAATAGTAACCTAAGAAAAGGGCTTCTTGTAGAGCGTGCTAGCTACTACAGAACATACAAAATGTTAATACCTCTTGCTCCCTCTAACGTATGCATGCGTATGCAGGCATACTGCATAAATAGGAAAAAACCTAAGAAAAGGGCTTCTTATAGAGCGTGCTAGCGTACAAAATGTTAATACCTCTTGCTCCCTTAGACGTATGCATGCGTATGCAGACATTCTGCGTGCTAGCTAGCTACATATAAAAAGTTAATACCTCTTGCTCACTTTAACGTATGCATGCGTATGCAGGCATACTGCATAAATAGGAAAAAACCTAAGAAAAGAGCTTCTTGTAGAGCGTGCTAGCTACTACAGAACATATAAAAAGTTAATACATCTTGCTCCCTTAGACGTATGCATGCGTATGCAGGCATACTGCATAAATAGGAAAAAACCTAAGAAAAGGGAAATTTATAGAGCGTGCTAGCTACTACATGACGAACAAAATGTTAATATCTCTTGCTCCCTTAGACATATGCATGCGTATGCAGACATACCGCATAAATAGAAACCTAAGAAAAGGGCGTGCTAGCTACTACAATATAAGATGTTAATACTTCTTGCTCCCTTTAACGTATGCATGCTTATGCAGACATACTGCATAAATAGGAAAAAACCTAAGAAAAGGGATTCTTATAGAGAATGCTATCTACTACAGAACATATAAAAAGTAAATACCTCTTGCTCCCTTAGACGTATGCATGCGTATGCAGGCACACTGCATAAATAGGAAAAAACCTAAGAAAAGGGAAACTTATAGAGCGTGCTACCTACTACATGACGAACAAAATGCTAATATCTCTTGCTCGGTTAGACGTATGCATGCGTATGCAGACATACTGCATAAATAGGAAAAAAAATAAAAGGCCTTCTTATAGAGCGTGCGAACTACTACATGAGGTACAAAATGTTAATACTTCTTGCTGCCTTAGACGTCTGCATGCGTATGCAGACATACTGCATGAATGGGAAAAAAACTCAAAAAAAGTTCTTCTTATAAAGAATGCTAGCTACTACAGAACATATAAGATGTTAATAGCTCTTGCTCCCTTAGACGAATGCATACGTACTGCATAAAAAGGAAAAAACCTAAGAAAAGGGCTTCTTATAGAGCGTGCTAGCTACTACATGACGTACAAAATGTTAATATCTCTTGCTCCCTTAGACATGTGTATGACATACTGCATAAATAGGAAAAAACTTAAAAAAGGGCATCTTATAGAGCGTGCTAGCTACTACAGAACGTATCAAATGTTAATACCTCTTGCTCCCTTAGACGAATGCATGCGTATGCAGACATACTGCATAAATAGGAAAAAACCTAAGAAAAGGGCTTCTTATAGAGCGTGCTACTACTACGTGCTACTTTGTACTACATGACGAACAAAATGCTAATATCTCTTGCTCCCTTAGACGTATGCATGCGTATGCAGACATACGGCATAAATAGGGAAAAAAATAAGAAAAGGGCTTCTTATAGAGCGTGCTAACTACTACAGAACATATAAAATGTTAATACCTCTTGCTCCCTTTAACGTATGCATGCGTATGCAGACATACTGCATAAATAGGAAAAAACCTAGGAAAAGGGCTTCTTATAGAGCGTGCTAGCTACTATATGACGCATAAAATGTTAGTATCACTTGCTCCCTTAGACGTATGCATGCGTATGCAGACATACTGCATAAAGTCGAAAAAACCTAAGAAAAGGGCTTCTTATAGAGCGTGCTAGCTACTACTCTTTCTCCCTTAGACGTATGCATGCGTGTCTGCATAAAATGTTAATATTTCTTGCTCCCTTAGAGGTATGCATGCAGACAAACTGCATAAATAAGAAAAAACCTAAGAAAAGGGCTTCTTATAGAGCGTGCTAGCTACCACAGAACATATAAAATGTTAATATCTCTTGCTCCCTTAGACGTATGCATGCGTATGCAAACGTACTGCATAAATAGCAAAAAAGCTAAGAAAAGGGCTTCTTATAGAACGTGGTAGCTACTACAGAACCTATAAAATGTTAATATCTGTTGCTCCCTTACACGTATGCATGCGTATGCAAACGTACTGCATAAATAGGAAACAAGCTAAGAAAAGGGCATCTTATAGAGCGTGCTAGCTACTACAGAACGTATCAAATGTTAATACCTCTTGCTCCCTTAGACGAATGCATGCGTGTTCACCCATACTGCATAAATAGGAAAAAAGCTACGAAAAGGGCTTCTTATAGAGGGTGCTAGCTACTACAGAACATATAAAATGTTAATACCTCTTGCTCCCTTAGACGTATGCATGCAGACAAACTGCATAAATAGGAAAAAACCTTAGAAAAGGGCTTGTTATAGAGCGTGCTAGCTACTATATGACGTACAAAATGTTAATATCTCTTGCTCCCTTAGACGAATGCATGCGTGTGCACCCATACTGCATAAATAGGAAAAAAGCTACGAAAAGGGCTTCTTATAGAGGGTGCTAGCTACTACAGAACATATAAAATGTTAATACCTCTTGCTCCCTTAGACGTATGCATGCAGACAAACTGCATAAATAGGCAAAAACCTAAGAAAAGGGCTTGTTATAGAGCGTGCTAGCTACTATATGACGCATAAAATGTTAATGTCTCTTGCTCCCTTAGACGTATGCATGCGCATGCAGACAAACTGCATAAATAGGAAAAAACCTAAGAAAAACACTTCTTATAGAGCGTGCTAGCTACTACAGAACATATAAAATGTTAATATCTCTTGCTCAATTAGACGTATGCATGCGTATGTAGACAATCGGCATTAATATTTAAATAGAGCTTCTTATAGACCATGCTAGCTACTATATGACGTACAAAATGTTAATATCCCTTAGTCTGCGCATGCAGTCATACTGCACAAAGGAAGCTAAGAAGAGAGCTTCTTATAGAGCTTGCTAGCTACTATATGACGTACAAAATGTTAATATCTCTTGCTTCCTTAGACGATTGCATGCGTATGCAGACATACTGCATAAATAGGCAAAAACCTAAAAACGGGGCTTCTTATACAGCCTAAGAAAAGGGCTTCTTATATAGGCACAACATGACGTACAAAATGTTAATATCTCTTGCTCCCTTAGACGAATGCAGACATACTGCATAAATAAGAAAAGACCTAAGTGTTAAAACCGAAAATGTTAATATCTCTTGCTCCCTTAGACGTATGTAGACATACTCCATAAATAGGCGAAAACCTAAGAAAAGGGCTTCTTATAGAGCCTAAGAAAAGGGCTTCTTATATAGGTACAACATGATGTTAATATCTCTTGCTCAATTAAACGTATGCATGCGTATGTAGACAAACTGCATTAATA
Organism: Merodon equestris; assembly: GCA_958301585.1. Taxonomy (NCBI): domain Eukaryota; kingdom Metazoa; phylum Arthropoda; class Insecta; order Diptera; family Syrphidae; genus Merodon; species Merodon equestris. The sequence continues at coordinate 54,105 of CATQJT010000042.1, forward strand.
GTTAAAAAGAGCTTCTTATAGACCGTGCTAGCTACTATATGACGTACAAAATGTTAATATCCCTTAGTCTACGCATGCAGACATACTGCACAAAAGAAGCTAAGAAGAGGGCTTCTCTTGCTCAATCAGACGTATGCATGCGTATGTAGACAATCGGCATTAATATTTAAATAGAGCTTCTTATAGACCATGCTAGCTACTATATGACGTACAAAATGTTAATATCCCTTAGTCTGCGCATGCAGTCATACTGCACAAAAGAAGCTAAGAAGAGAGCTTCTTATAGAGCTTGCTAGCTACTATATGACGTACAAAATGTTAATATCTCTTGCTTCCTTAGACGATTGCATGCGTATGCAGACATACTGCATAAATAGGCAAAAACCTAAAAACGGGGCTTCTTATACAGCCTAAGAAAAGGGCTTCTTATATAGGCACAACATGACGTACAAAATGTTAATATCTCTTGCTCCCTTAGACGAATGCAGACATACTGCATAAATAAGAAAAGACCTAAGTGTTAAAACCGAAAATGTTAATATCTCTTGCTCCCTTAGACGTATGTAGACATACTCCATAAATAGGCAAAAACCTAAGAAAAGGGCTTCTTATAGAGCCTAAGAAAAGGGCTTCTTATATAGGTACAACATGACGTACAAAATGTTAATATCTCTTGCTCAATTAGACGTATGCATGCGTATGTAGACAAACTGCATTAATAGTTAAAAAGAGCTTCTTATAGACCGTGCTAGCTACTATATGACGTACAAAATGTTAATATCCCTTAGTCTACGCATGCAGACATACTGCACAAAAGAAGCTAAGAAGAGGGCTTCTTATAGAGCGTGCTAGCTACTACATGCCTCATAAAATGTTAATATCTCTTGCTCAATTAGACGTATGCATGCGTATGCAGACAAACTGCATTAATAGGAAAAAACCTAAGAAAAGGGCTTTTTATAGAGCGTGCTAGCGACTATATGACGTACAAAATGTTAATATCTCTTGCTCCCTTAGACGTATGCATGCGCATGCAGACATACTGCACAAATAGGCAAAAACCTAAGAAAAGGGCTTCTTATAGAGCGTGCTAGCTACTACATGACGCATAAAATGTTAATATCTCTTGCTCCCTTAGGCGTATGCGTGCGTATGCAGACAAACGGCATAAATAGGAAAAAACCTTAGAAAAGGGCTTGTTATAGAGCGTGCTAGCTACCACATGACGCATGACGACATGATGTTAATATCTCTTGCTCCCTTAGACGTATGCATGCGTATGCAGACATACGGCATAAATAGGAAAAAAAATAAGAAAAGGGCTTCTTATAGAGCGTGCTAGCTACTACATGACGTACAAAATGTTAATATCTCTTGCTTCCTTAGACGATTGCATGCGTATGCAGACATAATGCATAAATAGGCAAAACCTAAAAAAGGGGCTTCTTATACAGCCTAAGAAAAGGGCTTCTTATATAGGTACAACATGACGTACAAAATGTTAATATCTCTTGCTCAATTAGACGTATGCATGCGTATGCAGACAAACTACATTAATAGGAAAAAACCTAAGAAAAGGGCTTTTTATAGAGCGTGCTAGCGACTATATGACGTACAAAATGTTAATATCCCTTAGTCTACGCATGCAGACATACTGCACAAAAGAAGCTAAGAAGAGGGCTTCTCTTGCTCAATCAGACGTATGCATGCGTATGTAGACAATCGGCATTAATATTTAAATAGAGCTTCTTATAGACCATGCTAGCTACTATATGACGTACAAAATGTTAATATCCCTTAGTCTGCGCATGCAGTCATACTGCACAAAAGAAGCTAAGAAGAGAGCTTCTTATACAGCGTGCTACCTACTACATGACGCATAAAATGTTAATATCTCTTGCTCCCTTAGACGTATGCGTGCGTATGCAGACAAACGGCATAAATAGGAAAAAACGGGCTTGTTATAGAGCGTGCTAGCTACCACATGACGCATGACGACATGATGTTAATATCTCTTGCTCCCTTAGACGTATGCATGCGTATGCTGATATACTGCATAAATACGAAAAAACCTAAGAAAAGGGCTTCTTATATAGCGTGCTAGCTACCACATGACGCATAAAATGTTAATATCTCTTGCTCCCTTAGACGTATGCATGCAGACAAACTGCATAAATATGCAAACAAACGGCATAAATAGGAAAAAACGGGCTTCTTATAGAGCGTGCTAGCTACTACATGACGCATAAAATGTTAATATCTCTTGCTCCCTTAGACGTATGCGTGCGTATGCAGACAAACGGCATAAATAGGAAAAAACCTTAGAAAAGGGCTTGTTATAGAGCGTGCTAGCTACCACATGACGCATGACGACATGATGTTAATATCTCTTGCTCCCTTAGACGTATGCATGCGTATGCAGACATACGGCATAAATAGGAAAAAAAATAAGAAAAGGGCTTCTTATAGAGCGTGCTAGCTACTACATGACGTACAAAATGTTAATATCTCTTGCTTCCTTAGACGAATGCATGCGTATGCAGACATAATGCATAAATAGGCAAAACCTAAAAAAGGGGCTTCTTATACAGCCTAAGAAAAGGGCTTCTTATATAGGTACAACATGACGTACAAAATGTTAATATCTCTTGCTCAATTAGACGTATGCATGCGTATGTAGACAAACTGCATTAATAGTTAAAAGGAGCTTCTTATAGAGCGTGCTAGCTACTACATGCCTCATAAAATGTTAATATCTCTTGCTCAATCAGACGTATGCATGCGTATGCAGACAAACTGCATTAATAGGAAAAAACCTAAGAAAAGGGCTTTTTATAGAGCGTGCTAGCGACTATATGACGTACAAAATGTTAATATCTCTTGCTCCCTGCTCCATGCGCATGCAGACATACTGCACAAATAGGCAAAAACCTAAGAAAAGGGCTTGTTATAGAGCGTGCTAGCTACTATATGACCTACAAAATGTTAATATCTCTTGCTCCCTTAGACGAATGCAGACATACTGCATAAATAAGAAAAGACCTAAGTGTTAAAACCGAAAATGTTAATATCTCTTGCTCCCTTAGACGTATGTAGACATACTCCATAAATAGGCGAAAACCTAAGAAAAGGGCTTCTTATAGAGCCTAAGAAAAGGGCTTCTTATATAGGTACAACATGACGTACAAAATGTTAATATCTCTTGCTCAATTAGACGTATGCATGCGTATGTAGACAAACTGCATTAATAGTTAAAAAGAGCTTCTTATAGACCGTGCTAGCTACTATATGACGTACAAAATGTTAATATCCCTTAGTCTACGCATGCAGACATACTGCACAAAAGAAGCTAAGAAGAGGGCTTCTCTTGCTCAATCAGACGTATGCATGCGTATGTAGACAATCGGCATTAATATTTAAATAGAGCTTCTTATAGACCATGCTAGCTACTATATGACGTACAAAATGTTAATATCCCTTAGTCTGCGCATGCAGTCATACTGCACAAAAGAAGCTAAGAAGAGAGCTTCTTATAGAGCTTGCTAGCTACTATATGACGTACAAAATGTTAATATCTCTTGCTTCCTTAGACGATTGCATGCGTATGCAGACATACTGCATAAATAGGCAAAAACCTAAAAACGGGGCTTCTTATACAGCCTAAGAAAAGGGCTTCTTATATAGGCACAACATGACGTACAAAATGTTAATATCTCTTGCTCCCTTAGACGAATGCAGACATACTGCATAAATAAGAAAAGACCTAAGTGTTAAAACCGAAAATGTTAATATCTCTTGCTCCCTTAGACGTATGTAGACATACTCCATAAATAGGCAAAAACCTAAGAAAAGGGCTTCTTATAGAGCCTAAGAAAAGGGCTTCTTATATAGGTACAACATGACGTACAAAATGTTAATATCTCTTGCTCAATTAGACGTATGCATGCGTATGTAGACAAACTGCATTAATAGTTAAAAAGAGCTTCTTATAGACCGTGCTAGCTACTATATGACGTACAAAATGTTAATATCCCTTAGTCTACGCATGCAGACATACTGCACAAAAGAAGCTAAGAAGAGGGCTTCTTATAGAGCGTGCTAGCTACTACATGCCTCATAAAATGTTAATATCTCTTGCTCAATTAGACGTATGCATGCGTATGCAGACAAACTGCATTAATAGGAAAAAACCTAAGAAAAGGGCTTTTTATAGAGCGTGCTAGCGACTATATGACGTACAAAATGTTAATATCTCTTGCTCCCTTAGACGTATGCATGCGCATGCAGACATACTGCACAAATAGGCAAAAACCTAAGAAAAGGGCTTCTTATAGAGCGTGCTAGCTACTACATGACGCATAAAATGTTAATATCTCTTGCTCCCTTAGGCGTATGCGTGCGTATGCAGACAAACGGCATAAATAGGAAAAAACCTTAGAAAAGGGCTTGTTATAGAGCGTGCTAGCTACCACATGACGCATGACGACATGATGTTAATATCTCTTGCTCCCTTAGACGTATGCATGCGTATGCAGACATACGGCATAAATAGGAAAAAAAATAAGAAAAGGGCTTCTTATAGAGCGTGCTAGCTACTACATGACGTACAAAATGTTAATATCTCTTGCTTCCTTAGACGATTGCATGCGTATGCAGACATAATGCATAAATAGGCAAAACCTAAAAAAGGGGCTTCTTATACAGCCTAAGAAAAGGGCTTCTTATATAGGTACAACATGACGTACAAAATGTTAATATCTCTTGCTCAATTAGACGTATGCATGCGTATGCAGACAAACTACATTAATAGGAAAAAACCTAAGAAAAGGGCTTTTTATAGAGCGTGCTAGCGACTATATGACGTACAAAATGTTAATATCCCTTAGTCTACGCATGCAGACATACTGCACAAAAGAAGCTAAGAAGAGGGCTTCTCTTGCTCAATCAGACGTATGCATGCGTATGTAGACAATCGGCATTAATATTTAAATAGAGCTTCTTATAGACCATGCTAGCTACTATATGACGTACAAAATGTTAATATCCCTTAGTCTGCGCATGCAGTCATACTGCACAAAAGAAGCTAAGAAGAGAGCTTCTTATAGAGCTTGCTAGCTACTATATGACGTACAAAATGTTAATATCTCTTGCTTCCTTAGACGATTGCATGCGTATGCAGACATACTCCATAAATAGGCAAAAACCTAAGAAAAGGGCTTCTTATAGAGCCTAAGAAAAGGGCTTCTTATATAGGTACAACATGACGTACAAAATGTTAATATCTCTTGCTCAATTAGACGTATGCATGCGTATGTAGACAAACTGCATTAATGGTTAAAAAGAGCTTCTTATAGACCGTGCTAGCTACTATATGACGTACAAAATGTTAATATCCCTTAGTCTACGCATGCAGACATACTGCACAAAAGAAGCTAAGAAGAGGGCTTCTTATAGAGCGTGCTAGCTACTACATGCCTCATAAAATGTTAATATCTCTTGCTCAACGTATGCATGCGTATGCAGACAAACTGCATTAATAGGAAAAAACCTAAGAAAAGGGCTTTTTATAGAGCGTGCTAGCGACTATATGACGTACAAAATGTTAATATCTCTTGCTCCCTTAGACGTATGCATGCGCATGCAGACATACTGCACAAATAGGCAAAAACCTAAGAAAAGGGCTTGTTATAGAGCGTGCTAGCTACTTTATGACGTACAAAATATTAATATCTCTTGCTCAATTAGACGTATGCATGCGTATGTAGACAAACTGCATTAATAGTTAAAAAGAGCTTCTTATAGACCGTGCTAGCTACTATATGACGTACAAAATGTTAATATCCCTTAGTCTACGCATGCAGACATACTGCACAAAAGAAGCTAAGAAGAGGGCTTCTTATAGAGCGTGCTACCTACTACATGACGCATAAAATGTTAATATCTCTTGCTCCCTTAGACGAATGCATGCAGACAAACTGCATAAATAGGAAAAACCCTAAGAAAAGGGCTTCTTATAGAGCGTGCTTGCTACTATATGACGCATAAAATGTTAATATCTCTTGCTCCCTTAGACGTATGCATGCGTATGCTAATATACTGCATAAATACGAAAAAACCTAAGAAAAGGGCTTCTTATATAGCGTGCTAGCTACCACATGACGCATAAAATGTTAATATCTCTTGCTCCCTTAGACGTATGCACACATATTGCATAAATAAGAAAAGACCTAAGTGTTAAAACCTAAAATGTTAATATCTCTTGCTCCCTTAGACGTATGCATGCAGACAAACTGCATAAATAGGAAAAAACCTAAGAAAAGGGCTTCTTGTAGAGCGTGCTAGCTACTATATGACGCATAAAGTGTTAATATCTCTTGCTCACTTAGACGTATGCATGCGTATGCTGATATACTGCATAAATACGAAAAAACCTAAGTGTGACAATTAATTTATATTAGAGCACGATGTGACTTGACCCTAGAACTTAACGATTCAACTTAAGTTGCTCAGTACTCTTACACACACACATAACTACAATGAATGAATTAAATTTAATAGCATGATGCGAATAAAGTTATAAGAACCGCTGACACTGTCACGTGTACCGGGTGAATTATAAGCGAGTTTTTGTTCTTTAAATTTTAAGATTTTTTACATGGTGCCGAAACCGGGGACAGTAACATTTTTTGAATTTATTCTTAAAATTAAATGCGAGTGGTTTCCTTAACTTTGTGAACAAGCGAGCGATAAAAGAAAATCAACTGAAATGGAATCGACATACAGATCTTCATGCAGAGGACAATTAACAAAATTGTGTAAAGCAGCGAGTGATTTTTTGAAGACATATAGAAGTGGAACATGTGATGCTGCCGCAGCAGAAGAGGATTTTACTATATACATAGAGAGAATAAAGAATGCCCAAATAAACCTTAAAAAAGCAGACGAGGCCTTGTGGGCGACAATCAAACCAGATGAAAAGGAGTTCGAAACTTCATTTGAGTACGACGACAAAGCTGTGTCGGTAATTGCGCAGCTAGAATTTGTACTGCGAACTAACTTTAGATTAGCTCCCGCCCTACAAGATCCTACCATAATTGATGCTTCGCCAAACATGCAACAAGTAGATAGGAGCGATTACTGCGGTGTAAAGCATAAACCCTTCGAGCTGAAAACATTTGATGGTGAGTTCGAAAATTGGATTCCATTTTGGGAGCAATTTAGGCGAGCTGTACATGAAAATCCAAAATTGTCAATAACAGCTAAGTTTAATTTCCTCAGCCAATCCCTAATAAAAAAAGCAGCGTCTACCATTGCCGGCTTTACACCATCAGAACGATGTTACGGCGAAGCAATTTCTCTTTTACATGAAGAATATGGCAACACCGACAAAATTGTAGAGAAATTAATGCAAAAATTGTTGAATTTAAAACCGATTATATTTCAAAATGACGTTACAGGGCTTCGTCAACTGTATAATGATGTGACTGCTACCATGCGGTCATTAGAAGCATTGCAGGTGTCTGTGTCACAGTATGAGATCGTGGTAAAGTCCGTTCTGCTTAAATGTATTCCAACAAGCATGCGTATTCAATTTCACAAGCGAACAGTCAGAGACTCCTTGTCTAGCACATTTATTGGTTCCCATAACGATGGACACAATGGAAATGACGATCAGCGGAAAACTCAAGAAGAGGATAAACTCAAGACACTTCTCGATTTTATTAAAGTTGAAGTAGAAGCCTTAGAGAAGTCTTATGTTAGCGATAGGCAAAGAAAGCCTGAGAAAGAAAAGCGGAATAGTGGAACGGCAATAGGACTATTTGCCGGCAATAGTGAGAAGCAGCGATGCATATTTTGTAATAAGAACACTCACTCTACGAGGTATTGTAAGGGAAATTTGACAATAGAACAGAAGAAATCCATACTGAAAAGGGAGGCAAGATGTTTTAGATGCACTAACACAAATCACACCTCTAAGTTCTGTAAGGCGCAGTGGATTAAATGCGATACTTGTGGTGGTCGCCATGTGTGAAAAAACGTTTGTGAAACCTAACGAAGAAAGCGAGACAACAAATTTAAATAAGGAATCATCCACTTCTGTATTAACAAGCTCGTATGCTGCAATTAATTCTAACGTAGGAAAAGAGCCAAAAATATTTTTACAAACAGCGAGGGCAATATTAGGCAGCACAGAAGGTCAGCAGTGTATTCTTTCGCGCATCATAATGGACAATGGTAGCCAAAGGACATACGTGAGCGAACAAGTGGCAAATATGTTAAAATTAAAACCTATGGGCGTAGAAAGCTTGCATATTTTAGGGTTCGGTGAAAATTATTTAGATAAACCCACGCGTAAACTTAAATGTGTAAAATTATTATTGAAAAGTCAATACAAATCGAAAGGGGTCGTCGTTTCGGCAATCGTGCTTCCAAATATTTGTGTAGATGTATTACCAAGCCCAAATATCAATGACCCGAAATTACATCGTATTAAAATGCAACTAGCTGACGTGAATTACTGTAACGAAAAACTAATAAATGGAATTAATGTGCTTTTTGGTCAAGATCATTATTGGAAATTCAATTCTCAAGAAAGCGAAGTCATTGCAGATAACTTGGTGGCAGTCAATACATTCTTTGGTTGGACACTTCAAGGACAAAGTTGCGCTGTCAATTGTACCCTAAATGCGATCACAATTGAAGAAAAATCATTTGATCTAACAAATTTCTGGAATTTAGAGTCGGTGGGAATAAGTGATGACAAAGTCAACGTGGAAAGGGCAGTTGTTGAGAAAACATTGACGAAAATTAATTTAATAAACGGTAGATATATGGTTCATTTACCATGGAAAAACACCAGCGACGTATTGAACGACAACAAGAGAGTTGCAGCACAAAGGCTCTTTACATTAACAACAAGATTAATGAAAAATGAAAAACACCTGTTTGAATATGATCGTAGCATACGCGATTTATTACAATCCGGAATAGCGGAAGAAGTAGCCAACGACATCAGTACCAATGCTGTATATTACATGCCACATAAGCCCATTTATCGCGAAGACAAAACAACGACAAAAACACGAATTGTCTTCGATGCTTCGTCTAGTGAACAAGGTTTTTCATCTTTGAACGAGCATCTTAGTGTAGGCGATAATCTAATTGCAAATTTGCTTGCTACTTTGGTAAGATTTCGCTCCAATCAAATTGCTATTATATCGGATATAGAAAAAGCTTTTTTGCAGATTTCTCTCGCCCCTTCCGATCGCGATGCTCATCGATTTTTGTGGTACAGAACGACACCGGTACCTGGAGTTAACTTGCCTAAGGTAATTGCATATAGAATGACTCGAGTCACTTTTGGAGTAGCGTCGAGCCCATTTTTACTATCAGCGACGATACGTAAACATTTAGATATTTGTAAACCGCAGTATGGGTCAGTATGCGATAAGTTGCAAAAATCCTTTTACGTCGATGATTTAATCGCGAGCGAGGCTACTATAGAAGATGCTCTTAAACTCTACCATGACGCTAAGGCCATTATGAACGCAGCAAATTTCAATCTAAGGAAGTGGAACTCCAATAACACCACATTAGTCCAAAGGTTTGGCAAAGATACGTTAGGAGCAGCCCCAAAGCAAAAAGTCCTCGGCATTAATTGGTGGACAACTAGCGACGAGGTTGGTGTGGATTTGGCTGCTAATATCGAATACATAAAATCATTAAGAGGAACGAAGCGTAATGTTATGAGAGCAATGGCAAAAATGTATGATCCTCTAGGACTCTTAGCTCCATTCACTATACGAATTAAGCTTCTTTTGCAAAGAGTATGGAAAGCTAATTTGGGCTGGGATCAGATGCTGAAGGAAGACCTTTTGAATGACTTTTGTTGTTGGCAAGACGAGTTGGCAATACTAAGCAATTTCACTATTAGCCGATGTTTATCCATCTCTCATGGATGTCATACGGAGTTGCATATCTTTGCTGATGCGAGTCCAAAAGCTTATGGTGCAGTAGCGTATATACGACAGGTTTTATCAGATGGGTATATGCATACCAATCTTATATGTTCCAAAAATCGATTAAGTCCAATGGCAAAAGATAAAGCAAATGATGAACTAAGTTTGCCGAGGTTGGAGCTGACTGCAGCCTTAATCGCTGCAAGGCTCAAAGAATTCCTTATTCAATCCTTAGACTTCAATGTATCACGCGTTCGTCTATGGACGGATTCTACGATCACCCTTAACTGGATATGTGGCAATGGAAAGAAAATTAAGCCATATGTGAAAGCAAGAGTTAATGAGATCAAGAGATTAACAAATGTCTATGATTGGATGCATTGTCAGGGTAAAACTAATTCTGCGGATTTGCTTACTAGGGGCGTAAAGGCAGCGGCGCTCTTAGAATCCAGATTGTGGAAATGTGGTCCACCATGGCTACTCACAAATAAAGAGTTCCCTGAAAATACTAGCGTCAGATGCTTCAGTGTATTAACTGAGGAAAAAGAAGAGAGTAGTGAAGATCCTACGGACTTGGGATCAATTTTGACTATAGAGAATTTCAGTCATCTAAAGAAACTTCTTCGGGTTACAGCTTTTGTTTTCCGAGTTGCGAAGAACTTGAAAGGGAGATCACATGCCAGACAAATAGGCAATAGCAGTTTAACAAGTGAGGTCCCAGAACTTACTTGCCATGAAATTAACCAAGCAGAGTTATATTGGGTAAGGATTATACAGCAATATTACTATGGCTCCGAGATCAAAGCTCTCTTGAATAACCGACAAATTCCATCAACGTCAAAAATTACATCATTAAATCCTATGCTTCATGAAGGTATATTATATCTCAGCGGACGCCTGCCTAAGTCCGCATTTGGTTATCTGTCAAAACAATCTTATTTTAGTAGATTGCTTATACTGGAGGCGCATCAAGTAACTTTGCACTCTGGTGTTAACGCAGTGCTGACACATTTGCGAAAGAAATACTGGATTGTGCAAGCAAGGCAGGTAATTAAAAACGTTCTACGTGGTTGTGTGATTTGTAAACGACTTTATGGTAAGGCTGCATCTGAGCCATGGACAGTTTTACCAATGGATAGAGTAGCTACAAGCAGACCTTTCGAAGTAACTGGCGTTGACTTTTTGGGTCCACTCTACTTGAAAACAGACGCTGATGAAAAGAAAAAATCGTATGTTATGCTGTTCACTTGCGCGGCAATTCGAGCTGTTCACCTCGAACTTGTTGGAGACATGTCAGTAAAGAGCTGTATTGACGCTTTACGAAGATTTATAGCCAGAAGGGGAGTGCCAAACACCATTATATCTGATAACGCTAAGTCTTTTAAGAGAGCAGATTTGGAATTGAAAAAATTAGAAGAAACTTTAAAACAGAAGGAAGTCCAACAATTCTCAGCATATCAGAAAATCACCTGGAAGTACATACCTGAACGCGCAGCATGGTGGGGTGGTTTTTGGGAACGTCTTATCAAGAGCGTAAGAAACTGCTTGAAAGCAGCGATAGGAATAGCAAGCTTGACTTCCGAAGATTTGGTTACACTTTTGACAGAAGTTGAAGGCGTTATCAATTCACGACCTCTTACCTATATAACCAATGATCACACAGACGTTGAACCACTTTCTCCAGGTCATTTCCTTAACAGTAATACTATTCTAGGTCCAGCGGATTTCTGTATGGATGATTCAACTATATCCAAATCTTGGCGAATTCGGCAAGCACTCATCAGGCGATATATAAAGCGTTGGCGTGAAGAATACCTAGCACAGCTGCGAACAATCCATCACAACAAAAGAGGAAATTCTCGTGGTGTCAAAGAGGGTGATGTGGTATTGGTTCACGAAGATAATAAACCGCGATTGCTTTGGAGGCTAGCAGTTGTACAAAAAACGTTTCCTGGGAGAGATGGGCGTGTAAGAGCCTGTGAAGTTCGACTTCCGAACCAAAAAATTTTGCGAAGGCCAATTCAGCTCTTATATCCGCTCGAGATACACGCAAGTTTTGCCGGGGCCCGAGGATTTGACAATTAATTTATATTAGAGCACGATGTGACTTGACCCTAGAACTTAACGATTCAACTTAAGTTGCTCAGTACTCTTACACACACACATAACTACAATGAATATATATTAAATTTAATAGCATGATGCGAATAAAGTTATAAGAACCGCTGACACTGTCATGTGTACCGGGTGAATTATAAGCGAGTTTTTGTTCTTTAAATTTTAAGATTTTTTACACTAAGAAAAGGGTTTCTTATAGAGCGTGCTAGCTACTATATGACGCATAAAATGTTAATATCTCTTGCTCCCTTAGACGTATGCATGCAGACAAACTGCATAAATAAGAAAAGACCTAAATGTTAAAACCTAAAATGTTAATATCTCTTGCTCCCTTAGACGAATGCATGCGTGTGCAGCCATACTGCATAGGAAAAAACCTAAGAAAAGGGCTTCTTATAGAGCGTACTAGCTACTATATGACGCATAAAATGTTAATATCTCTTGCTCCCTTAGCATGCGTATGCAAACATACTGCATAAATAGCAAAAAAGCTAAGAAAAGGGCTTCTTATAGAGCGTGCTAGCTACCACAGAACATATAAAATGTTAATATCTCTTGCTCCCTTAGACGTATGCATGCGTATGCAGACATCCTGCATAAATACGAAAAAACCTAAGAAAAGGATCTCTCCTTTGAACATGGAAATACCGACTGAGTCGGTCGCGCTCTATATTTCTTGTGATGGTTTCTTTTACGTGGAGGCTTCCTTGGATCTTTGAACTTCTAATTCTGTCACGCTTTGCTACTCCCGCTGTCATGCGAAGCATCTTCATCTCAGTTGCCGTTAATTTGCTCTCATACATTGTCCAGCATTGTGAGCGCCGGACGTACAACTGAAGTGTAGAGCCTTCCTTTCAGCTTTGGGGGCATTTTTCGATCACAGAAGATGGCGGAATTTTCCCGCCACTTCATCCACCCTACGCTTACGCGATGTTTGATGTCGTCATCACAAGTTGCTTCTCTATTAATCATAGATCCCAGATATTTAAACTTTTCACACTTGGGAAGCACTCTTCCATTCAAGTAAATGTCTGGAATAGGCTGATGAGGGTCAGAGAACGGCCAGCTTCTACTCTGTCTTCTTTGAACTAATACGATACCCGTGTCCCTTAAAAATGTCCACCCACACATCAAGTGCTCGTTGTAGGGACGCCTGATCATCACTTATAATGGCCCCATCGTCAGCAAAGAATAGCTGGTGCACATTGGGGTCCGTCACTTTTCCTTCAAGCAACAATCAAGGACTGCTATAAAAAGCAGTGGGCTGAGGACGCTCCCTTGGTGTACACCGACTTTGATTGCGAACTCTTCGGTGACTCCTGCGGTGCATCTTACTCTTGTCGTTGCTCTCTCGTACATGTCTATAATCACTCGCACGTAGGTTTCTGGAACTCCTTTTTGTTTTAGCGCTACCCATAAAAGATCTCTTGGTTGCCGGTCAAAGGCCTTCTCGAAATCAACCAACACCATGTGCAAGTCCTTTGAAGAATCACGATGCTTTTCCATCATGATCCTTATACTTTGGATTGCATCTGTTGTTGATGTACCCGAGACAAACCCGCACTGGTCATCAGATAGTCGTATTATTTTCCGCAGTCGGCTATTTAATACCCGTTCAACGATCTTCATGGTGTGCGACATCAGCTTGACAGAACGATAGTTATCACAATTTCGCGTATCACCCTTTCCTTTCTGCAATGGAAGAATAATAGAAACTTAAGCTTTCTATTAACTTATTACTAAATTTTATTAATTAAATTATATTTAATAAATAAATTTTTAATCCGGCAAAAAATAATAAATAATTTAAAGAAAAAGGTAAAAAAAATTTTCAAGCTAAATATATCAATTTATCATACCGAAATCGAGGTAGTGTCCCCCGTACTCAAATAAAAACAAAAGAAATAATTATTAATTTTAAATAAAATAAAACTCTAAAAATATCTCCTCCTAAAAAAATTAAAGAAAATAATATACTTATAAATAAAATTCTAGAATATTCAGATAAAAAAATTAATGCAAATCTTCCTCTTCTATATTCTACATTAAACCCTGACACTAATTCAGCTTCACCTTCAGCAAAATCAAAAGGTGTTCGATTAGTTTCTGCTAAACAAATAATTAATCATACAAATAATAAGGGAAATATTAAAAATATAAATCATAAATACTTTTGATAAAAATAAAAATGTAATATATTATAATTATTAATTAAAAAAACAAAATATAATAAAATAAAAGCTAATCTAACTTCATATGAAATAGTTTGAGCTACCGAACGCAAACCTCCCAATAATGCATAATTTGAATTAGAAGATCAACCAGCAACTATAATAGTGTATACACCTAATCTTGTACAACATATAAAAAATAATAATCCTAAATTAAAAGAAAATAATTTAATAAAAAAAGGTATACATATTCACAATAATAATGATAAAAATAAAGAAAAAATTGGAGAAAAATAATAAGAAATGTAATTTGATAATAATGGATATGTTTGTTGCTTAGTAAATAACTTAATTGCATCACAAAAAGGTTGAGGAATTCCTATTAAAACAACCTTATTAGGACCTTTACGAATTTGAATATATCCTAATACTTTTCGTTCTAATAATGTTAAAAAACCAACACTTACTAGTACACAAATAATTAAAAGAATTCTTATAATTAAAAATAAAATAATTTCTATATAAAAAATGTACTATTTGTAATATAAATTACATTCATAAATTCTAAATTTATTGCACTAATCTGCCAAAACAGTTTATCTATTAATAAAATTCTTAAATAAATTTTTTATAATTCATATATTTGATCCTTTCGTACTAAAATATATTGTTTTATTAAAGATAGAAACCAACCTGGCTTACGCCGGTTTGAACTCAGATCATGTAAGATTTTAAAAGTCGAACAGGCTTAAAATTTAAACTTCTGCATTTAAAATTATATCTTAATCCAACATCGAGGTCGCAATCTTTTTTATCAATACGAACTCTCTAAAAAAATTACGCTGTTATCCCTAACTTAAATTTTTAATCTTTATTAATGGATCATTTATTCATAAATTAATGTTTTAACATTTAAAAGTTTTTTAAATTTTAATATCACCCCAATAAAATACAATAAAATTATTATAATTAAATTTATGTATAAAATTAAAATAATTATTATATAAAGATTTATAGGGTCTTCTCGTCTTTTAATATTATTTTAGCTTTTTAACTAAAAAATAAAATTCTATTTTAAATTTAAATGAAATGGTTAATATTTCGTCCAACCATTCATACTTGCCTTCAATTAAAAAACTAATGATTATGCTACCTTTGCACAGTTAAAATACTGCGGCCATTTAAAAATTCAGTGGGCAGGTTAGACTCTTAATTAAATTCTAAAAGACATGTTTTTGTTAAACAGGCGAACATTATTTTTGCCGAATTCTTTACATAAACTTATCATTTAAAAATAATTTTTTACATTATTAATATACTAATTTTATCATTATTACTTTATTTTTTATATTCAAATTTTTTTTAAATCATTTAAAAATAATTTTTTACATTATTAATATACTAATTTTATCATTATTACTTTATTTTTTATATTCAAATAAATATTTTAATAAATAATTAAATAATAAATAAAAAAAAAATTTAAATCCATAAATTAATTTATAACAAACTTAATATAAATTGCTAATTCTAAACATATAATATTTCTTAAAATTTATTGTTTATAATAATTTATTTTACAGCTTATCCCATAAAATATTATTTTAAAAAAATTATAAATTTAATTTTATTTAAATTTATAATTTTTTTAAAATTAAATTAAATTTATTTCTTAAAAAAACTAGATACCTTTAAAAACGAATAACATTTCATTTCTAATAAATTATTAAAAACAATTTTATTACAATAACTTTTATAATTTAGTAACCCTTTTAAAATCGAAAAAAATAAATATTATTATTTTTTATTTAATAAACTCTGATACACAAGATACAATAAATTAAATTTTCTTTTTTAATAATAATTTTTCATATTATTTCAATATTCTTTTACAATACTAATAATCTATAATTAATATTATTTTTTCTTTATACAATACTTAAACATTATATTTTATAATTATTTTTAATAAAATGTACTAATAAAAAAAAAAAAAATAAATATTAATCAATCTATATTGATTTGCACAAAAATATTTTCAATGTAAATGAAATGCTTTACTAAATAAGCTTTAAATTGAATCTAGATACACTTTCCAGTACATCTACTATGTATGTTACGACTTATCTTATTTTAATAACAAGAGCGACGGGCGATATGTACATATCTTAGAGCTAAAATCAATTTATTAATCTCTATAAATTTACTATCAAATCCAATTTCATTAAATTTTTCATATTTAAATCCACATAAATAAATTTTATTGTAACTCATTTTTACTTGATTTGATATTAGTTCTTATAAAAATTATAGAAAATTATTATTCTTATAAAATTTTCTAATAACAACGATATATAAATTGATTTACAAATTTAAGTAAGGTACAACGTGGATTATCAATTATAAAACAAGTTCCTCTGAAAAGACTAAAATACCGCCAAATTTTTTAAGTTTCAAGACCATAACTAATACTATCAAAACTAATTATTTTAAATTTTAAGTAATAGGGTATCTAATCCTAGTTTATATTAAAAATTTATTAGCTTCAATCAATTATTTTATATAAATTATTTATAAATTAAAATTTCACTTAATAATTTATTTTTTATTTACATAAATATTACATTTAACTTTTATTAATAAAATTTATTCATATTATTTGTATAACCGTAACTGCTGGCACAAATTAAGTTAATTTAATATTCCTAATTATAGATTTCTTTAATATATTAATATTAATTACTGAGATTATAAATAAATAAATTTATTTTTTAAATAACATTATAAATCACACAAAAATTTACATGTAATATAAATTAATAATAAATTTTTAAGCTAAAATAAAACTTTATATAAATATTAATATAAAATGTATTAATATAATTAAATTATACACATATAATTAATTAAATAATTATTTTTATATTATATTAAAATTATAATATAATAATATATAATAATAATTCAAATTTGTAATTTATATTCGTATAAACTACTTCCCCTTATTTTTATATATTTTAAATATTTAAATTATTTTAAATATTTTAATATTATATATATATATATATTTATTAATATAAAATTTATTAATTAAATTGTTTTATTTAATTTAATTAATTTAAATAATTAAATTAATATATAAAGAATTTTATAATAGAATAATTTAATTTTGTAATTTATACTTGTACAAAATTTTTATCCCCTTTATTTTTTATTTTATATAATATTTTTCAGATATTTAAATATTTTATTTTAATATCATAATTAATTTTAATAATAATAAATAGTATTATTACATTAAATTTATTAATGTCTATTTTAATATTTAAAATATATTATTCTATTACTGCCTCGTGCAGGGACGGGTTAAGAATATCCCTGCAGCGATACCTATCGCCTGTCGTAAAAGGCGACTAAACAAAGGTAAACAAAAATCACATCTAGGCAATTTAGAAAACACCAAGATGAGCCTAGGGACACATATACCACCATTAAACTGCCCCACAAGTGTGCATGCAAATCAGTGGGTTGACACGACTGGAGATCAGATGTTGTAAGAGTAAGATCAATCAAAAAAAAATAAAAAATCTGGAGCATGCTCGTGTCAAAAAGGAAGGGAAGAAAGAAAACGGTCAAACCGTAGCATTATGGAAAAGAACGCTAAAAGGAAAAGCACTAACCCGCCAGGCACTACTAATGGTCGTGATCCTGGGACGAGCAGCAATGCTCGGGTCGGAGCTATAGGATTACCGGGGGATAGCAAAGTAATGCAACGGCGTAAGCCACATTTAAGAGTCGCGAGTTGGAACGTTGGAAGCATGAGTGGGCGCAGCTATGAGCTTGAAGAAATGATGGTTAGAAGGCGAGTAGAAATCCTGTGCGTACAAGAGACGAAATGGCGAAACACCAGTAATCGGGCACGTTTCTTGGACGTTAAAACAAAAGCCTACAAGATGTTTTACTATGGATTGGAACAAGGAAAAAACGGAATCGCCATCATCCTTGCGGCAGAGTTACTTGGCAACGTCTTAACCATTTCAAAGTCCAGTGACCGTTTGATGGCTCTCAAATTGGTGATGCATGGTGAGGTGTGGAACATCGTAAGCGCATATGCCCCTCAAGTAGGATGCGAACAAAAAGAAAAAGGAGCATTCTGGCTAGATTTCCACAACCTTGTCAAAATCATCCCAAAGGAAGAGCTTTTGTTTGTTGGGGGAGATTTAAACGGACATGTCGGGAAGACAAGCGAAGACTATGAAGGCTACCACGGAGGGCTGAGATACGGCACCAGGAACTCTTCAGGTGAAGATATCCTAAACATGTGCAAGTCGTACGGTCTTATAGTGCTAAATACCATGTTCGTCAAACAAAGCCGGCACCTGATCACTTATAGCAGCGGCGGAAATGAAACTCAAATAGACTATCATTTGGTATCCAGTTTCATGAAGCCACGAGCTAAAGATTGCAAAGTGATCCTGGAAGACGCGATCGCCCCTCAACACCGTCTCCTCCTGATTGAATTTTTTATGGATGCGAGAAAGAAGTCAAAGCAGCAAACGAAGGTGTCTGAGAGAATCAAGTGGTATAAGCTGGATAAAGGAAAAGGCGAAGCTTTTATTACCAACATGAAAAACTACATCTGTTCCATTATCGATGAGGTCGGTAATGAGGAGTGCAGAGCACAAGACATGTGGGATTCCCTACAACAATCTGGCCTGGAGAAAGCCAAATCACTGCTCGGAACATCTAAAGGCGCCTGCCAACACGCAAAAGAAACCTGATGGTGGACAGACGAAGCCAAAGCAGTGATACACGAAAAGGAAATGGCTTTCCAAGCTTGGTCAAAGTGCTCTTCTATTAATAGAGAGGAAAAAGCTCGCCGTGAAAAGGTATATAGATGTTGCAAAGGTATCGCGAAGAAAAAATGCGCCGAATTCAAAGCGAAAAGCATGGAAGGCCTCTATCAGGAGTTGGAAGAAATATCGTCTTCCGCGTCTGACAGGAACCATCCTACCCAGGAGCTTCGACAAACAATTTGAACAAAGGAGCAAATATCTTTAAGATAGCCGCCCAGAGAAGAAAAAATGCTCAGGAGATTCTTTTCCCAAAGTTTATTAACAATGCTGAAGGCCAACACTTTCTGGAAGACGAAAAAATTCTCCACAGATGGCGACAGTATTGCGAGGAACTTCTCAACGAACAGTTTCCCCGAGTGTACTTTCCAAGAGCTGCCCCGAATCATGCCGAAATATCCGACATCACAGTCGAAGAAGTTCGGTACGCGGTTAAAAACTCCAAGAAAAGAAAAGCTGTTGGGCCGGACGGAAAGCTGAGTTCTGGAAAAAGATGGGAGACATCGGGTCTAGATGGCTCATGGTTCTTATCTCCAAACTTATCCATTGCACAAAGGAAAGGGTGATACGCGAAATTGTGATAACTATCGTTCTGTCAAGCTGATGTCGCACACCATGAAGATCGTTGAACGGGTATTAGATAGCCGACTGCGGAAAATAATACGACTATCTGATGACCAGTGCGGGTTTGTCTCGGGTAAATCAACAACAGATGCAATCCAAGGTATAAGGATCATGATGGAAAAGCATCGTGATTCTTCAAAGGACTTGCATATGGTGTTGGTTGATTTCGAGAAGGCCTTTGACCGGCAACCAAGAGATCTTTTATGGGTAGCGCTAAAACAGAAAGGAGTTCCAGAAACCTACGTGCGAGTGGTTATGGACATGTACGAGAGAGCAACGACAAGAGTAAGATGCACCGCAGGAGTCACCGAAGAGTTCGCAATCAAAGTCGGTGTACACCAAGGGAGCGTCCTCAGCCCACTGCTTTTTATAGCAGTCCTTGATTGCTTGCTTGAAGGAAAAGTGACGGACCATAATGTGCACCAGCTATTCTTTGCTGACGATGGGGCCATTATAAGTGATGATCAGGCGTCCCTACAACGAGCACTTGATGTGTGGGTGGACATTTTTGAGGGACACGGGTATCGTATTAGTTCAAAGAAGACAGAGTATCTGTGCTGCCCGTTCTCTGACCCTCATCAGCCTATTCCAGACATTTCCTTGAATGGAAGAGTGCTTCCCAAGTGTGAAAAGTTTAAATATCTGGGATCTATGATTAATAGAGAAGCAACTTGTGATGACGACATCAAACATCGCGTAAGCGTAGGGTGGATGAAGTGGCTAGAAAACTCCTCCATCTTCTGTGATCGAAAAATGCCCCCTAAGCTGAAAGGAAGGCTCTACACTTCAGTTGTACGTCCGGCGCTCACATACGGTTCACAATGCTGGACAATGCACAAAAAGTATGAGAGCAAATTAACGGCAACTGAGATGAAGATGCTACGCAGGACAGCGGGAGTAACAAAGCGTGACAGAATTAGAAGTTCAGAGATCCGAGGAAGCCTCCACGTAAAAGAAAGCATCACAAGAAATATGGAGCGCGACCGACTCAGTTGGTATTGCCATGTTCAAAGGAGAGATCCTTTGAACCCCGTCCAAAAGGCGTTATCAATCAACATTCCAATTTCAACACGCAAAAAAGGCAGGCCGAAAAACAATTGGTGCAAACAAATGCAAAAACACCAGCATTTGATTGGCCTCAGCGATGAAGTAATCCCAAACCGGGAAGCCTGCCGCTACTTTCTGAGGTAAAACCGGCAGACCCCACAAGCGGACCCGTAGGAATGCAGTTAAGTGGGAAGGTTATGGTCCTACACTTCTGACCATAACAACGCCGGAGAAAAAAGGAAAAGAAGAAGAAGATTATTCTATTACTATAAATTTCCCTTTTTTTTTTTTCTTTTTTTTGTATATATATATAGATTATCTATTTAATAAATATTTAATATTTATATAATTTTTAATATTTTCAAAAAAAACTCTAAAATATTTATAAAAATAAATATTAATTATAGAAATTTATTTTATATAATATAAATAAATATATAAAAAATATATATATATATAATAAATTTATATATTTATATATAATATATTTTATAATTAATTTATATATATATATATATATATTATTTGTTATAATATAAAAATTATATATATATATATATATAATATAAATGATAGTTAATTTATATATATATATATTTATTATGTTATAAATAATATTTTGTAAATTCTAAATTGTATTTAAAAATATGTAATTCAATCATATTTTTAAATAGAATTTAATTTTTTTAAATTATTTATATATATATAAATAATAATCATATAAATATTTAATATAATAATTTTAATCCTTTTATTTTATTAATATTTTTTAATAAAATAATTAAATAATATACATACATATCTATCAATTATTTTTTATTATACTTATTTTAATTATTTAATTACATAAAATAACAATTTCATTTATAAAAATAATTTCGTTTTACTTTGATAGAGTAAATCATATTTGTAATATTATATTCATTATATTTAATAGAATTAAACTATTCCAAAAAGTATCAACAACTTTTGTGGATCGTACACTAAAATATATTTATAAAAAAGATAAGCTAATTAGGCTATTGGGTTCATACCCCACTTATAAAGGTTTTAATCCTTTTCTTTTTAATTTTTAATAATTCATCAAAAATTTTATTTTTATTTATATTAATTATAAGAACAATAATAGCAATTACAAAATACAAAAGAACAGAGCATGGATAGGACTAGAAATTTATTTATTCTCTTTTATCCCCCTTTTTTAAAATATTTTTTAACTCAAGCATTAGCTTCATGTATTTTATAAATAACATCTATCTTATTTTTATTTAATAATAATTTTATAGATCATTCATTAAATTTTCAAAATAATTATATTAACTGAATAATTTTATCATCATTATTAATAAAAAGAGGTACTGCTCTATTCCATTTTTGATTCCCTAATGTAATTGAAGGTTTAAATTGAACTAATGCATTAATTTTAATAACTTGACAAAAAATTGCTCCACTAACTTTAATATCATATGTAATCACTAATGAAATATTCTTAATATGCATTATTATATCAGTTACAGTAGGTGCATTAGGAGGACTTAACCAAACCTCATTACGTAAATTAATAGCATTTTCTTCAATTAATCATTTAGGGTGAATATTAATAAGAATATATTCAAATCAATTATTATGAATTAATTATTTTTTATTTTATTCTTTTATATTATTCAATTTAATTTTTTTATTTAATATATTCAAATTATTTCATATTAATCAATTATTTTCTCTATTTTTTTTTTCAATAAATCTTTAAAATTTTCTTCATTCTTAAATTTATTATCTTTAGGAGGATTACCTCCTTTTTTAGGATTTATCCCTAAATGATTTACAATTCAATTTTTAACATTTAATAATCAATTTTTTATATTAACTTTTATAATTAGAATAACCTTAATCACTTTTTTTTTTTATTTACGATTATGTTATACAACATTCATGTTAAATTATTCAGAAAATAATTGAATTTTCAATATTTATTGAAACAATTTATCAATAAATTTATATTTATTTTATTCGTTTATTTCTATTGTTGGATTATTTATTGTTAGTATTATTTACTATTTATTATAACTTTTAAGATTTTAAGTTAAAATAAACTAATAACCTTCAAAGTCATAAATAAAAAAAAAATTAAATCTTAAGTTTTAATAAAATAAATTATTCCTTTAGAATTGCATTCTAATGTTATTGTTGACTATAAAACCTGATTAAAAAGATATACTCTTATAAATAGATTTACAATCTATTGCCTAAACTTCAGCCATTTAATCGCGACAATGATTATTTTTAACAAATCATAAAGATATTGGTACATTATATTTTTTATTTGGAATATGAGCTGGAATAGTAGGAACATCTCTTAGAATTTTAATTCGAATTGAATTAGGACATCCAGGATCATTTATTGGAGATGATCAAATTTATAACGTTATTGTAGCAGCTCATGCTTTTGTAATAATTTTTTTTATAGTTATACCTATAATAATTGGTGGATTTGGAAATTGATTAGTTCCTTGAATATTAGGAGCTCCTGATATAGCTTTCCCACGAATGAATAATATAAGTTTTTGATTATTGCCTCCTTCATTAATATTATTATTAATAAGTAGTATAGTGGAAAATGGAGCTGGAACTGGATGAACAGTTTACCCAATTTTTTCTACTAATATTGCTCATATGGGAGCATCAGTAGATTTAGCAATTTTTTCTTTACATTTAGCTGGTATTTCATCAATTTTAGGTGCAGTAAATTTTATTACTACAGTAATTAATATACGTTCAACAGGAATTACATATGATCGAATACCTTTATTCGTATGATCTGTAGTTATTACAGCATTATTACTACTACTTTCCTTACCTGTTTTAGCTGGAGCTATTACAATATTATTAACTGATCGAAATTTAAATACTTTTTTTTTTGACCCAGCGGGAGGAGGAGATCCAATTTTATATCAACATTTATTTTGATTTTTTGGTCATCCTGAAGTTTACATTTTAATTTTGCCAGGATTTGAAATAATTTCTCATGTTTTTAGTCAAGAATGTGGAAAAAAAGAAACCTTTGGTGCTTTAGGAATAATTTATGCTATACTAGCTATTGGTTTATTAGGATTTATTGTTTGAGCACATCATATATTTACTGTGGGTATGGATGTTGATACTCGAGCATATTCTACATCAGCAACAATGATTATTGCTATTCCTACAGGAATTAATTTTTAGTTGATTAGCTACTCTTCATGGAACTCAATTATCATATTCTCCTGCAATTTTATGAGCACTAGGATTTGTATTTTTATTTACTGTAGGAGGATTAACGGGAGTTGTTCTTGCTAACTCTTCCATTGATATTATTCTTCATGATACTTATTATGTGGTTGCCCGTTTTCATTATGTATTATCTATAGGTGCAGTATTTGCTATTATAGCTGAATTTATTCATTGATATCCATTATTTACTGGATTAACATTAAATCCTAAATGACTAACAACTCAATTTTGTATTATATTTATTGGAGTAAATTTAACATTTTTTCCTCAACATTTTTTAGGATTAGCTGGTATACCCCGACGATATTCTGATTATCCTGACGCATATACATCATGAAATATTGTTTCTAGAATTGGATCAACAATTTCTTTAATTGGAATTTTATTTTTTATAATCATTATTTGAAAAAGATTAATTAAACAACGACATGTAATTTATCCATTACAACTAAATTCTTCTATTGATTGATATCAAAATATCCCTCCAGCAGAACATAGCTATTCTGAACTCCCATTATTATATAATTTCTAATATGGCAGATTAGTGCAATGGATTTAAGCTCCATAAATAAAGTATTTTACTTTTATTAGAAATTTATGTCAACATGATCAAATTTAAATTTACAAAATAGTACTTCTCCATTAATGGAACAATTAACATTTTTTCATGATCATGCACTATTAATTTTAATCATAATTACAGTTACAGTAGGATATATAATAATTAAACTATTTTTTTAATAATTTTAACAATTGAAATTATTTGAACAGTTTTACCTACATTTATTCTTTTATTTATTGCTTTTCCTTCTCTACGATTACTATATTTATTAGACGAAATTAATGAACCATCAATTACTTTAAAGTCAATTGGTCATCAATGATATTGAAATTATGAATATTCTGATTTTTTAAATATTGAATTCGATTCATATATAATTCCAACAAATGATTTAAATTTAAATGGTTTTCGATTATTAGATGTAGATAATCGAGTATTCCGTGCAGGGACGGGTTAAGAATATCCCTGCAGCGATACCTCTTGCTTGTCGTAAAAGGCGACTAAAACAAAGGTAAACAAAAATCACATCTAGGCAATTTAGAAAACACCAAGGTGAGCCTAGAGACACATATACCACCATTAAACTGCCCCACAAGTGTACATGCAAATCAGTGGGTTGACACGACTGGAGATCACCGGTGTTGTAAGAGTAAGATCAAACAAAAAAAATTGGAGCATGCCCGTGTCACAAAAAAAAAAAAAAGGCAGGCCAAAAAACAATTGGTGCAAACAAATGCAAAAACACCAGCATTTGATTGGCCTCAGCGATGAAGTAATCCCAAACCGGGAAGCCTGCCTCTACTTTCTGAGGTCAAATCGGCGGACCCCACAAGCGGACCAGTAGGAATGCAGTTAAGTGGGAAGGTTATGGTCCTACACTTCTGACCATAACAACGCCGGAAAAAGGAAAAGAAGAAGAAAGAAGATGTAGATAATCGAGTAATATTACCTATAAATTCTCAAATTCGAATTCTAGTAACTGCTACAGATGTAATTCATTCTTGAACAGTTCTTACTCTAGGAGTAAAAATTGATGGAGCTCCAGGTCGATTAAATCAAACTAATTTTTTTATAAATCGACCTGGTTTAGTTTTTGGTCAATGTTCTGAAATTTGTGGAGCTAATCATAGTTTTATACCAATTGTAATTGAAATTCATTAAATGAATTTCTTCTATAAATAATTACATTAAATGACTGAAAGCAAGTACTGGTCTCTTAAACCATGTTATAGTAATCTAGCATTTACTTTTAATGAATTAAAAAATTAGTTAAACCCCCATAACAACAGTATGTCTAACTAAAATTATTATAAGAATAATATTTTTTAATTCCACAAATAGCCCCTATTAGTTGATTAAGTTTATTTATTATATTTACATTAATTTTTATATTATTTAATATAATAAATTACATATTTTCGTTATTCACCAACAGCACCTGAATTTCAATCTACATCTAAAATTAGTAAAAATTCATTAAATTGAAAATGATAAGTAACTTATTTTCTATTTTTGACCCTACTACAAGTATTTTTAATATTTCATTAAATTGATTAACTACTTTTACAGGTTTATTATTAATTCCTTCAATATATTGATTTTTACCTTCTCGATATCATATTCTTTGACATAATATTTTAATTACCTTACATAAAGAATTTAAGACTTTATTAGGAAATACATCTCATAAAGGAATAACATTAATTTTTATTTCTTTATTTAGATTAATTATATATTTAATAATTTTATAGGTTTATTTTCATATATTTTATTAACAGCTAATATAATTGCCGGACATTTATTACTTACTTTATTAGGAAACACTGGCCCTTCATTAAATTATTTCATAATTCTAATTTTATTAATTATTCAAATATTACTTCTAATTTTAGAATCAGCAGTTGCTACAATTCAATCATATGTCTTTTCTGTTTTAAGAACATTATATTCCAGAGAAGTAATCTAATGTCAACTCACTCAAATCACCCATATCATTTCGTAGATTATAGCCCCTGATCATTAACAGTTGCAATTGGAACAATAACCTTAGTTTCAGGAATAGTAAAATGATTCCATCATTATGATATATCTCTTCTTTTATTAGGGTTAACTATTACATGATTAACAATGTATCAATGATGACGGGATGTTTCTCGTGAAGGAACATTTCAAGGTTTACATACTTATCCAGTAACAACAGGTTTACGATGAGGAATAATTTTATTTATTCTATCAGACATTTTATTTTTTGCTTCTTTTTTTGAGCTTTTTTTCATAGAAGCTTATCACCCACAATTGAATTAGGGTCTTTATGACCCCCTATAGGAATTATCCCGTTTAATCCATTTCAAATTCCCTTACTAAATACTACAATTTTGCTAGCTTCGGGAATTACAGTAACATGAGCTCATCACAGTTTAATAAATGGAAATTTTTCTCAAACAACTCAAGCATTATTTTTTACTATTTTATTAGGAATTTATTTTTCTATTTTACAAGCTTATGAATATTTTGAGGCTCCATTTACAATTGCTGACTCAGTTTATGGATCTACTTTCTTTATAGCAACAGGATTCCACGGTCTTCATGTATTAATTGGAACAACATTTTTATTAATTTGTCTTTTACGACACTTAAATAATCATTTTTCAAAAACTCCCCATTTTTGATTTGAAGCAGCAGCATGATACTGACATTTTGTCGATATTGTATGATTATTCTTATATGTATCAATTTATTGATGAGGTGGTTAATTATTAATTATTTATATAATATAATACGTATATATGACTTCCAATCATAAAGTCTATAAATAAATAGTATAAATATTTTTTTCTATTATAATTATTTCATTAATTTTAATATTATTATCAAGAATCGTATATTTTAGCACGAATTTTATCAAAAAAATCATATAATGATCGAGAAAAAAGCTCACCATTTGAATGTGGATTTGATCCAATATCTTCATCTCGATTACCATTTTCTTTAAATTTTTTTTTAATTACAATTATTTTTTTAATTTTTGATGTAGAAATTGCATTAATTTTGCCTATAATCTTAATTATTAATTACTCAAATTTATTAATATGAACTTTAACTTCTATTTTTTTTTAATGATTCTTCTTTTAGGACTTTATCATGAATGAAATCAAGGAATATTAAATTGATCAATTTAAATTGGGGTTATAGTTAATTTATAACATTTGATTTGCATTCAAAAATAATTGATTAGTTCAATTTACCTTAAATATGAAGCGATTTATTGCAATTAGTTTCGCCCTAATTTTAGGTAATTTTACCCTTATTTTTAATTAAAACCAAAATAGAGGTTTATCACTGTTGATGATATAAATGAATTTTAAATTCCAATTAAAGAAATATGATGATCAAATAAAAGCTGCTAACTTTTTATTTTAATGGTTAAATTCCATTTATATTTCTTATTTATATAGTTTAATTAACACATTACATTTTCACTGTAAAATTAATATGATGTATTTATAAATTAGTATATATATATATATACTAATTTTAATTATTTAATTTATTTAAAGATTAATTAATCTCCCTAACATCTTCAATGTTATACTCTAAATGTAAATATAAATAAAGTAAAAATATTATTAAAATAATAATTCATAAAACAAAAATAAATAACTAAATTTTTAAATTATTATTTTGTATTATATAAGTATATTTTCTATAAATCACTAATTGATTATAAAGATTTTGTCTACCTAAAAATTCAGATCATCCTTGATCAAAATTTTTAAATACATTTATTCCAATCTTTAATGAATAATTTATAATACCATAAGTAGAAATATAAGGTATAAATCATATTGAACCAGCAAATATACTTAAATAATAATTATTTAAAGATTTATTAAAAAAAAAATAAAGAAACATTTGATATTATATATCCAATCAATCCTCCTACAATACAAACAAATAATGTTATAAACTTTAAATAATAAGGTAAGCAAATTATATAAGAAGTTGGAAAAATTAATCAATTTAATATACTTCCTCCAATAATTCTTATAAATATTAATCCTAATATCCCCTTTAATATAATTCAACTTTCATCATTTAATATATTTAAAGCTCTACAATTTAAATCTCCTACTATAGAATAATAAACTAACCGAAAAGAATAACATACAGTTAATCCCGTAGAAAAAAAAAAAAGAAAATAATTAAATAAATTTACAGATCTTAAAGAAACAACTTCTAAAATTAAATCCTTAGAATAAAATCTTGCTAAAAATGGCATACCACATAAAGCTAAATTAGCTACATTGAAACATGATGAAGTTAATGGCATATATAATCTTAAACCTCCTATTAAACGTAGATCCTGAAAATGATTTATATTATGAATAATAACACCAGCACATATAAATAATAAAGCCTTAAATAAAGCATGAGTTAATAAATGAAAAAATGCTAATTTATAAAATCCTATAGATAAAATTATTATTATTAATCCTAGTTGTCTTAATGTCGATAAAGCAATAATTTTTTTTAAATCAAATTCAAAATTTGCTCCTAATCCTGATATAAATATTGTTAAGCCTGATAATAATAATAATACCTTACAAATAAAAGTATCATTTAATAATAAATTAAATCGAATTAATAGATACACTCCAGCTGTTACTAATGTAGAAGAATGGACTAGTGCAGAAACAGGTGTTGGAGCAGCTATAGCAGCCGGTAATCATGAAGAAAAAGGAATTTGAGCTCTTTTAGTTATTGCAGCCAATACAATTAATACCCCAATAATTTTTATACAAAAATCATTATATATAAATTCTAAATAAAAAATATAATTTCAACTTCCATAATTTAATATTCAAGCAGTTGCTATTAACAATGCAACATCTCCAATTCTATCTGAGAAAGCTGTTAATATACCAGCATTATATGGTTTAACATTATTAAAATAAATTACTAAACAATAAGAAACTAACCCTAAACCATCTCATCCTAATAAAATTCTTACTAAATTAGGACTAATAATAAGTATTATTATTGATATAACAAATAATATTACTAAAATAATAAATCGATTAATATTAATATCACTTATTATATACTCATTTCTATAAAAAATTACTAAAGATGCAATTAAAAGAACAAAGACATAAATATTAAACTTATTCAATCAAATAAAAAAGTTATAACAATTCTTATTCTATTTAAAGAAATAATTTCCCACTCAATAAAATAAATTATCTCATTTATAATAAAATAAATAGATATAAAAAATAAACTAATTCTAATAAAAAATAATATAAGAAAATTAATTAAACAAATAGATATATATTTCACAATTTAAAATAAATAAATTCATATCATTGACACCACAAATCAATATTTTTTTTAAACTATTTAAATATAATAAAAATATATCAGATTTTATAATAATAAATATTCTCGATTAACTCCTATTCTAAATGAATAAATATCAGAATAAAACTTTCCGTGCTGACTATAAGCATATAAATATAATGTATAAGCTGCTCTAAAAAATGATAATAATATTAACATAATTATTCTAACTCAAGATCATCTAACAATTCTATTTAATAAAAAAAATTTCTCCTAATAAATTTAAAGTAGGAGGAGCAGCCATATTAGCTGAACATAATAAAAATCATCATAATGTTATAGAAGGTATAAAATTTAATAATCCCTTATTAAATAATAAACTACGACTTCCTAATCGTTCATAACTAATATTGGCTAAACAAAATAATCCTGATGAACATAATCCATGAGCAATTATTAAAATATATGAACCACATAAACCTCAATAAGTTATTGTTATAAGCCCTCTTAAAACAATTCCTATATGAGCAACTGATGAATAAGCAATTAAAGATTTCAAATCTGTTTGACGTAAGCAAATTAAACTAGTTAATCTAATACTAATAAATCAAAAATCATAGTTTATCCCTAAAAATTGTAAAAAATTAAATACTCGAATTAATCCATAACCTCCTAATTTTAATATAATTCCAGCCAAAAATTATTGAACCTGATACAGGTGCTTCAACATGAGCTTTTGCTAATCATAAATGTACTAAAAATATAGGTATTTTTACTAAAAAAAAAAATTATAGATAAATAAAAAATAAAATAGCCAAAATCATAGTTATTTATTATATAAAAATTTATAGTATTTAAATTATTATATAAATAAAAAATAGAAATTAATATTGGTAATGAAACTAAAAGTGTATAAAATAATAAATATATACCAGCTTGTAATCGTTCAGGTTGATACCCTCATCCTAAAATTAAAAATATATATATTATATAATTATTCATAATAATTAAAATAAATATAACTATAAAAAATATATTTTGAACCATTCAAAATATATTTTTTATAAAACTAAAAGGAATTAATAATAATAATATAAATAAAATTTTTAACATTGTAAAATTCTACAAGATTGAAAATAATCATTTCCATATATTCGAATTATTGACACTAAAATAGATAATCCTAATACACCCTCACAAACTCTAAATGTTAAAAAAACTATTGGAAAATAATTTTCAAAATTTAATATATTTAAATAAAGAAATAATATTAAAAACAAAGATAAAACAATATATTCTAATCTTAATAGTATTGGAAATAAATGTTTCCGATTAGAAACAATCTCATAACACCTGTAAATATTAAAAAAAAGGTAATAATAAATTTATAAATATTATCATTAGTTTTAATAGTTTAATTTCCGTGCAGGGACGGGGTTAAGAATATCCCTGCAGCGATACCTCTCGCTTGTCGCAAAAGGCAAAGGTAAACAAAAATCACATCTAGGCAATTTTGAAAACACCAAGGTGAGCCTAGGGACACATATACCACCATTAAACTGCCCCACAAGTATACATGCAAATTAGTGGGCTGACACGACTGGAGATCACCGGTGTTGTAAGAGTAAGATCAAACAAAAAAATCTGGAGCATGCCCGTGTCACAAAAAAAAAAAAAAAAAAAAAAAAAAAACGGCAGGCCGAAAAACAATTGATGCAAAAACACCAGCATTTGATTGGCCTCATCGAAGTAATCCCAAACCGGCAAGCCTGCCGCTACTTTCTGAGGTCAAACCGGCGGACCCCACAAGCGGACCAAGAGGAATGCAGTTAAGTGGGAAGGTTATGGTCCTACACTTCTGACCATAACAACGCCGGAAAAAGGAAAAGAAGATCATTAGTTTTAATAGTTTAACAAAAACATTGGTCTTGCATACCAAAAATAAGGTAATTTTCTTTTAAGACTACAAAAAAAAGGAAATCTCTTTATCATTAATCTCCAAAATTAATATTTTAATTAAACTATTTCCTGATATTATTCAAATTATATTATATACATTAACTTTAATTTTTAATTTTATTTTTTTTACAAATAAGTCATCCATTAACTATAGGAATAATACTATTAATTCAAACAACTATAATTTGCTGTATTACAGGTTTAATAACTAAAAGATTCTGATTTTCATATATTCTATTTTAACATTTATTGGAGGAATATTAGTTTTATTTATCTATGTAACCTCTCTTGCATCAAATGAAATATTCTCATTTTCAAGTAAAATATTAATTATAAATTTATTTATTTTATTTTTAACATTTATTATCTTATTATTTTTTGATAAAATATTTACTAGTTATAATTTAATAAATAATGAAATAATATCATAAGATAATATAAATTCATATATATCAGAAAATACAATAGATTTATATAAATTATATAATTTTCCTAATAATATAATTACAATTTTATTAATTAACTAATTATTAATTACATTAATTGCTACTGTAAAAATTACAAATTTATTTTATGGACCTATTCGATTAATAAATTAACTAATGAACAAACCAATACGAATTAGTCACCCAATTTTAAAAATTGCTAACAATGCATTAATTGATCTACCAACCCCTAGAAATATTTCCACTTGATGAAATTTTGGATCATTACTAGGTTTATGTTTAATAATTCAAATTCTAACTGGTTTATTTTTGGCAATACATTATACAGCAGATATTAATATAGCATTTAATCGAGTTGATCATATTTGTCGAAACGTAAATTATGGTTGATTATTACGAACTTTACATGCCAATGGTGCTTCTTCTTTCTTTGTTTGTATTTATTTACATGTAGGACGAGGAATATATTATGGCTCGTATTTATTTACACATACCTGATTATCTGGAACAATTATTTTATTTTTAGTAATAGGAACTGCTTTTATAGGATATGTTTTACCATGAGGTCAAATATCATTTTGAGGGGCAACTGTTATTATTAGTTTATTATCTGCAATTCCTTATTTAGGAACTGATTTAGTACAATGAATTTGAGGAGGATTCGCTGTTGATAACGCCACTTTAACACGATTCTTTATTTTCATTTTATTTTACCATTTATTGTATTAGCAATAGTAATAATTCATCTTCTATTTATATATCTCCATCAAACAGACTCTAATAATCCTTTAGGATTAAATTCGAATTTAGATAAAATTCCTTTTCATCCATACTTCTCTTATAGGGATATTGTAGGATTTATTATTTTAATTTTAATTCTTACATTATTAACTTTAATTAACCCTTATTTATTAGGAGATCCAGATATTTTTATACCTGCTAATCCCTTAGTTACTCCTATTCATATTCAACCTGAATGATATTTTTTACTTGCTTATGCAATTCTTCGATCTATTCCTAATAAATTAGGATGAGTAATTGCTCTTGTAATATCAATTGCTATTATAATAATTCTTCCACTTTATAATTTAAGAATATTTCAAGGATTAAAATGTTATCCTATTAATCAAATTATATTCTGATTTATAGTAATAATTGTTTTACTATTAACATGAATTGGAGTCCGATTTGTTGAAAATCCATATATTATTACTGGTCAAATTTTAACTATTTTATATTTCTCATATTTTATTATTAATCCATTAGTTAATAAATGATGAGATAATTTATTAAACTAATATATTTAATTAATGGGTTTGAATAAACATATGTTTTGAAAACATAATATAGAAACTTTAATTTTCTATTAACTTATTACTAAATTTTATGAATTAAATTATACATAATAAATAAATTTTTAATCCTACAAAAAATAATAAATAATTTAAAGAAAAAGGTAAAAAAATGTTCATGCTAAATATATCAACTTATCATACCGAAATCGAGGTAATGTTCCTCGCACTCAAATAAAAACAAAAGAAATAAATATTAATTTTAAATAAAATAAAACTCTAAAAATATCCCCTCCTAAAAAAATTAAGTAAAAATAATGTACTCATAAATAAAATTCTAGAATATTCAGATAAAAAAATTAATGCAAATCTTCCTCTTCTATATTCTACCTTAAAACCTGATACTAATTCAGATTCACCTTCAGCAAAATCAAATGGTGTTCGATTAGTCTCTGCTAAACAAATAATTAATCATACAAATAATAAAAGAAATATTAAAAATATAAATCATAATAAATAAAATTAATATATTATAATTATTAATTAAAAAAACAAAACATAATAAAATAAAAGCTAATCTGACTTCGTATGAAATAATTTGAGCTACAGAACGTAACCCTCCTAAAGCATAATTTGAATTAGAAGATCAACCGGCAATTATAATAGAATATACTCCTAATCTTGTACAACATATAAAAAATAATAATCCTAAATTAAAAGAAAACAATTTAATAAAAAAAGGCATGCATATTCATAATAATAATGATACAAATAAAGAAAAAATTGGAGAATAATAATAAGAAATATAATTTGATAATAATGGATATGTTCGTTCCTTAGTAAATAACTTAATTGCATTGGTTGAAGAATTCCAGTTAAACCAACTTTATTAAATAAATTTTTTATTTTTTAAATAAATTTATAAATCACACAAAAATGTACATGTAATATAAATTAATAATACATTTTTAAGCTAAAATAAAACTTTATACTAATATTAATATAAAATTTATTAATATAATTAAATTACACATATAAATACAATTAAATAATTATTATTAAATTTAAATAAAATAATAATATAATAATATATTATAATATTTTAATTATGTAATTTATACTCGTAAAAATGAATTCCCCTTATATTTTTTAATAATACTTTTAAATATTTAATCTATTTATAAATATTTTAATGTAAAATAAAACTTTGTATTAATAATAATATAAAATTCATTAATTTAACTAAATTATTTAATTAAATATAATTAAATAATTATTTATAAATAAAAAAAAACAATAAAAAAATAATATATTATATTAATTTAATTTTGTAATTTATAAATTTTATTTTTTATTTTTATTCCCCTTATTTTTTTTATTTATATACAATATTTTTCAGAAGTTTAAATATTTTATTTTAATATTAGATTAGATTAGATTAGATCAGGATTTTATTTTTCAATAATATTTCTTTTCTCAAAAAGTATACAAAATCAGAATCAGCATGGCTTTGCCGTCTGCCGGATTGACTACATAAATAAAGACATAATAATTAAACTATTAATGCATGATATTAAAATTTCAAAATTTCCCTGTTAAAATGTTGTCGCTGTATTTTAGAGCAATTTCACAGTATTTATACAACTTGGTTACTTCCATTTCGTTTAGTAAAGATACTATTTCTTGTTCCGATAAGTAGTCCTTTCCAAAACAAGATCTCCTAGTTTCCTTAAGGATCGGACACTTGCCTATGAAATGTATGGTATCTTCCCTTTCTTCCAAATTGCACATGCTGCAGAGTATTGGAAGATCTTCTCTATGAGGTATAAAGTTAAGTTTTAGTAATTCACCCCGAAGTTTAAACATTATCGAAATTTCTTGGATGCTATAAATATCTTTGAAGTAGTTTCGACTCCCCAGGTTGTGGTTTAACCGGCTGTATATATTGCGATGTAGTGATCCCGCCGCTTGTTCTAAGAAATGCATTCTGGTCTGCTCCTCGACATGTTTTATTAATTGGGATAGTGAACTTGCCCAATTTCTACCATCTGCGGTTAAGACTACGCCACTCCCTTGAGCTAATTGCAGCCACTCCTCGAACCATGCAGTTTCGTTTCGAACTGTTTGTAGGACCACTATCTTCGGTAGTCTATTGTCTGCCATCTTCATTACCCGTAGTATATAATTCATTTGCATCCTCAATGATTTTATATACAGTGGCGATAATCCTGTTTCCACCATAAGCATATAATTTGGCGTCTTTGGAGGAAGTTTAAACATTTTTTTAACGAAAAAGCGCTGTAATTTTTCTACCTCTTCATAAGGCTTATACCCCCAAATTTGCGCCGCGTATAGCATTACTGCCTCGGATACTGCTTCGTATAGTTTAAATTTACAACTGTGCTGAATATTTGTATTGCTGAAACAGTTCTTCCAGACTGAATTGATGATGGATTTACATTTCATTAGTTTGTCGCTCAGATGTGTTTTTATATTTAAATTGTTTGATAGCATTACTCCAAGATACTTATATTCCTTTACGACCTCTAAGTCTACCCCTCTATAGCACCATTTTTCGTTGAAGGCAGGTCTCCCTCCACCTTTTTTGAAAATCATTATCTTCGATTTCTCCAGATTGACGATCAAACTCCATAAAGCACAGTACTCACTTAATCGACCGATCATCAATTGCAGCGATTCCGGTGATCTTGCCAACAGCACAATGTCATCTGCAAATAGGAGTGCTTTAAAGAGCACTCCTGCAAACTCCACGCCTCCAGGTAAGAATTCCACAATATCCTCAATAAAAAGGGCAAAAAGGGTTGGGCTTAGTGGGCATCCCTGTCTTAATCCCGATTCCGTCTGAAACCAATCCGATAACGCCCCTCCATTCCAAACCGCTGCCATAGTATCTACATACAGATTTTGTAAAACTCTTCCAAATTTCGACGACATTCCCATTCCATACAATTTATAAAATATTGCATTTCGGTTCAGAGAATCGAAGGCCGCTTTGAAGTCCACAAAGAATGCGTAGAGTTTTTTATTTCGCCTTATGTATGTATCTGCTATACTGCTCAGAACAAAAATATGGTCGACAGTTGAGTAGCCAGACCTAAAACCAGCCTGGAATTCCTTGAGTAGGTTCTTTGTTTCAATCCACGTGTTAAGTCGCCCTTGTAGAATACTTGCAAAGATTTTGTAAGACGCGTTTAAAAAAGATATGCCCCTATAATTAGCTGGATTTAGCGTATCTCCTTTTTTATGGATAGGGAAGATCAGCGCTTCTTTAAATCGTCGAGGAACTATCCCGTGGTTTAAAATGCTGTTGAACGAATCAATGAGGCGTTCTTTCAGACCATTGGTACTGTACTTATAAAATTCTATAGGGATACAATCTGCCCCGGCAGCTTTTTTATCTTTCAGAGACAGTAGCGCACCCATAAGATCCTGTTGGGTTATTAGGCCATCAAGTATTTCGTTTTGAATGCCTGGCGGCGCATATTGAAAGCTAGGAGAGTCTCCTGGTGGATTCAATAACTGTTTAAAGTAATCCGAGAGAGTATTCGTACTTAGATCCCTATTAATCACATAACCCCCACCATTAAGTTTTTTGATTCGTTTCCAGAATTCCGCTGAGCTATTACAGCACCCCAGTCCACGTGCCTGATTTTTAAAGAAGTTCCGCTTGCTTTGTCTACATATAGCTTTATATTCTTGGTTGGCTTTGATATACGCCTTCTTGAGAGTATCTGTGTTGAAGGAAATTTTAATATTATAATTTATTTTAATAATACTAAATAAAAAAATATTTAAATTTAACTTTTCTATCTCTTTAAATTTCACTTTTCACTTTTTTCTTTTTTTTTTGTATATATAGGGTCCGCCAAATAATTTTTTTTTTTTTAAAATGCTATAAAAAAAACTACTGAATATTTTCTCAAATTTCTTTTTTTATTTGAAAGTACAATCCTTCCGGTTAATAATGGAAAATAATTTCATTCAAATGGCTGCCTCGGCTGGCCATGCAGTAGCCTACACGATCGGTCCAATTTTTAAGCACATTATCCATTGTGTGCAGCTGTATTTCACCAATGGCTTCACGAATATTGTCCTTTAAAGCGTCAATTGTCTCTGGCTTGTCGGCGTAACACTTATCTTTGACGGCACCCCACAAATGATAGTCCAACGGTGTCAAATCGCAGCTCCGAGGTGGCCAAACGACATCAGCTCTGCGGCTGATAATGCGATCTTCAAAAACAGGGCGCAAAACATCGAGTGTAGCTTCGGCTGTGTGGCACGTAGCGCCGTCCTGTTGAAACCAAATGTTGCCAATATCCTCCTGTTCAATTTTTGTGAACAAAAATTCCTTCAACATGGCCCGATAACGATCGCCATTGACTGTAACGGCCACTCCTTGCTCATTTTCGAAGGAAAATGGCCCAATTATGCCTCTGGACCAAAATACGCACCAAACAGTGGCTCGTTTTGGGTGCACCGGCTTTTCAATGTATGCGTGCGGGTTTTCTGTGCCCCAAATGCAACAATTTTGCTTGTTTACGTACCCGCCAAGATCAAAATGAGCTTCATCTGAAAAGATGATTTTTTTGGCAAAATCGGCATCTTCTGTAAGTCGATCGCAGGCCCACTTAGCGAAGCGAAAACGAAGCGTTGTTCAAGCGCATACACAACCATATTCGTTCAGCGGAAGGATAAAACTAATTATCTGTCACATCAGACATGACCTAAGTGTTACCATTCACGAAATAAGCACTACTTGAAAAAAAAAGTTAGATGGCGGACCCTTTATATATAGATTAACTATTTAATAAATATTTAATATTTATATAATTTTTAATATTTTCAGAAAAAAACTCTAAAACATTTATATAAATAGATATAATTTATAGAAATCTATTTTATATAATATAAATGAATATATAAAATATATATGTATATATATATATATAAATTATATATATATATATATAAAAATTATATATATATATATATATAATATAAATGATAGTTAATTTATACATATATATATTTATTATGTTATAAATAATATTTTGTAAATTCTAAATTGTATTTAAAAATATGTAATTCAATCATATTTTTAAATAGAATTTAATTTTTTTAAATTATTTATATATATATAAATAATAATCATATAAATATTTAATATAATAATTTTAATACTTTTATTTTATTAATATTTTTTAATAAAATAATTAAATAATATACATACATATCTATCAATTATTTTTTATTATACTTATTTTAATTATTTAATTACATAAAATAACAATTTCATTTATAAAAATAATTTCGTTTTACTTTGATAGAGTAAATCATATTTGTAATATTATATTCATTATATTTAATAGAATTAAACTATTCCAAAAAGTATCAAAAACTTTTGTGGATCGTACACTAAAATATATTTATAAAAAAGATAAGCTAATTAGGCTATTGGGTTCATACCCCACTTATAAAGGTTTTAATCCTTTTCTTTTTAATTTTTAATAATTCATCAAAAATTTTATTTTTATTTATATTAATTATAAGAACAATAATAGCAATTACAAAATACAAAAGAACAGAGCATGGATAGGACTAGAAATTTATTTATTCTCTTTTATCCCCCTTTTTTAAAATATTTTTTAACTCAAGCATTAGCTTCATGTATTTTATAAATAACATCTATCTTATTTTTATTTAATAATAATTTTATAGATCATTCATTAAATTTTCAAAATAATTATATTAACTGAATAATTTTATCATCATTATTAATAAAAAGAGGTACTGCTCTATTCCATTTTTGATTCCCTAATGTAATTGAAGGTTTAAATTGAACTAATGCATTAATTTTAATAACTTGACAAAAAATTGCTCCACTAACTTTAATATCATATGTAATCACTAATGAAATATTCTTAATATGTATTATTATATCAATTACAGTAGGTGCTTTAGGAGGACTAAATCAAACATCATTACGTAAATTAATAGCATTTTCTTCAATTAATCATTTAGGATGAATATTAATAAGAATATATTCAAATCAATCTTTATGAATTAATTATTTTTTATTTTATTCATTTATATTATTCAATTTAATCTTTCTATTCAATACATTCAAATTATTCCATATTAATCAATTATTTTCTTTATTTTTTTAATAAATCTTTAAAATTTTTAGGAGGACTACCTCCTTTTTTAGGATTTATTCCTAAATGATTTACAATTGAATTTTTAACATTTAATAACCAATTTTTTATATTAACTTTTATAATTAGTATAACTTTAATAGCTTTATTTTTTTATTTACGATTATGCTATACTACATTTATATCAAATTATTCAGAAAATAATTTAACTCTCAATATTTATTGAAATAATTTATCAATAAATTTATATTTATTTTATTCATTTATTTCTATCTTTGGATTATTTATTATTAGTATTATTTATTATTACTTTTAAGATTTTAAGTTAAACTAAACTAATAGCCTTCAAAGTTATAAATAAAAAAAAAATTTAAATCTTAAATTTTAATAAAATAAATTATTCCTTTAGAATTGCATTCTAATGTCATTATTGACTATAAAACTTGATTAAAAAGATATACTCTTATAAATAGATTTACAATCTATTGCCTAAACTTCAGCCATTTAATCGCGACAATGATTATTCTCAACAAATCATAAAGATATTTGTTTCGGCGCGGAATCTCTTTGATCCGGCTCGAAGGACCAATGTTCGCGGCGTTAAGCTCGAACGAAAATATAAGTATTTAAACTTGTATCCATATACGAATACAATTAATAAAAAGAAACTCACATTTGTTACCGAACTAATTTATTCGTGCAATAAATAAAATTCACTCCTTTAAATGTTCCTTGTTGATTATTATTAGAAGTTATATGTAAAACTACTTATAATGTTCTTTGTTTTAGTTATAACAAAAACTATTCGTTATGTGTGGAATGAATTGTGTTGTATTCTTTGTTTCTTTGTTGTATGATTATTAGGTCACCACGTTACAAATGTGCCTTTGTTGGCTGATCGTGTAATAATGATTTATAGTACCTTGGGTTGCTTGATGCAAACCCTCGGTCAGCTGGTTTGCAGCTTTATTATGTACAATGTATGTTGTGAAACATTATGTGTTTGGATTGGGTTGATGACCCATATCCCTAGTGACTCTATACAATTCAATGTTGCTGCAGCTTGATGTTGACAAGGCTGCAGTTGTGGATTGTGTTTGGCGATGTGGATTGTGAATTTACCTTGCACATTTGACAGTTCGCGTTTGTTTACAAGTTGTTAAGTGATGTGAAAGTATATTCTAATTAATATATTTTGTGATTTACGTTTAATTAAGATTAGATTGTTTGTGAGATGTGTTAAATTGAGGTGGGCATGTGCGTTTTACCATTTGGTATAGCATTCTGCCGCCATGCCACCTCAATTTATATATTTCCAAACATGTTCTTCAAATGTGCAAGGTGTTTGTGTTGATTGGTGTTTTGTTGTGCAGCAACATGCTCCCGGCCCAAGGATGAATGGGTGGATTGATGGGTTATTTAATTGCTGTGTTTAATGTTTTCTGCGATGGTTTTTTTGGAGGTTGTAGGCTCGATGTGTTTCTTCGGTGACTGGTGGATGTGTAGTTTCATCTTAGATGTGTTGTTGGTTTATGGTTTCATCTTTCGTGTGCAGTTGGTGTTGTTACATCTTCGGCCTTGGTATGTTGTTGTTGTTACATCTTCGTCTTTGGTGTGTTGTTGTTTCTGCTTCGTTCTTGGTGTGTTGTTGGTGGCCCATCTCATGTGTTTGAATGTGATATTATGTTTTGTTTTGTAAAAAAAAATAAATAAATCGAAAATTGTGCATTAGTAGATGTTCGAAAAATAACACATAACATGTAGGGACAACCAATGGACACAACATTGATTTTCAGGTGAGTTTGTTTATTTTATTTGTTTTTGTTTATCAGAGAAAGGGGCTAAGGGGTGTTATTTGGTTTTATTTGGTTTATTTTTGTTGATGTTTTATTTAAGTTCTTTGCGAGAGTTCTTGCGTAGTTATACTCCTAGGTGACGAAATTGGCAAGGGGGATATTTTTGTTATCGGACATTTTAATGTTGTTTTGGCGGTTTTTATGGTCACCACGCGCGTCAGACCATCTGTACCCGGATGTAGTTCCAGCACTCGCGCTAAGACCCATGCTGTTGGTGGTAAGTTGTCTTCTTTTACGATGACGATGTCTCCAATTTTGATGTTTTGTTGTTCTTGTTTCCATTTAGGTCGATTCTGTAGTTGATGAAGATATGTTGAACTCCATTGCCTCCAGAATTCCTGAGTGAGTCGTTGTATGTACTTCCATTTTTCTAAAGTGTTTATATTTTTCTCTTGTACGTTTCTGTCCGCTGGTGCGCGAATTGGTTCTCCAATTAAGAAATGTCCCGGCGTTAGTACGGTCAGATCGTTTGGATCTTGCGTTATTGGGCAAAGTGGTCTGGAGTTTAAGCATGCTTCAATTTGTGTGAGAAGAGTGGTGTACTCCTCAAATGTTAATTTGGAGTTTCCAATGGTTCGTCGGAGATGGTGTTTTAATGTTCAAAATCGTTGTATGAGTTCTTGTGGATGGAGACTTACATGATGACAAACGATTTGAGTTTTTATTATTTTTTTTTCTTTAGTTCCAGGTTTGTTTCTGCTGGCGTATTTAGCTGTGGATGAGTTGGTGTGTAGAATTTCGGCCCATGCCCCGACATCCTGTTGTTGATGATGTATTTTGGTGTAGACCTTGTAAAGCGATGTCGGCGGGATTTTCCTATTTCCCACATGTTTCCATGAAGATTGCGGTATATGTAAGTTCCTGGATCTCGGTGAGTTGATTCTAAGCGAGCTGTGGTGGTTCTGTATGATAGTTCTAGGTGGTTGTTGGCTGGTGTCAGTAGTTCCTGTAAGGATCCACCCGAGGTGAGTCTGCTGTGCGACTGTTGATCCATGGTGACCCTTTAATAATCCTTCTAAGATGATTGATGAGTATACATCAGCACCTAGTAAGAGATCAATTTTCCCAGGAGTATGGAAGGATGGATCTGCTAAGGGTAAGTTGGCTAGATGATCCCAATTGTATTTTTGTAGTTGTTGGGTTGGTAATAGGGAAGTTAAATGAGGGAAGACGTATGCCCTAACATTTGTATGGAAAAATGTGTTTGTATTTGAGAATAGGGTAAATTGTGTTTGAAGTTGGGTTGTTCCAGTTGATGTCTGTCCCAATCCGGTTACCCTGGCAAACGTCCTTTGTTTTTTGAGTTTGAGCTGTTGTGTTGCGCGCTCTGTAATAAATGATGCTTCGGAACCTGGGTCGATTAAGGCTCTAAAGGTTTGCTGTGATCCGTTGGATGCGGCTATTTTTACTATTGCGGTTGCAAGTAGGATGTTAGTCTTCGTTTGATTGAAATGAGTGTTGAAGGTGACATCAGAAATCGGTGCACCATTGAATGGATTGGCTGCGGGGTTCAATGACGTAGTATTCTGGATGAGATGATTTGCGGTGTTTATTTGGGATGTGGTTTGCGCTTGTTGTTGATATTGACCTTGATGAGGCGTGTTGGTTTTGTTTTGCATTTCTATGTGTAGTAAAGTGTGATGCTTAAGACCACATTTACGACAGCGATTGCTACTGCTACAGCTTGACGAATGATGATCGTAGCCGAGGCAGTTCGCGCATGTTGCGTTTTTTCTTATCAGATCATTACGAGATTTTATGTCCATGTTGAGGAACTTTTTGCATAGGCGGATAGCGTGCGCACCTCCACAAAGCCGGCAAAGAAATTGTGTGGATGATTTGGGCTTCGTGTGATAAGTGTTAGTTTTACGGAATGTTGGCCGTGGTTGTTTTGGTAATTGTAATTGTATTTGCTGTTGTTGTTTTTGTGATGGTAGTTGTTCTTGTGGTTGATGTTGTGGTTTGCTCAGCTCGAGTATGTTCTCGAG
Source organism: Merodon equestris (assembly GCA_958301585.1). Lineage (NCBI taxonomy): Eukaryota > Metazoa > Arthropoda > Insecta > Diptera > Syrphidae > Merodon > Merodon equestris. Next base: position 97,766 of record CATQJT010000042.1, read on the forward strand.
TGAGCTAAAACGACCTTCGATAAAGGCAAGGAAAGTCTTCAGGTCAGGGAGTGCCTTGGAGTTTCCTAAACTACCTTCCCAATCTATCTGGGTTTGAGTTGGGAGTTTTTTGAAAATTATATAAATGAGAATTGCATCCCAAGTTTCGATGGGAACACCGAGGTTGGCGAGTGCGTGAATGCATTCGGTGCTGGTATCGTGCAATGATTTCAGATTCGCGGCGGATTCATGAGTGAGTATATTTTGCTCCATCAGTATACGGAGTTGCGTGCTTACTAATTTTCTTTTATTTTGAAACCTTTCGGTTAGAATTTCCCAAGCTGATGTGTAATTTTTACCATCAATTGGAAGATGTTGAATTAACCGAGAGGCTTCATTGGAGACGAAGCTCTTAAGGAACTGGAGCTTTTGAATATCTGAAAGATCTGGATTTTGATCTATCATGTTGTGGGATAAGTTTTGGAACTCACACCATTCTTCAAATTTTCCCGAAAAGGGCTTAATTTGGATGCGAGGAAGTCGAATGTCTGAATTCGAAGATCGAGTTTGATTCAGACGAGAAGAATCAAATATGCGACTGGGTGCTTCTTCGAATTTGTCAAGATCATCGCGAAGTACACCGACAAGAGTGAAGTATAGTTTTTTAATTTTCGAGTATGTTTCGTCACTTAAATATTTGTCCTTTAAAGGGTCCGCGGAACTACCAACTATAGAAGAATGTTCCTTTTTTGCTCGTTTGAACATATCTTCTACGTCCGATAGGTAGGCAGTCACGTACCCCCTTGACTGTCGCGACGCGGAGTCTCTCTGGAGTTCCTCCAAGTCTCCTTGGAGTTCCTTTAAAAGAATATCTTGAGACTCGATCGATTTTAATAGTTTCGACATTGTGTTGAATGACGATTGATAATGGGAACCGCACGCGAATTGAATGGTCGGAGGTTATAAGCTTTTAATAACCTTGATAAATGTCAGAAAAATGGTATTTTATTTTCAGGGGCACGCACAAATGTTTAGATGGGCACTGAGGTATATTGAGAGGGGCACACAAAGAAGACACACAATAAAGTTAAATAAAAAGTTGAAAAATGTTTAAATGAAATTAAAATGAAAATTAAATTTTAAAATGTTAAAATTGGAAAATATTATTAAATATGTCAATGTGAAAAAAAATAAAATGTGTGTACGGAAAAGTGTTAGAGTCACTGTACACTCTATGTACAACAGATAATTGCTATGTTTAAATGTTAAATGTTAATTAAACAGTTGCACTTTTCTTTTATTTAATAACACTTTCGGTAATGCACTTTTATATTTAAATGTATATATATGATAAAAATGTATATATATAAAAGTAAAAAATGTTCGATACTTAGGGTTTCTTTGTTCTCCACTTTGTCCTTATATATATATATCCTTTGTGCTTTGTGCTGTTAAGGCTGTACCGTTGGCGCTGGATTGTTGAAGCTGGAGCGGTTGATGCTGGTTCCGTTGGTGCTGGTTTCGTTGATGCTGGGGATTCCTTTTTCCTTTGTTCTTTAAGTTCTTTGTTAAATGTTTTGTGTTTTTCACTTTTTTTTATTTTATTTCACAATTTGCCCCAATGTTTCAGGGCTCGAAGGACTAATGTTTCGGCGCGGAATCTCTTTGATCCGGCTCGAAGGACCAATGTTTCGGCGCGGAATCTCTTTGATCCGGCTCGAAGGACCAATGTTCGCGGCGTTAAGCTCGAACGAAAATATAAGTATTTAAACTTGTATACATATACGAATACAATTAATAAAAAGAAACTCACATTTGTTACCGAACTAATTTATTCGTGCAATAAATAAAATTCACTCCTTTAAATGTTCCTTGTTGATTATTATTAGAAGTTATATGTAAAACTACTTATAATGTTCTTTGTTTTAGTTATAACAAAAACTATTCGTTATGTGTGGAATGAATTGTGTTGTATTCTTTGTTTCTTTGTTGTATGATTATTAGGTCACCACGTTACAAATGTGCCTTTGTTGGCTGATCGTGTAATAATGATTTATAGTACCTTGGGTTGCTTGATGCAAACCCTCGGTCAGCTGGTTTGCAGCTTTATTATGTACAATGTATGTTGTGAAACATTATGTGTTTGGATTGGGTTGATGACCCATATCCCTAGTGACTCTATACAATTCAATGTTGCTGCAGCTTGATGTTGACAAGGCTGCAGTTGTGGATTGTGTTTGGCGATGTGGATTGTGAATTTACCTTGCACATTTGACAGTTCGCGTTTGTTTACAAGTTGTTAAGTGATGTGAAAGTATATTCTAATTAATATATTTTGTGATTTACGTTTAATTAAGATTAGATTGTTTGTGAGATGTGTTAAATTGAGGTGGGCATGTGCGTTTTACCATTTGGTATAGCATTCTGCCGCCATGCCACCTCAATTTATATATTTCCAAACATGTTCTTCAAATGTGCAAGGTGTTTGTGTTGATTGGTGTTTTGTTGTGCAGCAACAATATTGGTACATTATATTTTTTATTTGGAATATGAGCTGGAATAGTAGGTACATCTCTTAGAATTTTAATTCGAATTGAATTAGATCATCCAGGATCATTTATTGGAGATGATCAAATTTATAATGTTATTGTAACAGCTCATGCCTTTGTAATAATTTTCTTTATAGTAATACCTATAATAATTGGAGGATTTGGAAATTGGTTAGTTCCTTTAACCTTCATCCCATCCTTGTGTAGAAAACTACACAAAAACTATCTGTTTTCTTATTTTTTTCAAGAACCACTAATTGTTAACTTCCGGAATTCTCGGACTTTATTACAACCCTTATTTTACGAAAAAAAATCGTATGTCCTCATAATAAAAATGTTTATGACGGTTGATATTGCTATAATTACGTTGTCTACCCTCTTGTGTAGATTTCTACACATATGAATAAATAGTGCATTTAATATAAAAAGTCTTTTCGTCAGTGAACTTCGTGGATATATATTGTGAATTTAATAATAATAATAATAAAAATAAAAACTATGTCGAGACCAAGATATCTGACAATTGAAGAAACGGAAGCATTTTTGAATGAAAAAACAAAATGATGTTAGTGATATTTCTGAAGATAGTGATGACGAATTTGTACCAGAAGAAAATGTTGGTGATAACAATGACTTATGTATATTCGGACGATAGTGATTCTGACATTGAAGAGGAAGCGAGTGAATCAAATGAAACAAACGAATCAGTTGTTGAAGGTGAAAATATGGATCCATTGTTCGTTTCGAAAGACGGTATTGTGTGGCAACCACAACCATTTCAACATCAAGGTGGCAGATTGCGGAATGAAAATGTGATTTCTCTTCATCCTGGAACAACAAGATATGCAAAAGTTCGTGTTGGTGATATCAAAGATGCGTTTTTACTTTTCTTCCCACCACATATTGAAGGTATTATTTTGAAACATTCTAATGCGTATTCACAAGTTAAATACGGTAAGGACCACAAACCAATCGACTCGAATATGTTGCAAGCATATACTGGTGTTTTGATTTTAGCTGGTGTTTATAGGTAAGTCGTTATTGTATTCTATTTCATTTCAAATTATTTTTGACATACTTTTGTTTAGATCGAAAAACGAAACTACAATTGATTTATTTGATGGAGAAAGAGGTCGTCCCGTATTCAGAGCAATAATGTCAAAGAAAACATTTGACTATATGAACCGAGTTAATCGTTTTGATGATGTTATAAGTAGAAGACATCAACGATCTTCAGATAAATTTGCACCAATTCGTTATGTATTTGATAACTGGTCTAACTTATTGACAGATTATTACAATCCACATGAATGTCTTACAGTTGACGAGCAATTACTCGGTTTTCGTGGACGATGTAAATTTCGTCAATACATGCCGTCGAAAGCAGTAAAATATGGACTAAAATTCTGGTTGATGGTATGTTCTCATACATGTTATGTTTGGAAGACTCAACCATATTTGGGAAAAGCAATTGGTGCCAGCTCGTGTGAAAAAATACAAGGCGAACGTGTTGTTTTGGACCTTTGATGACGTTGATGGTTTGAAAGGTCACAACATAACAATGGATAACTTCTTTTCTTCGTATGATCTTGGCCAAAAATTGTTGCCAAGAGGCATTACAATGGTTGGCACTATGAGAAAAAATAAAAGAAGCATTCCACCAAAGCTTCTTGAATCTAAAAAAAGGCCGCTGTATCAATCTACATTTGCATTTACCGACAACACAGCACTTGTTTGGAAGGAAAAATAAATGAACTGTATTGCAAAGTACAATGCATAACTCTATTGAAATTGGATCTGGTGAAAAAAAATTACCATCGATTATAGAATATTACAATAAAACAAAAGATTTGTTTATATACACTGCATCTTTAAATCTCAAGTTCTCTAATAATTTTTGTTTTTATTCGATATAGGCGGTGTAGATACAGTTGACAAAATGCTATCTTGCTACAGCTGTAAAAGAAAAACCAATAGATGGCCAATGGCTGTATTTGCAAATATGATCGACATTTCTGCTTTAAATTCATTAATTATTTTCAAAGAAGTGAATCCGAATTGGCAAGCAACACAAAAAACAACAATACGAAGGAATTTTCTACGTGAACTTGGATTTTCACTTGCGAAACCATATCTGGCAGCTAGAAGTGGTAAACCAAAATCGGGATCATCGGCATCTTTGCTTGCAACTGTTTCAGGGGAAAGTGCACCAGCACAAGCTTTTGAAGACATATCTGCATCATCTTCATCAAATCTACCAAAGCGGTCAAGAAGCGGTCCAGCACAAATAAAAGGCAGAGCAAGATGTCACGTTTGTTATGAAGAAAAGTACGCCACCAAAAATAATATGTATGAGACAATTTGTTGTTTTTGCACAAAAGCGGCTTGTAAATATCAACATAATCGAAACGTTTGTGTAAAATATATTCAAGAAAAACTTATTTGAACATATTTTCTCTTATTTCCTTAAAATAAAATTATAAATGCAATTTTTTTGGTTTATTTTAATTGAAAAAAAAAAGTAAAAACATGGAAAACACACTGAAATCCCATATGTGTAGAAATCTACACACAAGGGTAGACAACGTAATTTTTTTTGAGGATGAGATGAGGGTTAATATTAGGAGCTCCTGATATAGCCTTTCCACCAATAAATAATATAAGTTTTTGATTATTACCACCTTCATTAACATTATTGTTAATAAGTAGTATAGTAGAAAACGGAGCTGGAACTGGATGAACAGTTTATCCTCCTCTTTCTACTAATATCGCTCATATAGGAGCATCAGTAGATTTAGTAATTTTTTCTTTACATTTAGCAGGTGTCTCTTCAATTCTAGGTGCTGTAAATTTCATTACTGCAATAATTAATATACGTTCAACAGGAATTACATATGATCGAATACCTTTATTTGTATGATTAGTAGTTATTACAGCATTATTACTTTTACTTTCTTTACCTGTTTTAGCTGGGGCTATTACAATATTACTAACTGACCGAAATTTAAATACTTCTTTTTTTGACCCAGCAGGAGGAGGTGATCCTATTTTATACCAACATTTCTTTTGATTTTTTTGTCATCCTGAAGTTTATATTTTAATTTTACCAGGATTTGGAATAATTTCTCACGGTATTAGTCAAGAATGTGGAAAAAAAGAAACCTTTGGTGTTTTAGGAATAATTTATGCTATATTAGCAATTGTTTTACTAGGATTTATCGTTTGAGCACACCATATATTTACTGTAGGTATAGATGTTGATACATATAGCATATTTTACATCAGCAACAATGATTATTGATATTCCTACAGGAATTAAAGTTTTTAGTTGATTAGCTACTCTTCATGGAACTCAATTATCATATTCCCCTGCAATTTTATGAGCACTAGGATTTGTATTTTTATTTAAAGTAGGAAGATTAACAGGTGTTGTTCTTGCTAATTCTTCTATCGATATTATTCTTCATGACCCTAATTATGTAGTTGCCCATTTTCATTATGTATTGTCTATTGGTGCAGTATTTGCTATTATAACCGGATTTATTCATTGATACCCATTATTTACTGGATTAACATTAAATCCTAAATGACTAACAACTCAATTTTGTCTTATATTTATTGGAGTAAATTTAACATTTTTCCCTCAATATTTCTGAGGATTAGCTGGTATACCTCGACGATATTCTGATTATCCTGACGCATATACAGCATGAAATATTATTTCAAGAATTGGATCAACAATTTCTTTAATTGGTATTTTATTTTTTATAATTATTATTTGAAAAAGATTAATTAAGCAACGACATGTAATTTATCCATTACAATTAAATTCTTCTATTGAACGATACCAAAATATTCCTCCAGCAGAAGATAGTTATTCTGAACTTCCATTATTATATGGCAGATTAGTGCCATAGAAATAAACTATTTCACTTTTATTAGAAACTTATGTCAACATGAGCAAATTTAAATTTACAAAATAGTACTTCCCCATTAATGGAACAATTAACATTTTTTCATGATCATGCACTATTAATTTTAATTACAGTTACAGTAGGATATATAATAATTAAATTATTTTTTAATAATTGTACAAACCGTTATCTTTTACACGGACAAACAATTGAAATTATTTGAACAGTTTTACCAACATTTATTCTTTTATTTATTGCTTTTCCTTCTCTACGATTATTATACTTATTAGATGAAATTAATGAACCATCAATTACTTTAAAATCGATTGGCCATCAATGATATTGAAATTATGAATATTCTGATTTTTAAAATATTGAATTTGATTCATATATAATTCCAACAAATGATTTAAATTTAAATGGATTTCGATTATAAGATGTAGATAATCGAGTAGTATTGCCCATAAATTCTCAAATTCGAATTCTAGTAACTGCTACAGATGTAATTCATTCTTGAACAGTTCCTACTCTAGGATTAAAAATTGATGGAACACCAGGTCGACTAAATCAATCTAATTTTTTTATAAATCGACCTGGTTTATTTTTTGGTCAATGTTCTGAAATTTGTGGAGCTAATCATAGTTTCATACCAATTGTAGTTGAAAGTATTCCAATAAATCATTTTATTAAATAAATTTCTTCTATAAATAATTACATTAAATGCCTGAAAGCAATTACTGGTCTCTTGAACCATGTTATAGTAATTTAGCAATTACTTTTAATGAAATTAAAAAAAATTGTTAAACCCTCATAACATTAGTATGTCAAACTAAAATTATTATAAGATAATATTTTTTAATTCCACAAATAGCTCCAATCAGTTGATTAAGTTTATTTATTATGTTTACATTAATTTTAATATTATTTAATATAATAAGTTATCTTCATTATTCACCAACAACACCTAAATTTCAAACTACTTCTAAAATTAATAAAAATTCATTAAATTGAAAATGATAACTAACTTATTTTCTATTTTTGACCCTACTACAAGTATTTTTAATATTTCATTAAATTGATTAAGAACTTTTACAGGTTTATTATTAATTCCTTCAATATATTGATTTATACCTTCTCGATGAATTTGACATAACATTTTAATTACCTTACACAAAGTATTTAAAACTTTATTAGGAAATACATCTCATAAGGGAATAACATTAATTTTTATTTCCTTATTTAGATTAATCATATTTAATAATTTTATAGGATTATTTTCATATATTTTTACAAGGACAAGTCATTTAGTATTAACATTAACATTAGCATTACCTTTATGATTGGCTTTTATAATTTATGGTTGAATTAATCATACACAACATATATTTACTCATCTTATACCTCAAGGAACACCAGCAGTTTTAATACCTTTTATAGTTTGTTTTGAAACAATTAGTAATATTATTCGACGAGGAGCTTTAGCTGTTCAATTAACAGCTAATATAATTGCTGGACATTTATTACTTACTTCATTAAATTATTTTATAATTCGAATTTTATTAATTACTCAAATATTACTTCTAATCTTAGAATCAGCAGTTGCTATAATTCAATCATATGTCTTTTCTGTTTTAAGAACATTATATTCTAGAGAAGTAATCTAATGTCAACTCACTCAAATCACCCATATCATTTAGTAGATTATAGCCCCTGATCATTAACAATTGCAATTGGAACAATAACCTTAGTATCAGGAATAGTAAAATGATTCCATCATTATGATATATCCCTTCTTTTATTAGGATTAACTATTACAGGATTAACAATATATCGATGATGACGAGATGTATCTCGTGAAGGGACATATCAAGGTTTACACACTTACCCAGTAACAACAGGATTACGATGAGGAATAATTTGATTTATTTTATAAGAAGTTTTATTTTTTGCTTCTTTTTTTTGAGCTTTTTTTCATAGAAGTTTATCACCTACAATTGAATTAGGATCTTTATGACTCCTATAGGAATTATTCCTTTTAACCCATTTCAAATTCCTTTATTAAATACTACAATTTGACTAGCTTCAGGAATTACAGTAACATGAGCTCATCACAGTTTAATAAATGGAAATTTTTCTCTAACAACCCAAGCATCATTTTTTACTATTTTATTAGGAATTTATTTTTCTATTTTACAAACTTATGAATATTTTGAAGCTCCATTTACAATTGCTGACTCAGTTTATGGATCTACTTTCTTTATAGCAACAGGATTCCACGGTCTTCATGTATTAATTGGAACAACATTTTTATTAATTTGTCTTTTACGACACTTAAATAATCATTTTTCAAAAACTCCCCATTTTTGATTTGAAGCAGCAGCATGATACTGACATTTTGTCGATATTGTATGATTATTCTTATATGTATCAATTTATTGATGAGGTGGTTAATTATTAATTATTTATATAATATAATACGTATATATGACTTCCAATCATAAAGTCTATAAATAAATAGTATAAATATTTTTTTCTATTATAATTATTTCATTAATTTTAATATTATTATCAAGAATCGTATATTTTAGCACGAATTTTATCAAAAAAATCATATAATGATCGAGAAAAAAGCTCACCATTTGAATGTGGATTTGATCCAATATCTTCATCTCGATTACCATTTTCTTTAAAATTTTTTTTAATTACAATTATTTTTTTAATTTTTGATGTAGAAATTGCATTAATTTTGCCTATAATCTTAATTATTAATTACTCAAATTTATTAATATGAACTTTAACTTCTATTTTTTTTTAATGATTCTTCTTTTAGGACTTTATCATGAATGAAATCAAGGAATATTAAATTGATCAATTTAAATTAGGGTTATAGTTAATTTATAACATTTGATTTGCATTCAAAAATAATTGATTAATTCAATTTACCTTAAATATGAAGTGATTTATTGCAATTAGTTTCGACCTAATTTTAGGTAATTTTACCCTTATTTTTAATTGAAACCAAAATAGAGGTCTATCACTGTTAATGATATAAATGAATTTAAAATTCCAATTAAAGAAATATGATGATCAAATAAAAGCTGCTAACTTTTTATTTTAATGGTTAAATTCCATTTATATTTCTAATTTATACAGTTTAATTAAAATATTACATTTTCACTGTAAAATTAATATTATATATTTATAAATTTACTAATTATTACAATTTTATATAATAATATTATTATATCTTCTCCTTTTCCTTTTTCCGGCGTTGTTATGGTCAGAAGTGGAGGACCATAACCTTCCCACTTAACTGCATTCCTACTGGTCCGCCGGTTTGACCTCAGAAAGTAGCGGCAGGCTTACCGGTTTGGGACTACTTCATCGCTGAGGCCAATCAAATGCTGGTGTTTTTGCATTTGTTTGCACCAATTGTTTTTCGGCCTGCCTTTTTTTTTTTTTTTTGACACGGGCATGATCCAGATTTTTTTGTTTGATCTTACTCTTACAACACCGGTGATCTCCAGTCGTGTCAACCCACTGATTTGCATGTACACTTGTGGGGCAGTTTAATGGTGGTATATGTGTCCCTAGGCTCACCTTGGTGTTTTCTAAATTGCCTAGATGTGATTCTTGTTTACCTTTGTTTTTAGTCGCCTTTTACGACAAGCGAGAGGTATCGCTGCAGGGATATTCTTAACCCGTCCCTGCAGGGTTCTAATATTATTATATAGTATACTAATTTTCATTATTTAATTTATTTAAAGATTAATTAATCTCACTAACATATTCAATGTTATACTCTAAATATAAGCTATTTAAATATAAATAAATTAAAAAATATTCTTAAAATAATAATTCATAAAACAAAAATAAATAAATAAATTTTTAAATTATTATTTTGTATTATATATGTGTATTTTCTATAAATTACTAATTGATTATAAAGATTTTGTCTACCTAAAAATTCAGATCATCCTTGATCAAAATTTTTAAATACATTTATCCCAATTTTTAATGAATAATTTATAATACCATAAGTAGAAATATAAGGTATAAATCATATTGAACCTGCAAATATTCTTAAATAATAATTATTTAAAGATTTATTAAAAGAAATAAAGAAACATTTGATTATATATCCAATTAATCCTCCTACGATACAAACAAATAATGTTATAAATTTCAAATAATAAGGTAAACAAAATATATAAGGAGTTGAAAAAAATAATAAATTTAATATTCTTCCTCCAATAATTCTTATAAATATCAATCCTAATATACCCTTTAATATAATTCAACTTTCATCATTTAATATATTTAAAGTTCTACAAGTTAAGTCTCCTACTATAGAATAATAAACTAACCGAAAAGAATAACATACAGTCAATCCCGTAGAAAAAAAAGGAAATAAATAAACAAATTTATAGATCTTAACGAAACAACTTCTAAAATGAAATCCTTTGAATAAAATCCCGCTAAAAATGTTATACAAGATGAAGTTAATGGCATATATTATCTTAAACCTCCTATTAAGTGTAAATCTTGAAAATTATTGATATTATGAATAATAACCCCAGCACATATAAATATTAAAGCCTTAAATAAAGCATGAGTTAATAAATGAAAAAATGCTAATTTATAAAATCCCATAAATAAAATTATTATTATTAATCCTAATTGTCTTAATGTTGATAAAGCAATCATTTTCTTTAAATCAAATTCGAAATTTGCCCCTAATCCTGATATAAATATTGTTAAACCTGATAATAATAATAATACTTTACAAGTAAAAGCGTCATTTAATAATAAATTAAATCGAATTAATAAATAAACTCCAGCTGTTACCAATGTAGAAGAATGAACTAATGCAGAAACAGGTGTTGGGGCAGCTATAGCGGCTGGTAATCATGAAGAAAAAGGAATTTGAGCTCTTTTAGCTATTGCAGCTAATACAATTAGCGCTCTAATAATTTTTATGCAAAAATCATTATATATAAACTCTAAGTAAAAAATATAATTTCAACTCCCATAATTTAATATTCAAGCAATTGCTGTTAATAATGCAACATCTCCAATTCGATTTGATAAAGCTGGTAATATACCTGCATTATATGATTTTACATTATTAAAATAAATTCCTAACAAAAAGAAACTAACCCTAAACCATCTCATCCTAATAAAATTCTGACTAAATTAGGTCTAATAATAAGTATTAACATTGACGTAACAAATAATATTACTAGAATAATAAATCGATTAATATTAATATCACTTATTATATATTCCCTTCTATAAAAAATTACTAAAGATGCAATTAAAAAACAAAAGATATAAATATTAAACTTATTCAATCAAATAAAAAAGTTATAACAATTCTTATTTTATTTAAAGAAATAATTTCTCACTCAATAAAATAAATTATTTCATTTATAATAAAATAAATAGATATAAAAAATAAACTAATTATAATAATAAATAACATAACAAAATTAATTAAACAAATAGATATATGTTTCACAATTTAAAATGAATAAATTCATATCATTGACACCACAAATCAATATTTTTTTTTAGCTATTTAAATATAATAAAAATATATCAGATTATAAAATAAATAGATTTAAAAAAAATCAATGTAAAAATAACAATAAATATTCTCGATTAACTCCTATTCTAAATGAATAAATACCAGAATAAAACTTTCCATGTTGACTATAAGCATATAAATATAAAGTATATTCTGCTCTAAAAAATGATAATAATATTAATATAATTATTCTAACTCACGATCATCTAACAATTCTATTTAATAAAAAAATTCTCCTAATAAATGTAAAGTAGGAGCAGCAGCTATATTAGCTGAACATAATAAAAATCATCATAACGTTATAGATGGTATAGAATTTAATAATACCTTATTAATTAATAAACTACGACTTCCTAATCGTTCATAACTAATATTGGCTAAACAAAATAATCCAGATGAACATAACCCAAGAGCAATTATTAAAATATATGAACCACATAAACCTCAATAAGTTACTGTTACAAGTCCTCTTAAAACAATACCTATATGAGCAACCGATGAATAAGCAATTAAAGGTTTTAAATTTGTTTGACGTTAACAAATTAAACTAGTTAATACTCCACCAACTAATCTAATTCTAATGAATAAATAGTTATACTTTATCCCTAAAAATTGTAAAAAATTAAATACTCGAATTAAACCATACCCTCCTAATTTTAATATAATTCGAGCTAAAAATATTGAACCAGATAGAAGTGCTTCAACATGAGCCTTTGGTAATCATAAATGTACTAAAAATATAGGTATTTTTATTAAAAAAAGAAAAAATTATAGATAAATAAAAAATAAAATAACCAAAATCATAATTATTTATTATATAAAAATGTATAGTATTTAAATTACTATACAAATAAAAAATAGAAATTAATATTGGTAATGAAACTAAAAGTGTATAAAATAATAAATATATACCAGCTTGTAATCGTCCAGGTTGATATCCTCATCCTTCTTCCTCTTCTTCTTTTCCTTTTTCCGGCATTGTTATGGTCAGAAGTGTAGGACCATAACCTTCCCACTTAACTGCATTCCTACTGGTCCGCTTGTGGGGTCCGCCAGTTTGACCTCAGAAAGTAGCGGCAGGCTTCCCGGTTTGGGATTACTTCATCGCTGTGGCCAATCAAATGCTGGTGTTTTTGCATTTGTTTGCACCAATTGTTTTTCGGCCTGCCTTTTTTTTTTTTTTTTTGACACGGGCATGCTCCAGATTTTTTTGTTTGATCTTACTCTTACAACACCGGTGATCTCCAGTCGTGTCAACCCATTGATATCCTCATCCTGAAATTAAAAATAATGTAGGAATTAAACTTCCTTAAAAAAAAAAAATACTTCTAAAAGTTAAAATTAATAATAATAATAATAATAAAATATTTAATAAAAATAAATTCCTATAATTATTGGACTTATAAATTATTCCTCTTGATATTAATATTAAAGCACAAATTCAAGCACTTAATAAAACTATACCATAAGAAAATAAATCTATACCTAAAAAATATGACACTACCTCAATAATTTATATAATTATTTATAATAATTAAAATAAATATAATCAAAAAAAATATATTTTGAACCATTCAAAATATATTTTTTATAAAACTAAAAGGAATTAATAATAATAATATCAATAAAATTTTTAACATTGTAAAATTGTAAAAGATTGAAAATAATCATTTCCATATATTCGAATTATTGACACTAAAATAGATAATCCTAATACACCCTCACAAACTCTAAATGTTAAAAAAAACTATTCTAAAATAATTTTCAAAATTTAATTGTATATTAAAATAAATAAATAATATTAAAGACAAAGACAAAACGATATATTCTAATCTTATAAGTATTGATAATAAATGTTTCCGATTAGAAACAATCTCATAACACCTGTAAATATTAAAAAAAAGGTAATAATCAATTTATAAATATTATCATTAGTTTTAATAGTTTAACAAAAACATTGGTCTTGTATACCAAAAATAAGGTAATTTTCTTTTAAAACTTGAAGAGAAAAGAAATCTCTATAGAGATTATTCATTGCTCTATAAGAAGCAATTTTCTTAAGTTTTTTCCTATTTATGAAGTATGTCTGCATACGCATACATATGTCTAAGGGAGCAAGGGTATTAACATTTTTTATGTTCTGTAGTAGCTAGCATTCTCTATAAGAAGCCCTTTTCTTGGGTTTTTTTCTATTTATGCAGTATCTCTGCATATGCATGCATACGTCTAAGGGAGCGAGAAGTATTAACATTTTGTAGTAGTAGCTTTCATGTAGTAGCTAGCACGCTCTATAAGAAGTCCTTTTCTTAAGTTTTTTTATATTTATGCAGTATATCTGCATACGCATGCATACGTCTAAGGGAGCAAGAGGTATTAACATTTTATATGTTCTGTAGTAGCTAGCATTCTCTATAAAACAATAGCTACTACAGAACATATAAAATGTTAATACCTCTTGCTCCCTTTAACGTATGCATGTGTATGCAGACATACTGCATAAATAGGAAAAAACCTAAGAAAAGGGCTTCTTTTAGAGCGTACTAGCTACCCCATTACGAACAAAATGCTAATATCTCTTGCTCCCTTAGACGTAGGCATGCGTATACTGCATAAATAGGAAAAAACTTAAGATAAGGGCTTCTTATAGAGCGTGCTAGCTCAAAATGTTAACACTTCTTGCTCCCTTAGACGTATGCATGCGTATGCAGACATACTTCATAAATGGGAAAAAACCCTAAAAAAGGGCTTCTTATAGAGAATGCTAGCAACTACAGAACATATAAAATGTTAATACCTCTTGCTCCCTTTAACGTATGCATGCGTATGCAGACATACAGCATAAAAAGAAAAAAATCTAAGAAAAGGGCTTCTTATAGAGCGTGCTAATTATTACAGAACATATAAAATGTTAATACTTCTTGCTACATTGGACATACTGCATAAATAGGAAAAAAACTAAGAAAAGGGCTTCTTATAGAGCATGCTAGCTACTACATGACGTTCAAAATGTTAATACTTCAAGCTCCCTGAGACGTATGCTTGCGTATGCAGACATACTGCATAAATAGGAAAAAAACCCAAAATATGGCTTCTTATAGAGGATGCTAGCTACTACAGAACATACAGAACATAAAAAATGTTAATACCTCTTGCTCCCTTAGACGAATGCATGCGTAAGCAGACATACTGCATAAATAGGAAAAAAACCTAAGAAAATGGCTTCTTTTAGAGCGTGCTAGCTACTCCATTACGAACAATATGCTAATATCTCTTGCTCCCTTAGACGTATGCATGCGTATGCAGACATACTGCATAAATAGGAAAAAACTTAAGATAAGGGCTTCTTATAGAGCGAGCTATGTACATGGCGTACTTGCTCCTTTAGACGTATGCATGACATACTGCATAAATAGGAAAAAACTTAAGAAAAGGGCTTCTTATAGAGCGTGCTAGCTACTACATGACGCTCAAAATGTTAACACTTCTTGCTCCCTTAGACGTATGCATGCGTATGCAGACATACTGCATAAATAGGATAAAACTTAAGATAAGGGCTTCTTATAGAGCGAGCTATGTACATGGTGTACTTGCTCCTTTAGACGTATGCATAAATAGCAAAAAAAACTTAAGAAAAAGGCTTCTTATAGAGCGTGCTAGCTACTACATGACGTTTAAAATGTTAATACTTCTTGCTCCCTTAGACGTATGCATGCGTATGCAGACATACTGCATAAATAGGAAGAAACCTAAGAAAAGGGCTTCTTTTAGAGCGTGCTAGCTACTCCATTACGAACAAAATGCTAATATCTCTTGCTCCCTTAGACATACTGCATAATATACATACTGCATAAATAGGAAAAAACTTAAGATAAGGGCTTCTTTTAGAGCGTGCTAACTACTCCATGACGAACAAAGTGCTAATATCTCTTGCTCCCTTAGACGTATGCATACGTATGCGTATGCATTAATAGGAAAAATCCTAAGAGAAGGATATAGGGCGTGCTAGCTACTACATGACGCACAAAATGTTAAAATCTCTTGCTCCTTTAAACGTATGCATGACATACTGCATAAATAGGAAAAAACTTAAGAAAAAGGCTTCTTATAGAGCATGCTACATGACGTTCAAAACGTTAATACTTCTTGCTCCTTTAGACGTATGCTTGCGTATGCAGACATACTGCATAAATATAAAAAAAACCTAAGAAAAGGGCTTCTTTTAGAGCGTGCTGGCTACTCCATTACGAACAAAATGCTAATATCTCTTGCTCCCTTAGACGTATGCATGCTTATGCAGACATACTGCATAAATAGGAAAAAACTTAAGATAAGGGCTTCTTATAGAGCGTGCTGGCTACTACATGGCGTACTTGCTCCTTTAGACGTATGCATGACATACTGCATAAATAGCAAAAAAACTTAAGAAAAAGGCTTCTTATAGAGCGTGCTAGCTACTACATGACGTTCAAAATGTTAATACCCTTAGACGTATGCATGCGTATGCAGACATACTGCATAAATAGGAAGAAACCTAAGAAAAGGGATTCTTAGCTAGCAACTACAGAACATATAAAATGTTATGTTTGTGCTCCCTTAGACGTATCCATACATATGGCATAAATAGGAAAAACCCAAAAAAAGGGCTTCTTATAGAGAATGTAGAATACTACAGAACATATAAGATGTTAATACCTCTTGCTCCCTTAGACGAATGTATGCGTATGCAGACATACTGCATAAATAGGAAAAAACCTAAGAAAAGGGCTTCTTTTAGAGCGTGCTAGCTACTACATGACGTTCAAAATGTTAATACTTCTTGCTCTCTTAGACGTATGCATGCGTATGCAGACATACTGCATAAATAGGAAGAAACCTAAGAAAAGGGATTCTTATAGAGAATGCTAGCTAATACAGAATATATAAAATGCTATGTTTGTGCTCCCTTAGACGTATCCATACATACTGCATAAATAGGAAAAACCCAAAAAAAGGGCTTCTTATAGAGAATGTAGAATACTACAGAACAGATAAGATGTTAATACCTCTTGCTCCCTTAGACGAATGCATGCGTATGCAGACATACTGCATAAATAGGAAAAAACCTAAGAAAAGGGCTTCTTTTAGAGCGTGCTAACTACTCCATGACGAACAAAGTGCTAATATCTCTTGCTCCCTTAGACGTATGTATGCGTATGCAGACATACTGCATAAATAGGAAAAAACTTAAGATAAGGCTTCTTATAGAGCGTGCTTGCCCCTTTAGACGTATGCATGACATACTGCATAAATAGCAAAAAACCTTAAGAAAAAGGCTTCTTATAGAGCGTGCATGACGTTCAAAATGTTAGTACCCTTAGACGTATGCATGCGTATGCAGACATACTGCATAAATAGGAAGAAACCTAAGAAAAGGGATTCTTATAGAGAATGCTAGCAACTACAGAACATATAAAATGTTATGTTTGTGCTCCCTTAGACGTATCCATACATACTGCATAAATAGGAAAAACCCAAAAAAAGGGCTTCTTTTAGAGAATGTAGAATACTACAGAACATATAAGATGTTAATACCTCTTTCTCCCTTAGACGAATGCATGCGTATGCAGACATACTGCATAAATAGGAAAAAACCTAAGAAAGGGGCTTCTTTTAGAGCGTGCTAACTACTCCATGACGAACAAAGTGCTAATATCTCTTGCTCCCTTAGACGTATGTATGCGTATGCAGACATACTAAATAAATAGGAAAAAACTTAAGATAAGGGCTTCTTATAGAGCGTGCTAGCTACTACATGAGGTACAAAATGTTAATACTTCTTGCTCCCACAGAACATATAAAATGTTAATACCTCTTGCTCCTTTAGACGAATGCATGCGTATGCAGACATACTGCACACATGTATAGGTAAAAAAACCTTCTTTTAGAGCGTGCTAGCTACTCCATTACGAACAAAATGCTAATATCTCTTGCTGCCTTAGACGTTCGCAGACATACTGCCTAAATAGGAAATATCTTAAGAAAAGGGCTTCTTATAGAGCGTGCTAACTACTCCATGACGAACAAAGTGCTAATATCTCTTGCTCCCTTAGACGTATGCATACGTATGCGTGTGCATTAATAGGAAAAATCCTAAGAAAAGGATATAGGGCGTGCAACGTATGCATGACATACTGCATAAATAGGAAAAAACCTAAGAAAAAGGCTTCTTATAGAGCATGCTACATGACGTTCAAAACGTTAATACTTCTTGCTCCTTTAGACGTATGCTTGCGTATGCAGACATACTGCATAAATATAAAAAAAACCTAAGAAAAGGGCTTCTTTTAGAGCGTGCTGGCTACTCCATTACGAACAAAATGCTCTTGCTCCCTTAGACGTATGCATGCTTATGCAGACATACTGCATAAATAGGAAAAAACTTAAGATAAGGGCTTCTTATAGAGCGTGCTGGCTACTACATGGCGTACTTGCTCCTTTAGACGTATGCATGACATACTGCATAAATAGCAAAAAAACTTAAGAAAAAGGCTTCTTATAGAGCGTGCATACGTATGCGTATGCATTAATAGGAAAAATCCTAAGAGAAGGATATAGGGCGTGCTAGCTACTACATGACGCACAAAATGTTAAAATCTCTTGCTCCTTTAAACGTATGCATGACATACTGCATAAATAGGAAAAAACTTAAGAAAAAGGCTTCTTATAGAGCATGCTACATGACGTTCAAAACGTTAATACTTCTTGCTCCTTTAGACGTATGCTTGCGTATGCAGACATACTGCATAAATATAAAAAAACCTAAGAAAAGGGCTTCTTTTAGAGCGTGCTAGCTACTCCATTACGAACAAAATGCTAATATCTCCCTTAGACGTATGCATGCGTATGCAGACATACTGCATAAATAGGAAAAATCCTAAGAAAAGGGGTTCTTATAGCGCGTGCTAGCTACTACATGACGTACAAAATGTTAATACCTCTTGCTCCCTTAGACGTAT
Organism: Merodon equestris; assembly: GCA_958301585.1. NCBI lineage: Eukaryota > Metazoa > Arthropoda > Insecta > Diptera > Syrphidae > Merodon > Merodon equestris. The sequence continues at coordinate 116,793 of CATQJT010000042.1, forward strand.
CCATACATACTGCATAAATATGAAAAACCTAAGAAAAGGGATTCTTATAGAGAACGCTAGCTACTACAGAACATATAAAATGTTAATACCTCTTGCTCCGTTAGACGTATGCATGCATATGCGTATGCATTCATAGGAAAAATCCTAAGAAAAGGGCTTCTTATAGGGCGTGCTAGCTACTACATGACGTACAAAATGTTAAAATTTGTTGCTCCTTTAAACGTATGCATGACATACTGCATAAATAGGAAAAAACTTAAGAAAAAGGCTTCTTATAGAGCATGCTACATGACGTTCAAAATGTTAATACTTAGGCGAATGCATGCGTATGCAGACATACTGCATAAATAGGAAGAAACCTAAGAAAAGGGATTCTTATAAAGAATGCTAGCTACTACAAAACTTAAGATAAGGGCTTCTTATAGAGCGTGCTAGCTACTAAATGACGTACAAAATGTTAAAATCTCTTGCTCCTTTAAACGTATGCATGACATACTGCATAAATAGGAAAAAAACTTAAGAAAAAGGCTTCTTATAGAGCATGCTACATGACGTTCAAAATGTTAATACTTCTTGCTCCCTTAGACGTATGCTTGCGTATGCAGACATACTGTATAAATAGGAAAAAAACCCAAAATATGGCTTTTTATAGAGGATGCTAGCTACTACAGAACATATAAAATGTTAATACCTCTTGCTCCCTTAGACGTACGCATGCGTATGCGTATGCATTCATAGGAAAAATCCTAAGAAAAGGGCTTCTTATAGGGCGTGCTAGCTTCTACATGACGTACAAAATGTTAAAATCTCTTGCTCCTTTAAACGTATGCATGACATACTGCATAAATAGGAAAAAACTTAAGAAAAGGGCTTCTTATAGAGCATGCTACATGACGTTCAAAATGTTAATACTTAGGCGAATGCATGCGTATGCAGACATACTGCATAAATAGGAAGAAACCTAAGAAGAGGGATTCTTATAGAGAATGCTAGCTACTACAAAACTTAAGATAAGGGCTTCTTATAGAGCGTGCTAGCTACTAAATGACGTACAAAATGTTAAAATCTCTTGCTCCTTTAAACGTATGCATGACACACTGCATAAATAGGAAAAAACTTAAGAAAAAGGCTTCTTACATGACGTTCAAAATGTTAATACTTCTTGCTCCCTTAGACGTATGCTTGCGTATGCAGACATACTGTATAAATAGGAAAAAAACCCAAAATATGGCTTTTTATAGAGGATGCTAGCTACTACAGAACATATAAAATGTTAATACCTCTTGCTCCCTTACACGTACGCATGCGTATGCGTATGCATTCATAGGAAAAATCCTAAGAAAAGGGCTTCTTATAGGGCGTGCTAGCTTCTACATGACGTACAAAATGTTAAAATCTCTTGCACCTTTAAACGTATGCATGACATACTGCATAAATAGGAAAAAACTTAAGAAAAAGGCTTCTTATAGAGCATGCTACATGACGTTCAAAATGTTAATACTTCTTGCTCCCTTAGACGTATGCTTGCGTATGCAGACATACTGCATAAATAGGAAGAAACCTAAGAAAAGGGATTCTTATAGAGACTGCTAACTACTACAGAACATATAAAATTTTAATACCTCTTGCTCCCTTAGACGAATGCATGCGTATGCAGACATACTGCACAAATAGGAAAAAACTTAAGATAAGGGCTTCTTATAGAGCGTGCTAGCTACTACATGGCGTACTTGCTCCTTTAGACGTATGCATGACATACTGCATAAATAGCAACAAAACTTAAGAAAAAGGCTTCTTATAGAGCGTGCTAGCTACTACATGAAAAAAATGTTAATACTTCTTGCTCCCTTAGACGTATGCATGCGTATGCAGACATACTGCATAAATAGGAAGAAAACTAAGAAAAGGGATTCTTATAGAGAATGCTAGCTACTACAGAACATATAAAATGTTATGTTTGTGCTCCCTTAGACGTATCCATACATACTGCATAAATAGGAAAAACCCAAAAAAAGGGCTTCTTATAGAGAATGTAGAATACTACAGAACATATAAGATGTTAATACCTCTTGCTCCCTTAGACGAATGCATGCGTATGCAGACATACTGCATAAATAGGAAAAACCCAAAAAAAGGGCTTCTTATAGAGAATGCTAGCTACTACAGAACATATAAAATGCTAATACCTCTTGCTCCCTTAGACGAATGCATGCGTATGCAGACATATTGCATAAATAGGAAAAACCCAAAAAAAGGGCTTCTTATAGAGAATGCTAACTACTACAGAACATGTAAAATGTTAATACCTCTTGCTCCCTTAGACGAGTGCATGCGTATGCAGACATACTGCATAAATAGGAAAAACCCAAAAAAAGGGCTTCTTATAGAGCATGCTACATGACGTTCAAAATGTTAATACTTCTTGCTCCCTTAGACGTATGCTTGCGTATGCAGACATACTGTATAAATAGGAAAAAAACCCAAAATATGGCTTTTTATAGAGGATGCTAGCTACTACAGAACATATAAAATGTTAATACCTCTTGCTCCCTTAGACGTACGCATGCGTATGCGTATGCATTCATAGGAAAAATCCTAAGAAAAGGGCTTCTTATAGGGCGTGCTAGCTTCTACATGACGTACAAAATGTTAAAATCTCTTGCTCCTTTAAACGTATGCATGACATACTGCATAAATAGGAAAAAACTTAAGAAAAGGGCTTCTTATAGAGCATGCTACATGACGTTCAAAATGTTAATACTTAGGCGAATGCATGCGTATGCAGACATACTGCATAAATAGGAAGAAACCTAAGAAGAGGGATTCTTATAGAGAATGCTAGCTACTACAAAACTTAAGATAAGGGCTTCTTATAGAGCGTGCTAGCTACTAAATGACGTACAAAATGTTAAAATCTCTTGCTCCTTTAAACGTATGCATGACACACTGCATAAATAGGAAAAAACTTAAGAAAAAGGCTTCTTACATGACGTTCAAAATGTTAATACTTCTTGCTCCCTTAGACGTATGCTTGCGTATGCAGACATACTGCATAAATAGGAAGAAACCTAAGAAAAGGGATTCTTATAGAGACTGCTAACTACTACAGAACATATAAAATTTTAATACCTCTTGCTCCCTTAGACGAATGCATGCGTATGCAGACATACTGCACAAATAGGAAAAAACTTAAGATAAGGGCTTCTTATAGAGCGTGCTAGCTACTACATGGCGTACTTGCTCCTTTAGACGTATGCATGACATACTGCATAAATAGCAACAAAACTTAAGAAAAAGGCTTCTTATAGAGCGTGCTAGCTACTACATGAAAAAAATGTTAATACTTCTTGCTCCCTTAGACGTATGCATGCGTATGCAGACATACTGCATAAATAGGAAGAAAACTAAGAAAAGGGATTCTTATAGAGAATGCTAGCTACTACAGAACATATAAAATGTTATGTTTGTGCTCCCTTAGACGTATCCATACATACTGCATAAATAGGAAAAACCCAAAAAAAGGGCTTCTTATAGAGAATGTAGAATACTACAGAACATATAAGATGTTAATACCTCTTGCTCCCTTAGACGAATGCATGCGTATGCAGACATACTGCATAAATAGGAAAAACCCAAAAAAAGGGCTTCTTATAGAGAATGCTAGCTACTACAGAACATATAAAATGCTAATACCTCTTGCTCCCTTAGACGAATGCATGCGTATGCAGACATATTGCATAAATAGGAAAAACCCAAAAAAAGGGCTTCTTATAGAGAATGCTAACTACTACAGAACATATAAAATGTTAATACCTCTTGCTCCCTTAGACGAGTGCATGCGTATGCAGACATACTGCATAAATAGGAAAAACCCAAAAAAAGGGCTTCTTATAGAGAATGCTAGCTACTACAGAACATATAAAATGCTAATACCTCTTGCTCCCTTAGACGAATGCATGCGTATGCAGACATATTGCATAAATAGGAAAAACCCAAAAAAAGGGCTTCTTATAGAGAATGCTAACTACTACAGAACATATAAAATGTTAATACCTCTTGCTCCCTTAGACGAGTGCATGCGTATGCAGACATACTGCATAAATAGGAAAAACCCAAAAAAAGGGCTTCTTATAGAGAATGCTAGCTACTACAGAACATATAAAATGTTAATACTTCTTGCTCCCTTAGACGAATGCATGCGTATACTGCATAAATAGGAAAAAACCTAAGAAAAGGGCTTCTTTTGCTAACTACTCCATGACGAACAAAGTGCTAATATCTCTTGCTTCCTCAGACGTAGGCATGCGTATGCAGACATACTGCATAAATGGGAAAAATCCTAAGAAAAAGCTTCTTATAGGGCGTGCTAGCTGCTAAATGACGTACAAAATGTTAAAATCTCTTGCTCCTTTAAACGTATGCATGACATACTGCATATATAGGAAAAAACTTAAGGACAAGGCTTTTTATAGAGCATGCTACATGACGTTCAAAATGTTAATACTTCTTGCTCCTTTAGACGTATGCTTGCGTATGCAGACATACTGCATAAATGGGAAAAAAACCAAAATATGGCTTCTTATAGAGAATGCTAGCTACTACAGAACATATAAAATGTTAATACCTCTTGCTCCCTTAGGCGAATGCATGCGTATGCAGACATACTGCATAAATATAAAAAAACCTAAGAAAACGGCTTCTTTTAGAGCGTGCTAGCTACTCCATTACGAACAAAATGCTAATATCTCTTGCTCCCTTAGACGTATACATACTTCATAAATAGGAAAAAACTTAAGATAAGGGCTTCTTATAGAGCGTGCTAGCTACTAAATGACGTACAAAATGTTAAAATCTCTTGCTCCTTTAAACGTATGCATGACATACTGCATAAATAGGAAAAAACTTAAGAAAAAGGCGTCTTATAGAGCGTGCTAGCTACTCCATAACGTTCAAAATGTTAATACTTCTTGCTCCCTTAGACGTATGCTTGCGTATGCAGACATACTGTATAAATAGGAAAAAAACCCAAAATATGGCTTTTTATAGAGGATGCTAGCTACTAACATATAAAATGTTAATACCTCTTGCTCCCTTAGACGTACGCATGCGTATGCGTATGCATTCATAGGAAAAATCCTAAGAAAAGGGCTTCTTATAGGGCGTGCTAGCTTCTACATGACGTACAAAATGTTAAAATCTCTTGCTCCTTTAAACGTATGCATGACATACTGCATAAATAGGAAAAAACTTAAGAAAAAGGCTTCTTATAGAGCATGCTACATGACGTTCAAAATGTTAATACTTAGGCGAATGCATGCGTATGCAGACATACTGCATAAATAGGAAGAAACCTAAGAAGAGGGATTCTTATAGAGAATGCTAGCTACTACAAAACTTAAGATAAGGGCTTCTTATAGAGCGTGCTAGCTACTAAATGACGTACAAAATGTTAAAATCTCTTGCTCCTTTAAACGTATGCATGACACACTGCATAAATAGGAAAAAACTTAAGAAAAAGGCTTCTTATAGAGCATGCTACATGACGTTCAAAATGTTAATACTTCTTGCTCCCTTAGACGTATGCTTGCGTATGCAGACATACTGTATAAATAGGAAAAAAACCCAAAATATGGCTTTTTATAGAGGATGCTAGCTACTACAGAACATATAAAATGTTAATACCTCTTGCTCCCTTAGACGTACGCATGCGTATGCGTATGCATTCATAGGAAAAATCCTAAGAAAAGGGCTTCTTATAGGGCGTGCTAGCTTCTACATGACGTACAAAATGTTAAAATCTCTTGCACCTTTAAACGTATGCATGACATACTGCATAAATAGGAAAAAACTTAAGAAAAAGGCTTCTTATAGAGCATGCTACATGACGTTCAAAATGTTAATACTTCTTGCTCCCTTAGACGTATGCTTGCGTATGCAGACGTACTGCATAAATAGGAAGAAACCTAAGAAAAGGGATTCTTATAGAGACTGCTAACTACTACAGAACATATAAAATGTTAATACCTCTTGCTCCCTTAGACGAATGCATGCGTATGCAGACATACTGCACAAATAGGAAAAAACTTAAGATAAGGGCTTCTTATAGAGCGTGCTAGCTACTACATGGCGTACTTGCTCCTTTAGACGTATGCATGACATACTGCATAAATAGCAACAAAACTTAAGAAAAAGGCTTCTTATAGAGCGTGCTAGCTACTACATGAAAAAAATGTTAATACTTCTTGCTCCCTTAGACGTATGCATGCGTATACTGCATAAATAGGAAAAAACCTAAGAAAAGGGCTTCTTTTGGTAACTACTCCATGACGAACAAAGTGCTAATATCTCTTGCTTCCTTAGACGTAGGCATGCGTATGCAGACATACTGCATAAATGGGAAAAATCCTAAGAAAAAGCTTCTTATAGGGCGTGCTAGCTACTAAATGACGTACAAAATGTTAAAATCTCTTGCTCCTTTAAACGTATGCATGACATACTGCATATATAGGAAAAAACTTAAGGAAAAGGCTTTTTATAGAGCATGCTACACGACGTTCAAAATGTTAATACTTCTTGCTCCTTTAGACGTATGCTTGCGAATGCAGACATACTGCATAAATGGGAAAAAAACCAAAATATGGCTTCTTATAGAGAATGCTAGCTACTACAGAACATATAAAATGTTAATACCTCTTGCTCCCTTAGGCGAATGCATGCGTATGCAGACATACTGCATAAATATAAAAAAACCTAAGAAAACGGCTTCTTTTAGAGCGTGCTAGCTACTCCATTACGAACAAAATGCTAATATCTCTTGCTCCCTTAGACGTATACATACTTCATAAATAGGAAAAAACTTAAGATAAGGGCTTCTTATAGAGCGTGCTAGCTACTAAATGACGTACAAAATGTTAAAATCTCTTGCTCCTTTAAACGTATGCATGACATACTGCATAAATAGGAAAAAACTTAAGAAAAAGGCGTCTTATAGAGCGTGCTAGCTACTCCATAACGTTCAAAATGTTAATACTTCTTGCTCCCTTAGACGTATGCTTGCGTATGCAGACATACTGTATAAATAGGAAAAAAAACCCAAAATATGGCTTTTTATAGAGGATGCTAGCTACTACAGAACATATAAAATGTTAATACCTCTTGCTCCCTTAGACGTACGCATGCGTATGCGTATGCATTCATAGGAAAAATCGTAAGAAAAGGGCTTCTTATAGGGCGTGCTAGCTACTACATGAGTACAAAATATTAAAATCTTGCTCCTTTAAACGTATGCATGACATACTGCATAAATAGGAAAAAACTTAAGAAAAAGGCGTCTTATAGAGCGTGCTAGCTACTCCATAACGTTCAAAATGTTAATACTTCTTGCTCCCTTAGACGTATGCTTGCGTATGCAGACATACTGTATAAATAGGAAAAAAACCCAAAATATGGCTTTTTATAGAGGATGCTAGCTACTACAGAACATATAAAATGTTAATACCTCTTGCTCCCTTAGACGTACGCATGCGTATGCGTATGCATTCATAGGAAAAAACTTAAGAAAAAGGCTTCTTATGCTACATGACATGCTACATGAAATGTTAATACTTAGGCGAATGCATGCGTATGCAGACATACTGCATAAATAGGAAGAAACCTAAGAAAAGGGATTCTTATGCTAGCTACTACAAAACTTAAGATAAGGACTTCTTATAGAGCGTGCTAGCTACTAAATGACGTACAAAATGTTAAAATCTCTTGCTCCTTTAAACGTATGCATGACATACTGCATAAATAGGAAAAAAACTTAAGAAAAAGGCTTCTTATAGAGCGTGCTCCATAACGTTCAAAATGTTAATACTTCTTGCTCCCTTAGACGTATGCTTGCGTATGCAGACATACTGTATAAATAGGAAAAAAACCCAAAATATGGCTTTTTATAGAGGATGCTAGCTACTACAGAACATATAAAATGTTAATACCTCTTGCTCCCTTAGGCGAATGCATGCGTATGCAGACATACTGCATAAATAGGAAAAAACCTAACAAAAGGGATTCTTATAGAGACTGCTAACTACTACAGAACATATAAAATGTTAATACCTCTTGCTCCCTTAGACGAATGCATGCGTATGCAGACATACTGCATAAATATAAAAAAACCTAAGAAAAGGGCTTCTTTGAGAGCGTGTTAGCTACTACATGACGTACAAAATGTTAACATCTTTAGACGTATGCATGACATGCTGCATAAATAGGAAAAAAACTTAAGAAAATTGCTTCTTATAGAGCGTGCTAGCTACTACATGAGGTACAAAATGTTAATACTTCTTGCGTGCTAGCTACTACATGAGGTACAAAATGTTAATACTTCTTGCGTGCTAGCTACTACATGAGGTACAAAATGTTAATACTTCTTGCTCCCTTAGACGACCGCATGCGTGTGCAGACATACTGCATCAATGGGAAAAAACAAAAAAAAAGGGCTTCTTATAGAGAATGCTAGCTACTACAGAACATATAAAATGTTAATACCTCTTGCTCCCTTAGACGAATGCATGCGTATGCAGACATACTGCAAAAATATAAAAAAACCTAAGAAAAGATCTTCTTTTAGAGCGTGCTATCTACTCCATTACGAACAAAATGCTAATATCTCTTACTCCCTTAGACGTATGTATGCGTATGCAGACATACTGCATAAATAGGAAAAAACTTAAGATAAGGGCTTCTTATAGAGCGTGCTTGCCCATTTAGACGTATGCATGACATACTGCATAAATAGCAAAAAAACTTAAGAAAAAGGCTTCTTATAGAGCGTGCTAGCTACTACATGACGTTCAAAATGTTAATACCCTTAGACGTATGCATGTGTATGCAGACATACTGCATAAATAGGAAGAGACCTAAGAAAAGGACTTCTTTTAGAGCGTGCTAACTACTCCATGACGAACAAAGTGCTAATATCTCTTGCTCCCTTAGGCGTATGCATGCGTATGCGTATGCATTCATAGGAAAAATCCTAAGAAAAAGGCTTCTTATAGGGCGCGCTAGCTGACGTACGAAATGTTAAAATCTCTTGCTCCTTTAGACGTATGCATGCGTATGCGTATGCGTATGCATTCATAGGAAAAATCCTAAGAAAAAGGCTTCTTATAGGGCGCGCTAGCTGACGTACAAAATGTTAAAATCTCTTGCTCCTTTAGACGTATGCAGACATACTGCATAAATAGCAAAAACACTTAAGAAAATTGCTTCTTACAGAGCGTGCTAGCTACTACATGAGGTACAAAATGTTAATACTTCTTGCTCCCACAGAACATATAAAATGTTAATACCTCTTGCTCCTTTAGACGAATGCGTGCGTATGCAGACATACTGCACACATATATAGGTAAAAAAACCTTCTTTTAGAGCGCGCTAGCTACTCCATTACGAACAAAATGCTAATATCTCTTGCTCCCTTAGACGTACGCAGACATACTGCCTAAATAGGAAAAATCTTAAGAAAAGGGCTTCTTATAGAGCGTGCTAGCTACTTCAAAATGTTAATACTTCTTGTTCCCTTAGACGTATGCATGCTTATGCAGACATACTGCATAAATAGGAAAAAGCCTAAGAAAAGGGATTCTTATAGAGAATGCTAGCTACTACAGAATATATATATCTTGCTCCCTTAGACGTATATTGCATAAATAGGAAAAAGCCTAAGAAAAAGCCTTATAGAGAATGCTAGCTACTACAGAACATATAAAATGTTAATACCTCTTGCTCCCTTAGACGTATGCATGCGTATGCGTATGCATTCATAGGAAAAATCCTAAGAAAAGGGCTTCTTATAGGGCGTTTTTTGCTACATGACGTACAAAATGTTAAAATCTCTTGCTCCTTTAAACGTATGCATGACATACTGCATAAATAGGAAAAACCCAAAAAAAGGGCTTCTTATAGAGAATGCTAGCTACTTCTTCTTCTTCTTCTTTTCCTTTTTCCATGACGTACAAAATGTTAAAATCTCTTGCTCCTTTAAACGTATGCATGACATACTGCATAAATAGGAAAAACCCAAAAAAAAAGGGCTTCTTATAGAGAATGCTAGCTACTACAGAACATATAAAATGTTAATACCTCTTGCTCCCTTAGACGAATGCATGCGTATGCAGACATACTGCATAAATGGGAAAAACCCAAAAAAAGGGCTTCTTATAGAGAATGCTAGCTACTACAGAACATATAAAATGTTAATACCTCTTGCTCCCTTAGACGAATGCATGCGTATGCAGACATACTGCACAAATAGGAAAAAACTTAAGATAAGGGCTTCTTATAGAGCGTGCTAGCTACTACATGGCGTACTTGCTCCTTTAGACGTATGCATGACATACTGCATAAATAGGAAGAAAACTAAGAAAAGGGATTCTTATAGAGAATGCTAGCTACTACAGAACATATAAAATGTTATGTTTGTGCTCCCTTAGACGTATGCAGACATACTGCATAAATAGGAAAAACCCAAAAAAAGGGCTTCTTATAGAGAATGCTAACTACTACAGAACATATAAAACGTTAATACCTCTTGCTCCCTTAGACGAATGCATGCGTATGCAGACATACTGCATAAATAGGAAAAATCCTAAGAAAAGGGCTTCTTATAGGTCGTGCTAGCTTCTACATGACGTACAAAATGTTAAAATCTCTTGCTCCTTTAAACGTATGCATGACATAAATAGGAAAAAACTTAAGAAAAAGGCGTCTTATAGAGCGTGCTAGCTACTCCATAACGTTAAAAATGTTAATACTTCTTGCTCCCTTAGACGTATGCTTGCGTATGCAGACATACTGTATAAATAGGAAAAAAACCCAAAATATGGCTTTTTATAGAGTATGCTAGCTACTACAGAACATATAAAATGTTAATACCTCTTGCTCCCTTAGACGTACGCATGCGTATGCGTATGCATTCATAGGAAAAATCGTAAGAAAAGGGCTTCTTATAGGGCGTGCTGGCTACTACATGAGTACAAAATGTTAAAATCTCTTGCTCCTTTAAACGTATGCATGACATACTGCATAAATAGGAAAAAACTTAAGAAAAAGGCTTCTTATGCTACATGACGTTCAAAATGTTAATACTTAGGCGAATGCATGCATATGCAGACATACTGCATAAATAGGAAGAAACCTAAGAAAAGGGATTCTTATAGAGAATGCTAGCTACTACAAAACTTAAGATAAGGGCTTCTTATAGAGCGTGCTAGCTACTAAATGACGTACAAAATGTTAAAATCTCTTGCTCCTTTAAACGTATGCATGACATACTGCATAAATAGGAAAAAACTTAAGAAAAAGGCTTCTTATAGAGCATGCTACACGACGTTCAAAATGTTAATACTTCTTGCTCCCTTAGACCTATGCTTGCGTATGCAGACATTCTGCATAAATAGGGAAAAAACCCAAAATATGGCTTTTTATAGAGGATGCTAGCTACTACAGAACATATAAAATGTTAATACCTCTTGCTCCCTTAGACGTACGCATGCGTATGCGTATGCATTCATAGGAGAAATCCTAAGAAAAGGGCTTCTTATAGGGCGTGCTAGCTTCTACATGACGTACAAAATGTTAAAATCTCTTGCTCCTTTAAACGTATGCATGACATACAGCATAAATAGGAAAAAACTTAAGAAAAAGGCTTTTTATAGAGCATGCTACATGACGTTCAAAATGTTAATACTTCTTGCTCCCTTAGACGTATGCTTGCGTATGCAGACATACTGCATAAATAGGAAGAAACCTAAGAAAAGGGATTCTTATAGAGAATGCTAGCTACTACAGAACATATAAAATGTTAATACCTCTTGCTCCCTTAGGCGAATGCATGCGTATGCAGACATACTGCATAAATATAAAAAAACCTAAGAAAACGGCTTCTTTTAGAGCGTGCTAGCTACTCCATTACGAACAAAATGCTAATATCTCTTGCTCCCTTAGACGTATACATACTTCATAAATAGGAAAAAACTTAAGATAAGGGCTTCTTATAGAGCGTGCTAGCTACTAAATGACGTACAAAATGTTAAAATCTCTTGCTCCTTTAAACGTATGCATGACATACTGCATAAATAGGAAAAAAACTTAAGAAAAAGGCTTCTTATAGAGCATGCTACATGACGTTCAAAATGTTAATACTTCTTGCTCCCTTAGACGTATGCTTGCGTATGCAGACATACTGTATAAATAGGAAAAAAACCCAAAATATGGCTTTTTATAGAGGATGCTAGCTACTACAGAACATATAAAATGTTAATACCTCTTGCTCCCTTAGACGTACGCATGCGTATGCGTATGCATTCATAGGAAAAATCGTAAGAAAAGGGCTTCTTATAGGGCGTGCTAGCTACTACATGAGTACAAAATGTTAAAATCTCTTGCTCCTTTAAACATATGCATGACATACTGCATAAATAGGAAAAAACTTAAGAAAAAGGCTTCTTATAGAGCATGCTACATGACGTTCAAAATGTTAATACTTCTTGCTCCCTTAGACGTATGCTTGCCTATGCAGACATACTGTATAAATAGGAAAAAAACCCAAAATATGGCTTTTTATAGAGGATGCTAGCTACTACAGAACATATAATATGTTAATACCTCTTGCTCCCTTAGACGTACGCATGCGTATGCGTATGCATTCATAGGAAAAATCGTAAGAAAAGGGCTTCGTATAGGGCGTGCTAGCTACTACATGAGTACAAAATGTTAAAATCTCTTGCTCCGTATGCATGACATACTGCATAAATAGGAAAAAACTTAAGAAAAAGGCTTCTTATAGAGCATGCTACATGACGTTCAAAATGTTAATACTTAGACGAATGCATGCGTATGCAGACATACTGCATAAATAGGAAGAAACCTAAGAAAAGGGATTCTTATAGAGAATGCTAGCTACTATAAAACTTAAGATAAGGGCTTCTTATAGAGTGTGCTAGCTACTAAATGACGTACAAAATGTTAAAATCTCTTGCTCCTTTAAACGTATGCATGACATACTGCATAAATAGGAAAAAACTTAAGAAAAAGGCTTCTTATAGAGCATGCTACATGACGTTCAAAATGTTAATACTTCTTGCTCCCTTAGACGTATGCTTGCGTATGCAGACATACTGTATAAATAGGAAAAAAACCCAAAATATGGCTTTTTATAGAGGATGCTAGCTACTACAGAACATATAAAATGTTAATACCTCTGGCTCCCTTAGACGTACGCATGCGTATGCGTATGCATTCATAGGAAAAATCGTAAGAAAAGGGCTTCTTATAGGGCGTGCTAGCTACTACATGAGTACAAAATGTTAAAATCTCTTGCTCCTTTAAACGTATGCATGACATACTGCATAAATAGGAAAAAACTTAAGAAAAAGGCTTCTTATAGAGCATGCTACATGACGTTCAAAATGTTAATACCTCTTGCTCCCTTAGACGTATGCTTGCGTATGCAGACATACTGTATAAATAGGGAAAAAACCCAAAATATGGCTTTTTATAGAGGATGCTAGCTACTACAGAACATATAAAATGTTAATACCTCTTGCTCCCTTAGACGTACGCATGCGTATGCGTATGCATTCATAGGAGAAATCCTAAGAAAAGGGCTTCTTATAGGGCGTGCTAGCTTCTACATGACGTACAAAATGTTAAAATCTCTTGCTCCTTTAAACGTATGCATGACATACTGCATAAATAGGAAAAAACTTAAGAAAAAGGCTTCTTATAGAGCATGCTACATGACGTTCAAAATGTTAATACTTCTTGCTCCCTTAGACGTATGCTTGCGTATGCAGACATACTGTATAAATAGGAAAAAAACCCAAAATATGGCTTTTTATAGAGGATGCTAGCTACTACATAACATATAAAATGTTAATACCTCTTGCTCCCTTAGACGTACGCATGCGTATGCGTATGCATTCATAGGAAAAATCGTAAGAAAAGGCTTCTTATAGGGCGTGCTAGCTACTACATGAGTACAAAATGTTAAAATCTCTTGCTCCTTTAAACGTATGCATGACATACTGCATAAATAGGAAAAAACTTAAGAAAAAGGCTTCTTATAGAGCATGCTACATGACGTTCAAAATGTTAATACTTCTTGCTCCCTTAGACGTATGCTTGCGTATGCAGACATACTGTATAAATAGGAAAAAAACACAAAATATGGCTTTTTATAGAGGATGCTAGCTACTACAGAACATATAAAATGTTAATACCTCTTGCTCCCTTAGACGTACGCATGCGTATGCGTATGCATTCATAGGAAAAATCCTAAGAAAAGGGCTTCTTATAGGGCGTGCTAGCTTCTACATGACGTACAAAATGTTAAAATCTCTTGCTCCTTTATACGTTTGCATGACATACTGCATAAATAGGAAGAAACCTAAGAAAAGGGATTCTTATAGAGAATGCTAGCTACTACAGAACATATAAAATGTTAATACCTCTTACTCCCTTAGGCGAATGCATGCGTATTTTTTTTTTTTTTTATAATTTGCGCGCGCAAAAGGGGTTATGACTACCCTTAAGTGTCCGGAATCAAGACACAGCACGGGCCGAAGGTATAGAGGGAGAAAGGGAGAGGAGGTACCTGTGCACATTGGTCCTAAATGTCTCTGGATTGTAGTGAGTAGGAAATATTGGGCTGGGAAGAGCATTCCATAACCGTGTTGTGCGGCTGAAGAACGAATCCCTGAACTTAACTGTACGTCCGAAAGCAGGCTTAAGGGTACACTGATGAGCATTCCTGGCAAGGCGAGTATTGCGGGTGAATTCGTGGAGGTGAGGAATGCAATTGGCTAACTCATTTGAGCAACGGTTGTTAAAATAGCGATAAAATAGTGACAAGGAAGACACATTACGTCGGTGTTCGAGCGAGTCAATTGACTTTGCGATATTAGTGTCTCCTATAAGTTTTATCACTCGCTGTTGTATCCTATCTAGTAGGTGCAGTGAAGTTTTAGGGGCACCAGTCCAGATATGAGCGTTATACTCAAGCTTGGGGCGGATGTAGGCCCTATAAATTGAAGCCAAATCAGAGGGGGTGAAGTATTTCTTGCATCGTTTGAGGAAACCTAGACATTTTGCCGCGTTTTTGGCGATTTCAAATATGTGATCATTCCAATTAAGTTTGGTGTTGATACACATACCAAGGATGGAAAGTTTTTCGGTTTCATCGACACAAGCGCCATTCATGGATAATGGCTGATTATTATGGGTTCGCTTTAACGACAGTAGACAGCATTGAGTTTTAGAAGCATTGAATTCTACTCTATTATTTTTACCCCAATCGATTATGCTGTCAAGATCGGAATTCAATGTGCTTGACATACGCTGCCGTTCCAGTTCTACGGCCGAAGAGCAGGGACGTGAGTCCTGGAACGAATATGAAAAGCTGAGAGTACTGTCATCAGCGAAGGAGTGGATTGGATAACAGACAAGAGATCATTTATAAAAATGAGAAAGAGAGTCGGAGACAAAACAGAGCCTTGGGGGACACCAGCATTTATTTGGTGAATATCGGACTTGAACCCATCCAAAACAACTTGAATTGAACGGTTCGAAAGGTAATTTCTAATCCATAGAAGCAGAGATTTATCGATGCCATAAGCACGCATTTTCGACAAAAGAGCCTGATGCCAAACTCTGTCAAATGCTTTTGAAATATCAAGCGCAACGATCTTGCTTTCGCCTTGATTGTGCAAAGATTGGTTCCACTTTTCGGTGAGATATGCCATCAAATCACCAGTGGACCTGTTGCGTATGCAGACATACTGCATAAAAAAAACCTAAGAAAAGGGCTTCTTTTAGAGCGTGCTAACTACTCCATGACGAACAAAGTGCTAATATCTCTTGCTCCCTTAGACGTATGCATGCGTATGCAGACATACTGCATAAATAGGAAAAATCCTAAGAAAAGGGGTTCTTACAGAGCGTGCTAGCTACTACATGAGGTACAAAATGTTAATACTTCTTGCTCCCTTAGCCGTCTGCATGCGTATGCAGACATACTGCATAAATAGGAAAGAAAAGGGCTCTGTAGAGCTACTACAGAACATATAAAATGTTAATACTTCTTGCTCCCTTTAACGTATGCATGCGTATGCAGACATACTGCATAAATAGGACAAAACCTAAGAAAAGGCTTCTTATAGAGCGTGCTAGCTACTACATGACGTACAAAATGTTAATATCTCTTGCTCCCTTAGATGCGTATGCAGACATACTGCATAAATAGAAACCTAAGAAAAGGGCTTCTTGTAGAGCGTGCTAGCTACTACAGAACATATTAAATGTTAATACCTCTTTCTCCGTTAGACGTATCCATACATACTGCATAAATAGGAAAAAACCTAAGAAAAGCGCTTCTTATAGAGCGTGCTATATACTACAGAACATATAAAATGTTAATACCTCTTTCTCCGTTAGACGTATCCATACATACTGCATAAATAGGAAAAAACCTAAGAAAAGGGCTTCTTATAGAGAATGCTATCTACTGCCTCTTGCTCCCTTAGACGAATGCATGCATAAATAGGAAAAAACCTAAGAAAAGGTCTTCTTATAGAGAATGCTATTTACTACCTCTTGCATGCGTATGCAGACATACTTTATAAATAGGAAAAAACCTAAGAATAGGGCTTCTTATAGAGCGTGCTAGCTACTACATGACGTACAAAATGTTAATATCTGTTGCTCCCTTAGACGTATGCATGCGTATGCAGACATACGGCATAAATAGGAAAAAAAATAAGAAAAGGGCTTCTTATAGAGCGTGCTAACTACTACAGAACATATAAAATGTTAATAGCTCTTGCTCCCTTTAACGTATGCATGCGTATGCAGACATACTGCATAAATAGGAAAAAACCTAAGAAAAGGGCTTCTTTTAGAGCGTGCTAAATACTACAGAACATATAAAAAGTTAACACCTCTTGCTCCCTTAGATATATGCATGCGTATGCAGACATACTGCATAAATAGGAAAGAAAAGGGCTTCTTGTAGAGCGTGCTAGCTACTACAGAACATATAAAATGTTAATACCTCCCTTTAACGTATGCATGCGTATGCAGACATACGGCATAAATAGGAAAAAAAATAAGAAAAGGGCTTGTTATAGAGCGTGCTAGCTTCTACATGACGTACAAAATGTTAATACCTCTTGCTCCCTTTAACGTATGCATGCGTATGCAGACATACTGCATAAATAGGAAAAAACCTAAGAAAAGGGCTTCTTTTAGAGCGTGCTAAATACTACAGAACATATAAAAAGGTAACACCTCTTGCTCCCTTAGATGTATGCATGCGTATGCAGAAATACTGCATAAATAGGAAAGAAAAGGGCTTCTTGTAGAGCGTGCTAGGTACTACAGAACATATAAAATGTTAATACCTCTTTCTCCCTTAGACGTATCCATACAAACTGCATAAATAGGAAAAAACCTAAGAAAAGGGCTTCTTATAGAGAATGCTATCTACTACCTCTTGCTCCCTTAGACGATTGCATGCATAAATAGGAAAAAACCTAAGAAAAGGGCTTCTTATAGAGAATGCTATCTACTACCTCTTGCTCCCTTAGACGTATGCATGCGTATGCAGACATACTGCATAAATAAGAAAAAACCTAAGAATAGGGCTTCTTATAGAGCGTGCTAGCTACTACATGACGTACAAAATGTTAATATCTCTTGCTCCCTTTAACGTATGCATGCGTATGCAGACATACTGCATAAATAGGAAAAAACCTAAGAAAAGGCTTCTTATAGAGCGTGCTAACTACTACAGAACATATAAAATGTTAATACCTCTTTCTCCCTTAGACGTATCCATACAAACTGCATAAATAGGAAAAAACCTAAGAAAAGGGCTTCTTATAGAGAATGCTATCTACTACCTCTTGCTCCCTTAGACGATTGCATGCATAAATAGGAAAAAACCTAAGAAAAGGGCTTCTTATAGAGAATGCTATCTACTACCTCTTGCTCCCTTAGACGTATGCATGCGTATGCAGACATACTGCATAAATAAGAAAAAACCTAAGAAAAGGGCTTCTTTTAGAGCGTGCTAACTACTACAGAACATATAAAATGTTAATAGCTCTTTCTCCCTTAGATGTGTATGCAGATATACTGCATAAATAGAAACCTAAGAAAAGGGCTTCTTGTAGAGCGTGCTAGCTACTACAGAACATATTAAATGTTAATACCTCTTTCTCCGTTAGACGTATCCATACATACTGCATAAATAGGAAAAAACCTAAGAAAAGCGCTTCTTATAGAGCGTGCTATATACTACAGAACATATAAAATGTTAATACCTCTTTCTCCGTTAGACGTATCCATACATACTGCATAAATAGGAAAAAACCTAAGAAAAGGGCTTCTTATAGAGAATGCTATCTACTGCCTCTTGCTCCCTTAGACGAATGCATGCATAAATAGGAAAAAACCTAAGAAAAGGTCTTCTTATAGAGAATGCTATTTACTACCTCTTGCATGCGTATGCAGACATACTTTATAAATAGGAAAAAACCTAAGAATAGGGCTTCTTATAGAGCGTGCTAGCTACTACATGACGTACAAAATGTTAATATCTGTTGCTCCCTTAGACGTATGCATGCGTATGCAGACATACGGCATAAATAGGAAAAAAAAATAAGAAAAGGGCTTCTTATAGAGCGTGCTAACTACTACAGAACATATAAAATGTTAATAGCTCTTGCTCCCTTTAACGTATGCATGCGTATGCAGACATGCTGCATAAATAGGAAAAAACCTAAGAAAAGGGCTTCTTTTAGAGCGTGCTAAATACTACAGAACATATAAAAAGTTAACACCTCTTGCTCCCTTAGATATATGCATGCGTATGCAGACATTCTGCATAAATAGGAAAGAAAAGGGCTTCTTGTAGAGCGTGCTAGCTACTACAGAACATATAAAATGTAAATACCTCTTGCTCCCTTTAACGTATGCATGCGTATGCAGACATACTGCATAAATAGGAAAAAACCTAAGAAAAGGCTTCTTATAGAGCGTGCTAACTACTACAGAACATATAAAATGTTAATACCTCCCTTTAACGTATGCATGCGTATGCAGACCTACTGCATAAATAGGAAAAAAACCTAAGAAAAGGGCTTCTTATAGAGCGTGGTAGCTACTACAGAACACATAAAATGTTAATAGCTCTTGCTCCCTTTAACGTATGAACATATAAAACATATGCAGACATACTGCATAAATAGGACAAAAACCTAAGAAAAGGGCTTCTTATAGAGCGTGCTACTACATGACGTACAAAATGTTAATATCTCTTGCTCCCTTAGATGTATGCATGCGTATGCAGACATACTGCATAAATAGAAACCTAAGAAAAGGGCTTCTTGTAGAGCGTGCTAGCTACTACATGACGTACAAAATGTTAATATCTCTTGCTCCCTTAGACGTATGCATGCGTATGCAGACATACTGCATAAATAAGAAAAAACCTAAGAAAAGGGCTTCTTATAGAGCGTGCTAGCTTCTACAGAACACATTAAATGTTAATAGCTCTTGCTCCCTTTAACGTATGAACATATAAAACATATGCAGACATACTGCATAAATAGGAAAAAAACCTAAGAAAAGGGCTTCTTATAGAGCGTGCTAGCTACTACAGAACATATAAAATGTTAATACCTCTTGCTCCCTTTAACGTATGCATGCGTATGCAGGCATACTGCATAAATAGGAAAAAACCTAAGAAAAGGGCTTCTTATAGAGCGTGCTAGCTACTACAGAACATATAAAATGTTAATACCTCTTGCTCCCTTTAACGTATGCATGCGTATGCAGGCATACTGCATAAATAGGAAAAAACCTAAGAAAAGGGCTTCTTATAGAGCGTGCTAGCTACTACATGACGTACAAAATGTTAATATCTCTTGCTCCCTTAGACGTATGCATGCGTAAAAATACTGCATAAATAAGAAAAAACCTAAGAAAAGGGCTTCTTATAGAGCGTGATAGCTTCTACAGAACACATTAAATGTTAATAGCTCTTGCTCCCTTTAACGTATGAACATATAAAACATATGCAGACATACTGCATAAATAGGAAAAAAACCTAAGAAAAGGGCTTCTTATAGAGCGTGCTAGCTACTACAGAACATATAAAATGTTAATACCTCTTGCTCCCTTTAACGTATGCATGCGTATGCAGGCATACTGCATAAATAGGAAAAAACCTAAGAAAAGGCTTCTTATAGAGCGTGCTAACTACTACAGAACATATAAAATATTAATACCTCCTTCTCCCTTAGACGTATCCATACAAACTGCATAAATAGGAAAAAACCTAAGAAAAGGGCTTCTTATAGAGAATGCTATCTACTACCTCTTGCTCCCTTAGACGAATGCATGCATAAATAGGAAAAAACCTAAGAAAAGGGCTTCTTATAGAGAATGCTATCTACTACCCCTTGCTCCCTTAGACGTATGCATGCATGCATGCGTATGCAGAAAAAACCTAAGAAAAGGGCTTCTTTTAGAGCGTGCTAACTACTACAGAACATATAAAATGTAAATAGCTCTTTCTCCCTTAGATGTGTATGCAGATATACTGCATAAATAGAAATCTAAGAAAAGGGCTTCTTGTAGAGCGTGCTAGCTACTACAGAACATATTAAATGTTAATACCTCTTTCTCCGTTAGACGTATCCATACATACTGCATAAATAGGAAAAAACCTAAGAAAAGCGCTTCTTATAGAGCGTGTTATATACTACAGAACATATAAAATGTTAATACCTCTTTCTCCGTTAGACGTATCCATACATACTGCATAAATAGGAAAAAACCTAAGAAAAGGTCTTCTTATAGAGAATGTTATCTACTGCCTCTTGCTCCCTTAGACGAATGCATGCATAAATAGGAAAAAACCTAAGAAAAGGTCTTCTTATAGAGAATGCTATCTACTACCTCTTGCATGCGTATGCAGACATACTTTATAAATAGGAAAAAACCTAAGAATATAGAGCGTGCTAGCTACTACATGACGTACAAAATGTTAATATCTGTTGCTCCCTTAGACGTATGCATGCGTATGCAGACATACGGCATAAATAGGAAAAAAAATAAGAAAAGGGCTTCTTATAGAGCGTGCTAACTACTACAGAACATATAAAATGTTAATAGCTTTTAACGTATGCATGCGTATGCATATATACTGCATAAATAGGAAAAAACCTAAGAAAAGGGCTTCTTTTAGAGCGTGCTAAATACTACAGAACATATAAAAAGTTAACACCTCTTGCTCCCTTAGATATATGCATGCGTATGCAGACATACTGCATAAATAGGAAAGAAAAGGGCTTCTTGTAGAGCGTGCTAGCTACTACAGAACATATAAAATGTTAATAGCTCTTGCTCCCTTTAACGTATGCATGCGTATGCAGACATACTGCATAAATAGGAAAAAACCTAAGAAAAGGGCTTCTTTTAGAGCGTGCTAAATACTACAGAACATATAAAAAGTTAACACCTCTTGCTCCCTTAGATATATGCATGCGTATGCAGACATACTGCATAAATAGGAAAGAAAAGGGCTTCTTGTAGAGCGTGCTAGCTACTACAGAACATATAAAATGTTAATACCTCTTGCTCCCTTTAACGTATGCATGCGTATGCAGACATACTGCATAAATAGGAAAAAACCTAAGAAAAGGCTTCTTATAGAGCGTGCTAACTACTACAGAACATATAAAATGTTAATACCTCCCTTTAACGTATGCATGCGTATGCAGACATACTGCATAAATAGGAAAAAAACCTAAGAAAAGGGCTTCTTATAGAGCGTGCTAGCTACTAAAGAACATATAAAAAGTTAACACCTCTTGCTCCCTTAGATATATGCATGCGTATGCAGACATACTGCATAAATAGGAAAGAAAAGGGCTTCTTGTAGAGCGTGCTAGCTACTACAGAACATATAAAATGTTAATAGCTCTTGCTCCCTTTAACGTATGCATGCGTATGCAGACATACTGCATAAATAGGAAAAAACCTAAGAAAAGGGCTTCTTTTAGAGCGTGCTAAATACTACAGAACATATAAAAAGTTAACACCTCTTGCTCCCTTAGATATATGCATGCGTATGCAGACATACTGCATAAATAGGAAAGAAAAGGGCTTCTTGTAGAGCGTGCTAGCTACTACAGAACATATAAAATGTTAATAGCTCTTGCTCCCTTTAACGTATGCATGCGTATGCAGACATACTGCATAAATAGGAAAAAACCTAAGAAAAGGGCTTCTTTTAGAGCGTGCTAAATACTACAGAACATATAAAAAGTTAACACCTCTTGCTCCCTTAGATATATGCATGCGTATGCAGACATACTGCATAAATAGGAAAGAAAAGGGCTTCTTGTAGAGCGTGCTAGCTACTACAGAACATATTAAATGTTAATACCTCTTTCTCCGTTAGACGTATCCATACATACTGCATAAATAGGAAAAAACCTAAGAAAAGCGCTTCTTATAGAGCGTGTTATATACTACAGAACATATAAAATGTTAATACCTCTTTCTCCGTTAGACGTATCCATACATACTGCATAAATAGGAAAAAACCTAAGAAAAGGTCTTCTTATAGAGAATGTTATCTACTGCCTCTTGCTCCCTTAGACGAATGCATGCATAAATAGGAAAAAACCTAAGAAAAGGTCTTCTTATAGAGAATGCTATCTACTACCTCTTGCATGCGTATGCAGACATACTTTATAAATAGGAAAAAACCTAAGAATATAGAGCGTGCTAGCTACTACATGACGTACAAAATGTTAATATCTGTTGCTCCCTTAGACGTATGCATGCGTATGCAGACATACGGCATAAATAGGAAAAAAAATAAGAAAAGGGCTTCTTATAGAGCGTGCTAACTACTACAGAACATATAAAATGTTAATAGCTTTTAACGTATGCATGCGTATGCATATATACTGCATAAATAGGAAAAAACCTAAGAAAAGGGCTTCTTTTAGAGCGTGCTAAATACTACAGAACATATAAAAAGTTAACACCTCTTGCTCCCTTAGATATATGCATGCGTATGCAGACATACTGCATAAATAGGAAAGAAAAGGGCTTCTTGTAGAGCGTGCTAGCTACTACAGAACATATAAAATGTTAATAGCTCTTGCTCCCTTTAACGTATGCATGCGTATGCAGACATACTGCATAAATAGGAAAAAACCTAAGAAAAGGGCTTCTTTTAGAGCGTGCTAAATACTACAGAACATATAAAAAGTTAACACCTCTTGCTCCCTTAGATATATGCATGCGTATGCAGACATACTGCATAAATAGGAAAGAAAAGGGCTTCTTGTAGAGCGTGCTAGCTACTACAGAACATATAAAATGTTAATACCTCTTGCTCCCTTTAACGTATGCATGCGTATGCAGACATACTGCATAAATAGGAAAAAACCTAAGAAAAGGCTTCTTATAGAGCGTGCTAACTACTACAGAACATATAAAATGTTAATACCTCCCTTTAACGTATGCATGCGTATGCAGACATACTGCATAAATAGGAAAAAAACCTAAGAAAAGGGCTTCTTATAGAGCGTGCTAGCTACTAAAGAACATATAAAAAGTTAACACCTCTTGCTCCCTTAGATATATGCATGCGTATGCAGACATACTGCATAAATAGGAAAGAAAAGGGCTTCTTGTAGAGCGTGCTAGCTACTACAGAACATATAAAATGTTAATAGCTCTTGCTCCCTTTAACGTATGCATGCGTATGCAGACATACTGCATAAATAGGAAAAAACCTAAGAAAAGGGCTTCTTTTAGAGCGTGCTAAATACTACAGAACATATAAAAAGTTAACACCTCTTGCTCCCTTAGATATATGCATGCGTATGCAGACATACTGCATAAATAGGAAAGAAAAGGGCTTCTTGTAGAGCGTGCTAGCTACTACAGAACATATAAAATGTTAATAGCTCTTGCTCCCTTTAACGTATGCATGCGTATGCAGACATACTGCATAAATAGGAAAAAACCTAAGAAAAGGGCTTCTTTTAGAGCGTGCTAAATACTACAGAACATATAAAAAGTTAACACCTCTTGCTCCCTTAGATATATGCATGCGTATGCAGACATACTGCATAAATAGGAAAGAAAAGGGCTTCTTGTAGAGCGTGCTAGCTACTACAGAACATATAAAATGTTAATACCTCTTGCTCCCTTTAACGTATGCATGCGTATGCAGACATACTGCATAAATAGGAAAAAACCTAAGAAAAGGCTTCTTATAGAGCGTGCTAACTACTACAGAACATATAAAATGTTAATACCTCCCTTTAACGTATGCATGCGTATGCAGACATACTGCATAAATAGGACAAAAACCTAAGAAAAGGGCTTCTTATAGAGCGTGCTACTACATGACGTACAAAATGTTAATATCTCTTGCTCCCCTAGATGTATGCATGCGTATGCAGACATACTGCATAAATAGAAACCTAAGAAAAGGGCTTCTTGTAGAGCGTGCTAGCTACTACATGACGTACAAAATGTTAATATCTCTTGCTCCCTTAGACGTATGCATGCGTATGCAGACATACTGCATAAATAGGAAAAAAACCTAAGAAAAGGGCTTCTTATAGAGCGTGCTAGCTTCTACAGAACACATAAAATGTTAATAGCTCTTGCTCCCTTTAACGTATGAACATATAAAACATATGCAGACATACTGCATAAATAGGAAAAAACCTAAGAAAAGGGCTTCTTATAGAGCGTGCTAGCTACTACAGAACATATAAAATGTTAATACCTCTTGCTCCTTTAACGTATGCATGCGTATGCAGGCATACTGCATAAATAGGAAAAAACCTAAGAAAAGGGCTTCTTATAGAGCGTGGTAGCTACTACAGAACATATAAAATGTTAATACCTCTTGCTCCCTTTAACGTATGCATGCGTATGCAGACATACTGCATAAAAAGGAAAAAACCTAAGAAACGGGCTTCTTATAGAGCGTGCTAGCTACTACAGAACATATAAAATGTTAATACCTCTTGCTCCCTTTAACGTATGCATGCGTATGCAGACATACTGCATAAAAAGGAAAAAACTTAAGAAAAGGGCTTCCTATAGAGCGTGCTAGCTAATACAGAACATATAAAATGTTAATACATCTTGCTCCCTTTAACGTACGCATGCGTATATACTGCATAAATAGGAAACAACCTAAGAAAAGGCTTCTTATAGAGCGTGCTAACTACTACAGAACATATAAAATGTTAATACCTCTTGCTCCCTTTAACGTATGCATGCGTATGCAGAGATACTGCATAAATAGGAAAAAGACTAAGAAAAGGGCTTCTTATAGAGCGTGCTAGCTACTACATGACGTACAAAATGTTAATATCTCTTGCTCCCTTAGACGTATGCATGCGTATGCAGACATACTGCATAAATAGGAAAAAAACCTAAGAAAAGGGCTTCTTATAGAGCGTGCTAGCTTCTACAGAACACATAAAATGTTAATAGCTCTTGCTCCCTTTAACGTATGAACATATAAAACATATGCAGACATACTGCATAAATAGGAAAAAAACCTAAGAAAAGGGCTTCTTATAGAGCGTGCTAGCTACTACAGAACATATAAAATGTTAATACCTTTAACGTATTGCATGCGTATGCAGGCATACTGCATAAATAGGAAAAAACCTAAGAAAAAGGCTTCTTAAAGAGCGTGCTAGCTACTACATAACGTAGAAAATGTTAATACCTCTTGCTCCCTTAGATGTGTATGCAGATATACTGCATAAATAGAAACCTAAGAAAAGGGCTTCTTGTAGAGCGTGCTAGCTACTAAAGAACATATAAAATGTTAATACATCTTGCTCCCTTTAACGTATGCATGCGTATGCAGACATACTGCATAAATAGGAAAAAACCTAAGAAAAGGGCTTCTTATAGAGCGTGCTAGCTACTACATGACGTACAAAATGTTAATATCTCTTGCTCCCTTAGATGTGTATGCAGATATACTGCATAAATAGAAACCTAAGAAAAGGGCTTCATGAAGAATTCAAAAGATTGCGGAATACCGTAAATCTGGAAATCAGGAAATGCAAAACAAAATTCTTTGCATCGAAGTTCACGTCTAACTTATCAATAAAAAAAACGTGGAACAATATAAAGAGAATGGGTATCAGCAAACAAAAACCTTCTGATCCTCCTGAACTCGATTTAGACAATTTAAATGATATGTTTGCTCATGCTTCCATTACAACCATTACAACCGATACTGTTAATAGTGACAATGACAACGAAGAATTACCCTTCAGTTTGATACAAATCGAGGATAATAACGGTTTTCACTTCAATAGCGTGAATAGGTCTGACGTTTTAAAAGCTGTCCTCGCAATCAAGTCGGACGCGATTGGGCTAGACTCTATGCATCCTAGATTCCTGAAAATTATTATAGAACAAATATTGCCTTTTATCACGCACATTTTCAACACCATTCTAACCACCTCCACCTATCCCAAAGAGTGGAAAAGATCAAAAATTGTCCCGCTACTGAAAAATTCCTCAAATTGCACAAAAGAGTATCGACCTATTTCTATTCTCCCATACCTTTCCAAAGTCTTTGAAAAGCTAATTAGCTGGCAAATCATGAACCACCTAAATGACCGTAACTTGCTTACGGGCTTTCAATCAGGTTTCAGAACACGCCACAGTTGTACTACAGTATTACTGAATTTAGTTGAAGACCTACGTATCAAAATGGACGAAGATCAAATATCATCGCTGGTGCTATTAGACTTCTCGAAGGCCTTCGACACTGTTCCACACTCTCGTCTTCTGCACAAACTGAAAGACTACTTCTATTTTGATGTTACAGCTTTAAAATTAGTTAAAAACTATCTCGATGGCAGAACTCAAGCTGTTTACGCAGGTGGAATTATGTCGAAGTTCATAGCAACTAATGCGGGCGTCCCACAGGGATCAATTCTGGGCCCCCTTTTCTTTATCCTTTACAACAACGATCTGCCCCAAGTACTTAAGCACTGCAATATTCAAATGTATGCAGACGATGTGCAAATCTACTTAAGCTATCCCTTAGGTTTAGTCGAAGATGCAACCGCAAGAATAAACGAAGACTTGGTACTTGTCAACCAGTGGTCAGAAAGAAATAAGCTCAAATTAAACTCGAAGAAAAGTCAAGCAATTATTATTTCTCGGAAAGCTATTGATACATCCTATTTTCCTAAAATTGCGATCAATGGTGGAGAATTAAAGTACTGCAAATTGGTTAAAAACTTAGGAGTTATATTCAACCAAACGCTTACCTGGCATGACCACATAACATATGCGGTAGGAAAGGTCAATGGCGCACTACGTATGCTTTATCAGCTAGGAAAATGCCTTCCAGTGCAGATAAAAATGATGCTAATAAAATCTCTTTTGACACCTATTCTATTCTACGCGCATCCTGTCTTCTGTGACCCGGACTCTTCAAGTAAACGAAAACTTGAGATCGCGTTTAATAACATGGTACGGTTTGTTTATAATCTCAGGCGGTACGACCATATATCAGAATTTACCTGTAATGTGTTTAGCATGAACTTGAGAGATTATTTAAACTTTAAAATACTTTTATTTTTGTTCGATTTTAAATTAAATGGAAGTCCACAATACCTTTTTCAAAGGTTACAATTTGCGAATTCTGGCAGAAACCCGGTTCTGATTTTACCAAAGTTTACATACAACACCACCCAAAAACAGTTTTTTGTATATTCCATAAGACTGTGGAACTCACTTCCTCCCAATATTAGGAGATTGAACAGCAGACGTGGCTTTGAGAGAGACCTTATTCGTTACCTGAATGGACAATCGTAAAGTATATTTTCTTTCCTGGTTTTGTCTCTGAATTGTGAACAACATTATATACATATAAGTGTAATTATATTAAACAGCAGTAGGGTATTAGGGTTTAGTTTTGTATTAGATTTAAGTTGTTTTTACTGGAGTTAATTGCTTGCTAAATTACCTCTGTCAATATAGTGTTAAGTAAAAAGACAATAGTCTTAAAATACTATATGTTTGTACAAGAAATAAATAAAAATAAAATAGAGCGTGCTAGCTACTACAGAACATATAAAATGTTAATACATCTTGCTCCCTTTAACGTATGCATGCGTATGTCTGCATACGCATGCATACTGCATAAATAGGAAAAAACCTAAGAAAAGGGCTTCTTTTAGAGCGTGCTAAATACTACAGAACATATAAAAAGTTAATACCTCTTGCTCCCTTTAACGTATGCATGCGTATGCAGACATACTGCATAAATAGGAAAAAACCTAAGAAAAGGGCTTCTTATAGAGCGTGCTAGCTACTACATGACGTACAAAATGTTAATATCTCTTGCTCCCTTAGACGTATGCATGCGTATGCAGACATACTGCATAAATAGGAAAAAAACCTAAGAAAAGGGCTTCTTATAGAGCGTGCTAGCTACTACATGACGTACAAAATGTTAATATCTGTTGCTCCCTTAGACGTATGCATGCGTATGCAGACATACGGCATAAATAGGAAAAAAAATAAGAAAAGGGCTTCTTATAGAGCGTGCTAACTACTACAGAACATATAAAATGTTAATAGCTTTTAACGTATGCATGCGTATGCATATATACTGCATAAATAGGAAAAAACCTAAGAAAAGGGCTTCTTTTAGAGCGTGCTAAATACTACAGAACATATAAAAAGTTAACACCTCTTGCTCCCTTAGATATATGCATGCGTATGCAGACATACTGCATAAATAGGAAAGAAAAGGGCTTCTTGTAGAGCGTGCTAGCTACTACAGAACATATAAAATGTTAATAGCTCTTGCTCCCTTTAACGTATGCATGCGTATGCAGACATACTGCATAAATAGGAAAAAACCTAAGAAAAGGGCTTCTTTTAGAGCGTGCTAAATACTACAGAACATATAAAAAGTTAACACCTCTTGCTCCCTTAGATATATGCATGCGTATGCAGACATACTGCATAAATAGGAAAGAAAAGGGCTTCTTGTAGAGCGTGCTAGCTACTACAGAACATATAAAATGTTAATACCTCTTGCTCCCTTTAACGTATGCATGCGTATGCAGACATACTGCATAAATAGGAAAAAACCTAAGAAAAGGCTTCTTATAGAGCGTGCTAACTACTACAGAACATATAAAATGTTAATACCTCCCTTTAACGTATGCATGCGTATGCAGACATACTGCATAAATAGGAAAAAAACCTAAGAAAAGGGCTTCTTATAGAGCGTGCTAGCTACTACAGAACACATAAAATGTTAATAGCTCTTGCTCCCTTTAACGTATGAACATATAAAACATATGCAGACATACTGCATAAATAGGACAAAAACCTAAGAAAAGGGCTTCTTATAGAGCGTGCTACTACATGACGTACAAAATGTTAATATCTCTTGCTCCCCTAGATGTATGCATGCGTATGCAGACATACTGCATAAATAGAAACCTAAGAAAAGGGCTTCTTGTAGAGCGTGCTAGCTACTACATGACGTACAAAATGTTAATATCTCTTGCTCCCTTAGACGTATGCATGCGTATGCAGACATACTGCATAAATAGGAAAAAAACCTAAGAAAAGGGCTTCTTAGAGAGCGTGCTAGCTTCTACAGAACACATAAAATGTTAATAGCTCTTGCTCCCTTTAACGTATGAACATATAAAACATATGCAGACATACTGCATAAATAGGAAAAAACCTAAGAAAAGGGCTTCTTATAGAGCGTGCTAGCTACTACAGAACATATAAAATGTTAATACCTCTTGCTCCTTTAACGTATGCATGCGTATGCAGGCATACTGCATAAATAGGAAAAAACCTAAGAAAAGGGCTTCTTATAGAGCGTGCTAGCTACTACAGAACATATAAAATGTTAATACCTCTTGCTCCCTTTAACGTATGCATGCGTATGCAGACATACTGCATAAATAGGAAAAAACCTAAGAAAAGCGCTTCTTATAGAGCGTGCTATATACTACAGAACATATAAAATGTTAATACCTCTTTCTCCCTTAGACGTATGCATAAATAGGAAAAAACCTAAGAAAAGGGCTTCTTATAGAGAATGCTAGCTAATACAGAACATATAAAATGTTAATACATCTTGCTCCCTTTAACGTACGCATGCGTATATACTGCATAAATAGGAAACAACCTAAGAAAAGGCTTCTTATAGAGCGTGCTAACTACTACAGAACATATAAAATGTTAATACCTCTTGCTCCTTTAACGTATGCATGCGTATGCAGGCATACTGCATAAATAGGAAAAAACCTAAAAATAGGCTTCTTATAGAGCGTGCTAGCTACTACAGAACATATAAAATGTTAATACCTCTTGCTCCCTTTAACGTATGCATGCGTATGCAGACATACTGCATAAATAGGAAAAAACCTAAGAAAAGCGCTTCTTATAGAGCGTGCTATATACTACAGAACATATAAAATGTTAATACCTCTTTCTCCCTTAGACGTATGCATAAATAGGAAAAAACCTAAGAAAAGGGCTTCTTATAGAGAATGCTATCTACTACCTCTTGCTCCCTTAGACGTATGCATGCGTATGCAGACATACGGCATAAATAGGAAAAAAAAATAAGAAAAGGGCTTCTTATAGAGCGTGCTAACTACTACAGAACATATAAAATGTTAATAGCTCTTGCTCCCTTTAACGTATGCATGCGTATGCAGACATACTGCATAAATAGGAAAAAACCTAAGAAAAGGGCTTCTTTTAGAGCGTGCTAAATACTACAGAACATATAAAAAGTTAATACCTCTTGCTCCCTTTAACGTAGTAGACGTATGCAGACATACTGCATAAATAGGAAAAAACCTAAGAAAAGGGCTTCTTATAGAGCGTGCTAGCTACTACATGACGTACAAAATGTTAATATCTCTTGCTCCCTTTAACGTATGCATGCGTATGCAGACATACTGCATAAATAGGAAAAAACCTAAGAAAAGGGCTTCTTATAGAGCGTGCTAGCTACTACATGACGTACAAAATGTTAATATCTGTTGCTCCCTTAGACGTATGCATGCGTATGTAGACATACTGCATAAATAGGAAAAAAACCTAAGAAAAGGGCTTCTTATAGAGCGTGCTAGCTTCTACAGAACACATAAAATGTTAATAGCTCTTGCTCCCTTTAACGTATGAACATATAAAACATATGCAGACATACTGCATAAATAGGAAAAAAACCTAAGAAAAGGGCTTCTTATAGAGCGTGCTAGCTACTACAGAACATATAAAATGTTAATACCTCTTGCTACCTTTAACGGATGCATGCGTATGCAGGCATACTGCATAAATAGGAAAAAACCTAAGAAAAGGGCTTCTTTTAGAGCGTGCTAAATACTACAGAACATATAAAAAGTTAACACCTCTTGCTCCCTTAGATGTATGCATGCGTATGCAGAAATACTGCATAAATAGGAAAGAAAAGGGCTTCTTGTAGAGCGTGCTAGCTACTACAGAACATATAAAATGTTAATACCTCTTGCTCCCTTTAACGTATGCATGCGTATGCAGACATACTGCATAAATAGGAAAACACCTAAGAAAAGGCTTCTTATAGAGCGTGCTAACTACTACAGAACATATAAAATGTTAATAGCTCTTGCTCCCTTTAACGTATGCATGCGTATGCAGACATACTGCATAAATAGGAAAAAACCTAAAAATAGGCTTCTTATAGAGCGTGCTAGCTACTACAGAACATATAAAATGTTAATACCTCTTGCTCCCTTTAACGTATGCATGCGTATGCAGACATACTGCATAAATAGGAAAAAACCTAAGAAAAGCGCTTCTTATAGAGCGTGCTATATACTACAGAACATATAAAATGTTAATACCTCTTTCTCCCTTAGACGTATGCATAAATAGGAAAAAACCTAAGAAAAGGGCTTCTTATAGAGAATGCTATCTACTACCTCTTGCTCCCTTAGACGTATGCATGCGTATGCAGACATACGGCATAAATAGGAAAAAAAAATAAGAAAAGGGCTTCTTATAGAGCGTGCTAACTACTACAGAACATATAAAATGTTAATAGCTCTTGCTCCCTTTAACGTATGCATGCGTATGCAGACATACTGCATAAATAGGAAAAAACCTAAGAAAAGGGCTTCTTATAGAGCGTGCTAGCTACTACAGAACATATAAAATGTTAATACCTCTTGCTCCCTTTAACGTATGCATGCGTATGCAGACATACTGCATAAAAAGGAAAAAACTTAAGAAAAGGGCTTCCTATAGAGCGTGCTAGCTAATACAGAACATATAAAATGTTAATACCTTTTGCTCCCTTTAACGTATGCATGCGTATGCAGGCATACTGCATAAATAGGAAAAAACCTAAGAAAAGGGCTTCTTAAAGAGCGTGCTAGCTACTACATAACGTAGAAAATGTTAATACCTCTTGCTCCCTTAGATGTGTATGCAGATATACTGCATAAATAGAAACCTAAGAAAAGGACTTCTTGTAGAGCGTGCTAGCTACTACAGAACATATAAAATGTTAATACATCTTGCTCCCTTTAACGTATGCATGCGTATGCAGACATACTGCATAAATAGAAACCTAAGAAAAGGACTTCTTGTAGAGCGTGCTAGCTACTACAGAACATATAAAATGTTAATACATCTTGCTCCCTTTAACGTACGCATGCGTATGCAGACATACTGCATAAATAGGAAACAACCTAAGAAAAGGCTTCTTATAGAGCGTGCTAACTACTACAGAACATATAAAATGTTAATACCTCTTGCTCCCTTTAACGTATGCATGCGTATGCAGAGATACTGCATAAATAGGAAAAAGACTAAGAAAAGGGCTTCTTATAGAGCGTGCTAGCTACTACATGACGTACAAAATGTTAATATCTCTTGCTCCCTTAGACGTATGCATGCGTATGCAGACATACTGCATAAATAGGAAAAAAACCTAAGAAAAGGGCTTCTTATAGAGCGTGCTAGCTTCTACAGAACACATAAAATGTTAATAGCTCTTGCTCCCTTTAACGTATGAACATATAAAACATATGCAGACATACTGCATAAATAGGAAAAAAACCTAAGAAAAGGGCTTCTTATAGAGCGTGCTAGCTACTACAGAACATATAAAATGTTAATACCTCTTGCTCCCTTTAACGTATGCATGCGTATGCAGGCATACTGCATAAATAGGAAAAAACCTAAGAAAAGGGCTTCTTATAGAGCGTGCTAGCTACTACAGAACATATAAAATGTTAATACCTCTTGCTCCCTTTAACGTATGCATGCGTATGCAGACATACTGCATAAAAAGGAAAAAACTTAAGAAAAGGGCTTCCTATAGAGCGTGCTAGCTAATACAGAACATATAAAATGTTAATACCTCTTGCTCCCTTTAACGTATGCATGCGTATGCAGGCATACTGCATAAATAGGAAAAAACCTAAGAAAAGGGCTTCTTAAAGAGCGTGCTAGCTACTACATAACGTAGAAAATGTTAATACCTCTTGCTCCCTTTAACGTATGCATGCATATGCAGACATACTGCATAAATAGGAAAAAACCTAAGCTTCTTTTAGAGCGTGCTAAATACTACAGAACATATAAAATGTTAATACCTCTTGTTC
Source organism: Merodon equestris (assembly GCA_958301585.1). Lineage (NCBI taxonomy): Eukaryota > Metazoa > Arthropoda > Insecta > Diptera > Syrphidae > Merodon > Merodon equestris. Next base: position 150,569 of record CATQJT010000042.1, read on the forward strand.
CCTTAGACGAATGCATGCGTATGCAGACATACTGCATAAATAGGAAAAAAACCTAAGAAAAGGGCTTCTTATAGAGCGTGCTAGCTACTACAGAACACATAAAATGTTAATAGCTCTTGCTCCCTTTAACGTATGAACATATAAAACATATGCAGACATACTGCATAAATAGGAAAAAAACCTAAGAAAAGGGCTTCTTATAGAGCGTGCTACTACATGACGTACAAAATGTTAATATCTCTTGCTCCCTTAGACGTATGCATGCGTATGCAGACATACGGCATAAATAGGAAAAAAAATAAGAAAAGGGCTTCTTATAGAGCGTGCTAACTAGTACATGACGTACAAAATGTTAATATCTCTTGCTCCCTTAGATGTATGCATGCGTATGCAGACATACTGCATAAATAGAAACCTAAGAAAAGGGCTTCTTGTAGAGCGTGCTAGCTACTACAGAACATATAAAATGTTAATACATCTTGCTCCCCTTAACGTACGCATGCGTATGCAGACATACTGCATAAATAGGAAACAACCTAAGAAAAGGCTTCTTATAGAGCGTGCTAACTACTACAGAACATATAAAATGTTAATACCTCTTGCTCCCTTTAACGTATGCATGCGTATGCAGAGATACTGCATAAATAGGAAAAAGACTAAGAAAAGGGCTTCTTATAGAGCGTGCTAGCTACTACATGACGTACAAAATGTTAATATCTCTTGCTCCCTTAGACGTATGCATGCGTATGCAGGCATACTGCATAAATAGGAAAAAACCTAAGAAAAGGGCTTCTTATAGAGCGTGCTAGCTACTACAGAACATATAAAATGTTAATACCTCTTGCTCCCTTTAACGTATGCATGCGTATGCAGGCATACTGCATAAATAGGAAAAAACCTAAGAAAAGGGCTTCTTATAGAGCGTGCTAGCTACTACAGAACATATAAAATGTTAATACCTCTTGCTCCCTTTAACGTATGCATGCGTATGCAGAAATACTGCATAAATAGGAAAGAAAAGGGCTTCTTGTAGAGCGTGCTAGCTACTACAGAACATATAAAATGTTAATACCTCTTGCTCCCTTTAACGTATGAACATATAAAACATATGCAGACATACTGCATAAATAGGAAAAAAACCTAAGAAAAGGGCTTCTTATAGAGCGTGCTACTACATGACGTACAAAATGTTAATATCTCTTGCTCCCTTAGACGTATGCATGCGTATGCAGACATACGGCATAAATAGGAAAAAAAATAAGAAAAGGGCTTCTTATAGAGCGTGCTAACTAGTACATGACGTACAAAATGTTAATATCTCTTGCTCCCTTAGATGTATGAAACCTAAGAAAAGATCTTCTTGTAGAGCGTGCTAGCTACTACAGAACATATAAAATGTTAATACATCTTGCTCCCTTAGACGTATGCATGCGTATGCAGGCATACTGCATAAATAGGAAAAAACCTAAGAAAAGGGCTTCTTATAGAGCGTGCTAGCTACTACATGACGTACAAAATGTTAATATCTGTTGCTCCCTTAGACGTATGCATGCGTATACGGCATAAATAGGGAAAAAAATAAGAAAAGGGCTTCTTGTAGAGCGTGCTAGCTACTACAGAAAATATAAAATGTTAATACCTCTTTCTCCGTTAGACGTATCCATACATGTGAATAATAGGTGTGAATAATAGATATTATGTGTTTATTATATTAATAGATTTAAAGGATACAAAAATAATTCCTGCTCTCGCTTCGGCTTTTCGGCTGATGATGAATGGTTTTTTCACGGCTTGGCGGTTCTCGATGACGGCTTTCGGCTGATATTTCTACGGCTCTCGATGACGGCTTTCGGCTGATGGCTGGGGAACCAGGGCTGCCATCTCTGCCATGTATCGCCTCTTTACATTCGGTCATCCTGATCAGCGTCGTCTGTCCCAGATGACAACAGCTCCTGATTCCATTCGACGTATTTCCACAACTTCATATTATCTGCGCTTGTATATGTAACATTCGGACCTTCGACTTGGGCAGCTTTTTTAACTTCGTAGCGGCCATTTCGTTTAACTTTGACCACCTCGTATGGGCCTAGAAACGAACTAGCCAACTTCTTGCCTGCGACGAATTGGGTACGCTTCACAGCCACCAAGTCTCCCTCCTTATAAACGCATTCACCTTTGCGTTTTTTATCGTAATTGGATTTGTACACCTCTTGGGCTTTTTGAATCTGTGTTCTGGCTTCCTGACGAATTTCTTGTCTTTCTCTGTCGAAATCCTCTGCTATTTCTTGCTCCAAGATGGTTGCAAGTTTGTCGGTGATTTTACTGTGCACCTTAGTTCCAAACATGAGTTCAAACGGTGTTCTTTGCGTGGACGAGTGGATATGTGAGTTAATTGCGCTTTGGACTTGCGAAAGAAACTTATACCACTTTGTAGTGTCATCTGCTGAAAGTTTACTGATTATGGACAAAACGACTCTATTTACTCTTTCAATTTGTCCATTGCCCCTTGCCACTCCAGTTGTAGTCCAGGCATGCTGAATTGCTTTCTGCTTTACATATTCCTCGAAAGCGTTCGACGTAAAGGCAGCGCCTCTGTCGCTCACAATTCGTGAAGGTAGGCCAAAAACACTCGACCATTCTTTCAGCTTCTTAATAACTTCTTCGGCGCCTGTGGACTTTGTTGCGTACAGCCAAACGAACTTGGAGAATCCACACACCATCGCCAAAACAAACTTGTACTGCTTAGTTGTGGAATCCATTGGGCCTAAATGGTCCAGGTGGAGCGTATGTAACGGCTGACTACCTTTATCTATGCAGTAAAGATGTCCTTCTTGCTTCCCAGCTTTTTTGTTACTCATAATGCACCTTATACATGTGGAAATGACTTCTGCCACCTTACGTTCCAGGTGTGGTATGAAGAATTGCTGTTGTACGCTGTGCATCGTCTTTGGGACTGCAAAGTGACCATCTGCATGTGCTTCTGTTATTATTTCACGCTCCATCGATTTTGGTGTAACAAGCAGATCAAGGCCATCAACATGTTTGTATAAAATGTCTCCTTTCAACTTAAACCCTTGATACGGACGGTCTTTTAAAATTTCCAAAATTGCACTAACGAAGCTATCCTTTCTTTGTTCTCGCCTTAAGCGTGCCGCAATCTCAGACCCAATTACAAAAACGCTAGGGAATCGACTTAAACAGTCAACATGTTTCATACGCTCAGCACTGCGATGTTCGATTACGAACGTATAGTCTTGAAGGGCTAAAATCCACTGGGCTACCTCACGAGGCACATCCTTCTTTCGAACAGTTTGTGTAAACGCAGCGCAATCCGTGACCAATGTGAATTGTATACCCAGCAAGTAATGTCTAAACTTCTCGATTGCCATGAATGCTGCTTTCACTTCTAAGATGTAACTATGCCGCTTGGAATCACTGGGGGTAGTTTTCTTACTCCAGAAAAATATAGGATGAAGCTCTTCTCCAAATCGTTGAAACAGGGTTGCGCCAAAGCCATCCTTTGATGCGTCCGTATGTAGTTCTGTGGGTGCATTCGGCGAATAAATCCTTAAAACCGGTTCCTGGCACAATGCATTTTTCAGCTGGTTGATCGCATTCAGCTCGGCTGCACCAATTTTGAAATCAACGCCTTTCTTTAACAACATAGTTAGTGGGCGAGCTATGTGGGCGTATCCTTTAATGAACTTCCGGAAGAAGCCCGTCAACCCCAGGAACGACTGCAATGCTTTTATGTTAGTTGGAACTGCAAAACGTTTAACAGCAAACGTCTTTTCACGGCCAGGCCAGATCCTTCCATTCTCGACCGTATGACCAAGAAAATCTATTTTGCTTTCCAGAAAACGACACTTTTTCCATTTCATGATCAAAGAGAATCGTTCAGCTACAGCTAAACATCGCTTCAGCTTTTGGATGCATTCATCTACTGTTTCAGCATAAATAATGATATCATCCATGTAAATTTGCATAACGTCCTCGGCAATAAGGTCTTGAAAGACGCAGTTTATGAATCTTATGAACGCAGCGGGGGAGTTGGTAAATCCAAATGGGGTCTTATTAAACTCGTAAAGACCCTCTTTCGTGATGAAAGCTGTATATTTTCTACTCTCTTCCTCAACGGGGACGTGGAAAAAGCCGTTCTCCAAATCCATGACAACGAAAAATTTAGCTGCTTGCAACCTTTCGAACACGTCATTGATCAGTGGGATGGGGAAACAGTCCTTGAGCACCATGGCATTTAACTGACGAAAGTCTATGCAGACCCTGTTGGAGCCATCCTTTTTCTTGACGATGACGACTCTGCTTGCGAAATTTGATGTTGATTTGCGCACAACGCCGCTTTGTAGCCAATCATCGACTTGCTTCTTAATGACTGCACACTCAATAGGGGAATATCGACTTGGTTGGTGTTTAAACGGCATCATCTTCTCATTCGGCACGATTTTTAGCTCTGTTGGACTTTTTGTAGGCAGCGACACTGGCTGGTAAGCCTCAATCAACGGTCGAATTAACGGCCTGAACTGCGGAGAAGTATGTATTTCAGTATCAGTTTCAACAACATTGTATATACTTAGCTCTTTGGACGCCTCGTTCTCCTCCTGCGCCGATCTTTGAGCAAAGTGGAAGCCATCTCTGTCCAAAACCACACAGAATTTTGACATGAAATCGTAACCAAGCAAACCATCGTGCTGTACTTTGTCGTCAGGTACCACTACGAACTTTTGCTGCACCTGAACGCCATCCACGAGCACTGCAGCAACAAATTCTCCGGTCGGCATTGTTTTTGTGCTGCCTAGACCTCGAAGAACAGATATTGACTTTCTCAACTCAACACCGCAGAGTTTGTGAAATACGCATTCCTTGATGATTGACACATCGGCACCTGTATCAATCAAACAATCAATTTCCACATTACCCAGCACAATTGTCTTGAAACGACTACTGTCTTGGACAATTTTAACGCTTTTTTCGGTTTGCGTGCAATTTTTTGACATGTGGCCATTTGCACCGCATTTAAAACATTTGGTTTCAGCACGACAATCTTTTCTCAAATGATCTACCGACCCGCAATTGAAACAATGCGCTAATTTGCCACCATGCTCATGTTTTTTAGCAACAACATTTAACGTTTTGTGCAGTGGTTCGCGATCTTTAAGCTGTTCGTATATCGAGTATTTATCTTGCAGTTCACCAAACGATTTGCTACTGTACATGTTATACTTGTATTCGTTTCTCATACTTAAGCCGTCGACTATATATCGAATGACTGAGCAAACATCAACATCCGAGCCTAGTGTACCTATTTCTCGCATACACAGTACATATTCATGAAACGATTCGTTTTCTCTTTTCTTCCTTTCGCGAAGTTTCTTATGAATGTCTGCGCTGGCATATGTACGTTTGAATTCGTTAATTAATTCTTTTTTCAGCTCGGCATATGAGCCCACGAAGACAGAATTTAAAAATAATGCAGCGGCTTTTGTCATTTTACCACGAGCCTGCACATATCGCTGCTTTTCATTCAAATCGAAAGCATCAGCATTTTGTTCGAAATTGAACAACCAACGCTCGACAGGTATGTTTTGCCCATCGAAGTCCGGCACTACTTTTGCAAAATTTTCGGGTGTTATTTTAGTTTCGCTCCGTTTATTTTGTTCAGCTTGAAACTGCAAACTTAACAACTGCACTATTTCTTCCAGCGTTTTACTATTTTGTGTAACTCTTTCTTCCATACTCGTTATTGCAACTGCATTTGGCAAATCTGTAGAAACACTTTTATTATTTTCCTCTTCGCACATATTCTTATTTTTGGTTGTCTCTGCACGCGTGTTGTAACTCTTTTTCATGTTTTGTGCAAATACGGCATTTGCAACGACTGCTACCGACGGATTGAAACTCCAGCACTGTTCACAGCACAGATTCTAGGACGATTTATTAATGCGATGGTTGAGCCCCCAAATGTGAATAATAGGTGTGAATAATAGATATTATGTGTTTATTATATTAATAGATTTAAAGGATACAAAAATAATTCCTGCTCTCGCTTCGGCTTTTCGGCTGATGATGAATGGTTTTTTCACGGCTTGGCGGTTCTCGATGACGGCTTTCGGCTGATATTTCTACGGCTCTCGATGACGGCTTTCGGCTGATGGCTGGGGAACCAGCGCTGCCATCTCTGCCATGTATCGCCTCTTTACATACATACTGCATAAATAGGAAAAAACCTAAGAAAAGCGCTTCTTATAGAGCGTGCTATATACTACAGAACATATAAAATGTTAATACCTCTTTCTCCGTTAGACGTATCCATACATACTGCATAAATAGGAAAAAACCTAAGAAAAGGGCTTCTTATAGAGAATGCTATCTACTACCTCTTGCTCCCTTAGACGAATGCATGCATAAATAGGAAAAAACCTAAGAAAAGGTCTTCTTATAGAGAATGCTATCTACTACCTCTTGCATGCGTATGCAGACATACTTTATAAATAGGAAAAAACCTAAGAATAGGGCTTCTTATAGAGCGTGCTAGCTACTACATGACGTACAAAATGTTAATATCTGTTGCTCCCTTAGACGTATGCATGCGTATGCAGACATACGGCATAAATAGGGAAAAAAATAAGAAAAGGGCTTCTTATAGAGCGTGCTAACTACTACAGAACATATAAAATGTTAATAGCTCTTGCTCCCTTTAACGTATGCATGCGTATGCAGACATACTGCATAAATAGGAAAAAACCTAAGAAAAGGGCTTCTTTTAGAGCGTGCTAAATACTACAGAACATATAAAAAGTTAACACCTCTTGCTCCCTTAGATATATGCATGCGTATGCAGACATACTGCATAAATAGGAAAGAAAAGGGCTTCTTGTAGAGCGTGCTAGCTACTACAGAACATATAAAAAGTTAATACCTCTTGCTCCCTTTAACGTATGCATGCGTATGCAGACATACTGCATAAATAGGAAAAAACCTAAGAAAAGGGCTTCTTATAGAGCGTGCTAGCTACTACAGAACACATAAAATGTTAATAGCTCTTGCTCCCTTTAACGTATGAACATATAAAACATATGCAGACATACTGCATAAATAGGAAAAAAACCTAAGAAAAGGGCTTCTTATAGAGCGTGCTACTACATGACGTACAAAATGTTAATATCTCTTGCTCCCTTAGACGTATGCATGCGTATGCAGACATACGGCATAAATAGGAAAAAAAATAAGAAAAGGGCTTCTTATAGAGCGTGCTAACTAGTACATGACGTACAAAATGTTAATATCTCTTGTTCCCTTAGATGTATGCATGCGTATGCAGACATACTGCATAAATAGAAACCTAAGAAAAATGCTTCTTGTAGAGCGTGCTAGCTACTACAGAACATATAAAAGGTTAATACATCTTGCTCCCTTTAACGTACGCATGCGTATGCAGACATACTGCATAAATAGGAAACAACCTAAGAAAAGGCTTCTTATAGAGCGTGCTAACTACTACAGAACATATAAAATGTTAATACCTCTTGCTCCCTTTAACGTATGCATGCGTATGCAGAGATACTGCATAAATAGGAAAAAGGCTAAGAAAAGGGCTTCTTATAGAGCGTGCTAGCTACTACATGACGTACAAAATGTTAATATCTCTTGCTCCCTTTAACGTATGCATGCGTATGCAGACATACGGCATAAATAGGAAAAAAAATAAGAAAAGGGCTTCTTATAGAGCGTGCTAACTAGTACATGACGTACAAAATGTTAATATCTCTTGTTCCCTTAGATGTATGCATGCGTATGCAGACATACTGCATAAATAGAAACCTAAGAAAAATGCTTCTTGTAGAGCGTGCTAGCTACTACAGAACATATAAAATGTTAATACCTCTTGCTCCCTTTAACGTATGCATGCGTATGCAGAGATACTGCATAAATAGGAAAAAGACTAAGAAAAGGGCTTCTTATAGAGCGTGCTAGCTACTACATGACGTACAAAATGTTAATATCTCTTGCTCCCTTTAACGTATGCATGCGTATGCAGGCATACTGCATAAATAGGAAAAAACCTAAGAAAAGGGCTTCTTTTAGAGCGTGCTAAATACTACAGAACATATAAAAAGTTAACACCTCTTGCTCCCTTAGATGTATGCATGCGTATGCAGAAATACTGCATAAATAGGAAAAAAAAGGGCTTCTTGTAGAGCGTGCTAGCTACTACAGAACATATAAAATGTCAATACCTCTTGCTCCCTTTAACGTATGCATGCGTATGCAGACATACTGCATAAATAGGAAAACACCTAAGAAAAGGCTTCTTATAGAGCGTGCTAACTACTACAGAACATATAAAATGTTAATAGCTCTTGCTCCCTTTAACGTATGCATGCGTATGCAGACATACTGCATAAATAGGAAAAAACCTAAGAAAAGGGCTTCTTTTAGAGCGTGCTAAATACTACAGAACATATAAAAAGTTAACACCTCTTGCTCCCTTAGATATATGCATGCGTATGCAGACATACTGCATAAATAGGAAAGAAAAGGGCTTCTTGTAGAGCGTGCTAGCTACTACAGAACATATAAAAAGTTAATACCTCTTGCTCCCTTTAACGTATGCATGCGTATGCAGACATACTGCATAAATAGGAAAAAACCTAAGAAAAGGGCTTCATATAGAGCGTGCTAGCTACTACAGAACACATAAAATGTTAATAGCTCTTGCTCCCTTTAACGTATGAACATATAAAACATATGCAGACATACTGCATAAATAGGAAAAAAACCTAAGAAAAGGGCTTCTTATAGAGCGTGCTACTACATGACGTACAAAATGTTAATATCTCTTGCTCCCTTAGACGTATGCATGCGTATGCAGACATACGGCATAAATAGGAAAAAAAATAAGAAAAGGGCTTCTTATAGAGCGTGCTAACTAGTACATGACGTACAAAATGTTAATATCTCTTGTTCCCTTAGATGTATGCATGCGTATGCAGACATACTGCATAAATAGAAACCTAAGAAAAATGCTTCTTGTAGAGCGTGCTAGCTACTACAGAACATATAAAAGGTTAATACATCTTGCTCCCTTTAACGTACGCATGCGTATGCAGACATACTGCATAAATAGGAAACAACCTAAGAAAAGGCTTCTTATAGAGCGTGCTAACTACTACAGAACATATAAAATGTTAATACCTCTTGCTCCCTTTAACGTATGCATGCGTATGCAGAGATACTGCATAAATAGGAAAAAGACTAAGAAAAGGGCTTCTTATAGAGCGTGCTAGCTACTACATGACGTACAAAATGTTAATATCTCTTGCTCCCTTTAACGTATGCATGCGTATGCAGGCATACTGCATAAATAGGAAAAAACCTAAGAAAAGGGTTTCTTTTAGAGCGTGCTAAATACTACAGAACATATAAAAAGTTAACACCTCTTGCTCCCTTAGATGTATGCATGCGTATGCAGAAATACTGCATAAATAGGAAAGAAAAGGGCTTCTTGTAGAGCGTGCTAGCTACTACAGAACATATAAAATGTTAATACCTCTTGCTCCCTTTAACGTATGCATGCGTATGCAGACATACTGCATAAATAGGAAAACACCTAAGAAAAGGCTTCTTATAGAGCGTGCTAACTACTACAGAACATATAAAATGTTAATAGCTCTTGCTCCCTTTAACGTATGCATGCGTATGCAGACATACTGCATAAATAGGAAAAAACCTAAAAATAGGCTTCTTATAGAGCGTGCTAACTACTACAGAACATATAAAATGTTAATACCTCTTGCTCCCTTTAACGTATGCATGCGTATGCAGAGATACTGCATAAATAGGAAAAAGACTAAGAAAAGGGCTTCTTATAGAGCGTGCTAGCTACTACAGAACACATAAAATGTTAATAGCTCTTGCTCCCTTTAACGTATATAAAACATATGCAGACATACTGCATAAATAGGAAAAAAATAAGAAAAGGGCTTCTTATAGAGCGTGCTAACTACTACAGAACATATAAAATGTTAATAGCTCTTGCTCCCTTTAACGTATGCATGCGTATGCAGGCATACTGCATAAATAGGAAAAAGACTAAGAAAAGGGCTTCTTATAGAGCGTGCTAGCTACTACATGACGTACAAAATGTTAATATCTCTTGCTCCCTTTAACGTATGCATGCGTATGCAGACATACTGCATAAATAGGAAAAACCTAAGAAAAGGGCTTCTTTTAGAGCGTGCTAAATACTACAGAACATATAAAAAGTTAACACCTCTTGCTCCCTTAGATATATGCATGCGTATGCAGACATACTGCATAAATAGGAAAGAAAAGGGCTTCTTGTAGAGCGTGCTAGCTACTACATGACGTACAAAATGTTAATATCTCTTGCTCCCTTTAACGTATGCATGCGTATGCAGACATACTGCATAAATAGGAAAAAGACTAAGAAAAGGGCTTCTTATAGAGCGTGCTAGCTACTACATGACGTACAAAATGTTAATATCTCTTGCTCCCTTTAACGTATGCATGCGTATGCAGACATACTGCATAAATAGGAAAAACCTAAGAAAAGGGCTTCTTTTAGAGCGTGCTAAATACTACAGAACATATAAAAAGTTAACACCTCTTGCTCCCTTAGATATATGCATGCGTATGCAGACATACTGCATAAATAGGAAAGAAAAGGGCTTCTTATAAAGCGTGCTAACTAGTACATGACGTACAAAATGTTAATATCTCTTGTTCCCTTAGATGTATGCATGCGTATGCAGACATACTGCATAAATAGAAACCTAAGAAAAATGCTTCTTGTAGAGCGTGCTAGCTACTACAGAACATATAAAAGGTTAATACATCTTGCTCCCTTTAACGTACGCATGCGTATGCAGACATACTGCATAAATAGGAAACAACCTAAGAAAAGGCTTCTTATAGAGCGTGCTAACTACTACAGAACATATAAAATGTTAATACCTCTTGCTCCCTTTAACGTATGCATGCGTATGCAGAGATACTGCATAAATAGGAAAAAGACTAAGAAAAGGGCTTCTTATAGAGCGTGCTAGCTACTACATGACGTACAAAATGTTAATATCTCTTGCTCCCTTTAACGTATGCATGCGTATGCAGGCATACTGCATAAATAGGAAAAAACCTAAGAAAAGGGTTTCTTTTAGAGCGTGCTAAATACTACAGAACATATAAAAAGTTAACACCTCTTGCTCCCTTAGATGTATGCATGCGTATGCAGAAATACTGCATAAATAGGAAAGAAAAGGGCTTCTTGTAGAGCGTGCTAGCTACTACAGAACATATAAAATGTTAATACCTCTTGCTCCCTTTAACGTATGCATGCGTATGCAGACATACTGCATAAATAGGAAAACACCTAAGAAAAGGCTTCTTATAGAGCGTGCTAACTACTACAGAACATATAAAATGTTAATAGCTCTTGCTCCCTTTAACGTATGCATGCGTATGCAGACATACTGCATAAATAGGAAAAAACCTAAAAATAGGCTTCTTATAGAGCGTGCTAACTACTACAGAACATATAAAATGTTAATACCTCTTGCTCCCTTTAACGTATGCATGCGTATGCAGAGATACTGCATAAATAGGAAAAAGACTAAGAAAAGGGCTTCTTATAGAGCGTGCTAGCTACTACAGAACACATAAAATGTTAATAGCTCTTGCTCCCTTTAACGTATATAAAACATATGCAGACATACTGCATAAATAGGAAAAAAATAAGAAAAGGGCTTCTTATAGAGCGTGCTAACTACTACAGAACATATAAAATGTTAATAGCTCTTGCTCCCTTTAACGTATGCATGCGTATGCAGGCATACTGCATAAATAGGAAAAAGACTAAGAAAAGGGCTTCTTATAGAGCGTGCTAGCTACTACATGACGTACAAAATGTTAATATCTCTTGCTCCCTTTAACGTATGCATGCGTATGCAGACATACTGCATAAATAGGAAAAACCTAAGAAAAGGGCTTCTTTTAGAGCGTGCTAAATACTACAGAACATATAAAAAGTTAACACCTCTTGCTCCCTTAGATATATGCATGCGTATGCAGACATACTGCATAAATAGGAAAGAAAAGGGCTTCTTGTAGAGCGTGCTAGCTACTACAGAACATATAAAAAGTTAATACCTCTTGCTCCCTTTAACGTATGCATGCGTATGCAGAGATACTGCATAAATAGGAAAAAGACTAAGAAAAGGGCTTCTTATAGAGCGTGCTAGCTACTACATGACGTACAAAATGTTAATATCTCTTGCTCCCTTTAACGTATGCATGCGTATGCAGGCATACTGCATAAATAGGAAAAAACCTAAGAAAAGGGCTTCTTTTAGAGCGTGCTAAATACTACAGAACATATAAAAAGTTAACACCTCTTGCTCCCTTAGATGTATGCATGCGTATGCAGAAATACTGCATAAATAGGAAAGAAAAGGGCTTCTTGTAGAGCGTGCTAGCTACTACAGAACATATAAAATGTTAATACCTCTTGCTCCCTTTAACGTATGCATGCGTATGCAGACATACTGCATAAATAGGAAAACACCTAAGAAAAGGCTTCTTATAGAGCGTGCTAACTACTACAGAACATATAAAATGTTAATAGCTCTTGTTCCCTTTAACGTATGCAGACATACTGCATAAATAGGAAAAAACCTAAAAATAGGCTTCTTATAGAGCGTGCTAACTACTACAGAACATATAAAATGTTAATACCTCCCTTTAACGTATGCATGCGTATGCAGACATACTGCATAAATAGGAAAAAAACCTAAGAATAGGGCTTCTTATAGAGCGTGCTAAATACTACAGAACATATAAAAAGTTAATACCTCTTGCTCCCTTTAACGTATGCATGCGTATGCAGACATACGGCATAAATAGGAAAAAACCTAAGAAAAGCGCTTCTTATAGAGAATGCTATCTACTACCTCTTGCTCCCTTAGACGTATGCATGCGTATGCAGACATACGGCATAAATAGGAAAAAAAATAAGAAAAGGGCTTCTTATAGAGCGTGCTAACTACTACGTATGCAGACATACTGCATAAATAGGAAAAAAACCTAAGAAAAGGGCTTCTTTTAGAGCGTGCTAAATACTACAGAACATATAAAAAGTTAATACCTCTTGCTCCCTTTAACGTATGCATGCGTATGCAGACATACGGCATAAATAGGAAAAAACCTAAGAAAAGCGCTTCTTATAGAGCGTGCTATATACTACAGAACATATAAAATGTTAATACCTCTTTCTCCCTTAGACGTATCCATACATACTGCATAAATAGGAAAAAACCTAAGAAAAGGGCTTCTTATAGAGAATGCTATCTACTACCTCTTGCTCCCTTAGACGTATGCATGCGTATGCAGACATACGGCATAAATAGGAAAAAAAATAAGAAAAGGGCTTCTTATAGAGCGTGCTAACTACTACGTATGCAGACATACTGCATAAATAGGAAAAAAACCTAAGAAAAGGGCTTCTTTTAGAGCGTGCTAAATACTACAGAACATATAAAAAGTTAATACCTCTTGCTCCCTTTAACGTATGCATGCGTATGCAGACATACGGCATAAATAGGAAAAAACCTAAGAAAAGCGCTTCTTATAGAGCGTGCTATATACTACAGAACATATAAAATGTTAATACCTCTTTCTCCCTTAGACGTATCCATACATACTGCATAAATAGGAAAAAACCTAAGAAAAGGGCTTCTTATAGAGAATGCTATCTACTACCTCTTGCTCCCTTAGACGTATGCATGCGTATGCTTCTTATAGGCTTCTTATAGAGCGTGCTAACTACTACGTATGCAGACATACTGCATAAATAGGAAAAAACCTAAGAAAAGGGCTTCTTATAGAGCGTGCTAGCTACTACATGACGTACAAAATGTTAATATCTGTTGCTCCCTTAGACGTATGCATGCGTATGCAGACATACGGCATAAATAGGGAAAAAAATAAGAAAAGGGCTTCTTGTAGAGCGTGCTAGCTACTACAGAACATATAAAATGTTAATACCTCTTTCTCCGTTAGACGTATCCATACATACTGCATAAATAGGAAAAAACCTAAGAAAAGCGCTTCTTATAGAGCGTGCTATATACTACAGAACATATAAAATGTTAATACCTCTTTCTCCGTTAGACGTATCCATACATACTGCATAAATAGGAAAAAACCTAAGAAAAGGGCTTCTTATAGAGAATGCTATCTACTACCTCTTGCTCCCTTAGACGAATGCATGCATAAATAGGAAAAAACCTAAGAAAAGGTCTTCTTATAGAGAATGCTATCTACTACCTCTTGCATGCGTATGCAGACATACTTTATAAATAGGAAAAAACCTAAGAATAGGGCTTCTTATAGAGCGTGCTAGCTACTACATGACGTACAAAATGTTAATATCTGTTGCTCCCTTAGACGTATGCATGCGTATGCAGACATACGGCATAAATAGGGAAAAAAATAAGAAAAGGGCTTCTTATAGAGCGTGCTAACTACTACAGAACATATAAAATGTTAATTGCTCTTGCTCCATTTAACGTATGCATGCGTATGCAGACATACTGCATAAATAGGAAAAAACCTAAGAAAAGGGCTTCTTTTAGAGCGTGCTAAATACTACAGAACATATAAAAAGTTAACACCTCTTGCTCCCTTAGATATATGCATGCGTATGCAGACATACTGCATAAATAGGAAAGAAAAGGGCTTCTTGTAGAGCGTGCTAGCTACTACAGAACATATAAAATGTTAATACCTCTTGCTCCCTTTAACGTATGCATGCGTATGCAGACATACTGCATAAATAGGAAAAAACCTAAAAAAGGCTTCTTATAGAGCGTGCTAACTACTACAGAACATATAAAATGTTAATACCTCCCTTTAACGTATGCATGCGTATGCAGACATACTGCATAAATAGGACAAAAACCTAAGAAAAGGGCTTCTTATAGAGCGTGCTACTACATGACGTACAAAATGTTAATATCTCTTGCTCCCTTAGACGTATGCATGCGTATGCAGACATACGGCATAAATAGGAAAAAAAATAAGAAAAGGGCTTCTTATAGAGCGTGCTAACTAGTACATGACGTACAAAATGTTAATATCTCTTGCTCCCTTAGATGTATGCATGCGTATGCAGACATACTGCATAAATAGAAACCTAAGAAAAGGGCTTCTTGTAGAGCGTGCTAGCTACTACAGAACATATAAAATGTTAACACATCTTGCTCCCTTTAACGTATGCATGCGTATGCAGACATACTGCATAAATAGGAAACAACCTAAGAAAAGGCTTCTTATAGAGCGTGCTAACTACTACAGAACATATAAAATGTTAATACCTCTTGCTCCCTTTAACGTATGCATGCGTATGCAGAGATACTGCATAAATAGGAAAAAGACTAAGAAAAGGGCTTCTTATAGAGCGTGCTAGCTACTACATGACGTACAAAATGTTAATATCTCTTGCTCCCTTAGACGTATGCATGCGTATGCAGACATACTGCATAAATAGGAAAAAAACCTAAGAAAAGGGCTTCTTATAGAGCGTGCTAGCTTCTACAGAACACATAAAATGTTAATAGCTCTTGCTCCCTTTAACGTATGAACATATAAAACATATGCAGACATACTGCATAAATAGGAAAAAAACCTAAGAAAAGGGCTTCTTATAGAGCGTGCTAGCTACTACATGACGTACAAAATGTTAATATCTCTTGCTCCCTTAGACATATGCACGCGAATGCAGACATTCTGCATAGATAAGAAAAAACCTAAGAAAAGGGCTTCTTTTAGAGCGTGCTAGCTACTACAGAACATACAAAATGTTAATAACTCTTGCTCCCTTTAACGTATGCATGCGTACGCAGGCATACTGCATAAATAGGAAAAAATCTAAGAAAAGGGCTTCTTATAGAGCGTGCTAAATACTACAGAACATATAAAATGTTAATACATCTTGCTCCCTTTAACGTATGCATAAATAGGAAAAAAACCTAAGAAAAGGGCTTCTTATAGAGCGTGCTAGCTTCTACAGAACACATAAAATGTTAATAGCTCTTGCTCCCTTTAACGTATGAACATATAAAACATATGCAGACATACTGCATAAATAGGAAAAAAACCTAAGAAAAGGGCTTCTTATAGAGCGTGCTAGCTACTACATGACGTTGATGTTAATATCTCTTGCTCCCTTAGACATATGCACGCGAATGCAGACATTCTGCAAAAATAGGAAAAAACCTAAGAAAAGGGCTTCTTTTAGAGCGTGCTAGCTACTACAGAACATACAAAATGTTAATAACTCTTGCTCCCTTTAACGTATGCATGCGTACGCAGGCATACTGCATAAATAGGAAAAAATCTAAGAAAAGGGCTTCTTATAGAGCGTGCTAAATACTACAGAACATATAAAAAGTTAATACCTCTTGCTCCCTTAGATGTATGCATGCGTATGCAGACATACTGCATAAATAGGAAAAAAACTAAGAAAAGGGCTTCTTATAGAGCGTGCTAGCTACTACATGACGTACAAAATGTTAATATCTCTTGCTCCCTTAGACGTATGCATGCATACTGCATAAATAGGAAAAAAACCTAAGAAAAGGGCTTCTTATAGAGCGTGCTAGCTACTACAGAACACATAAAATGTTAATAGCTCTTGCTCCCTTTAACGTATGAACATATAAAACATATGCAGACATACTGCATAAATAGGAAAAAAACCTAAGAAAAGGGCTTCTTATAGAGCGTGCTAGCTACTACAGAACATATAAAATGTTAATACCTCTTGCTCCCTTTAACGTATGCATGCGTATGCAGACATACTGCATAAATAGGAAAGAACCTAAGAAAAGGGCTTCTTATAGAGCGTGCTAGCTACTACATGACGTACAAAATGTTAATATCTCTTGCTCCCTTAGACATATGCATGCGAATGCAGACATTCTGCATAAATAGGAAAAAACTTAAGAAAAGGGCTTCTTATAGAGCGTGCTAACAGAACATATAAAATGTTAATACCTCTAGCTCCCTTTAACGTATGCATGAGTATGCAGACATACTGCATAAATAGGAAAAAACCTAAGAAAAGGGCTTCTTATAGAGCGTGCTAGCTACTACATGACGTACAAAATGTTAATATCTGTTGCTCCCTTAGACATATGCACGCGAATGCAGACATTCTGCATAAATAGGAAAAAACCTAAGAAAAGGGCGTCTTTTAGAGCGTGCTAGCTACTACAGAACATACAAAATGTTAATATCTCTTGCTCCCTTAGAAATAACATGTTATATAAATAACAAATAACCTGCAGAGATACTGCATAAATAGGAAAAAGACTAAGAAAAGGGCTTCTTATAGAGCGTGCTAGCTACTACAGAACACATAAAATGTTAATAGCTCTTGCTCCCTTTAACGTATGAACATATAAAACATATGCAGACATACTGCATAAATAGGAAAAAAACCTAAGAAAAGGGCTTCTTATGGAGCGTGCTAGCTACTACAGAACATATAAAATGTTAATACCTCTTGCTCCCTTTAACGCATGCGTATGCAGACATACTGCATAAATAGGAAAAAACCTTAGAAAAGGGCTTCTTATAGAGCGTGCTAGCTACTACATGACGTACAAAATGTTAATATCTCTTGCTCCCTTAGACATATGCACGCGAATGCAGACATTCTGCATAAATAGGAAAAAACCTAAGGAAAGGGCTTCTTTTCGAGCGTGCTAGTTACCACAGAACATACAAAATGTTAATACCTCTAGCTCCCTTTAACGTATGCATGCGTATGCAGACATACTGCATAAATAGGACAAAAACCTAAGAAAAGGGCTTCTTATAGAGCGTGCTAGCTACTACAGAACATATAAAATGTTAATACCTCTAGCTCCCTTTAACGTATGCATGCGTATGCAGACATACTGCATAAATAGGACAAAAACCTAAGAAAAGGGCTTCTTATAGAGCGTGCTACTACATGACGTACAAAATGTTAATAGCTCTTGCTCCCTTTAACGTATGAACATATAAAACATATGCAGACATACTGCATAAATAGGAAAAAAACCTAAGAAAAGGGCTTCTTATAGAGCGTGCTAGCTACTACATGACGTTGGTGTTAATATCTCTTGCTCCCTTAGACATATGCACGCGAATGCAGACATTCTGCATAAATAGGAAAAAACCTAAGAAAAGGGCTTCTTTTAGAGCGTGCTAGCTACTACAGAACATACAAAATGTTAATAACTCTTGCTCCCTTTAACGTATGCATGCGTACGCAGGCATACTGCATAAATAGGAAAAAATCTAAGAAAAGGGCTTCTTATAGAGCGTGCTAAATACTACAGAACATATAAAAAGTTAATACCTCTTGCTCCCTTAGATGTATGCATGCGTATGCAGACATACTGCATAAATAGGAAAAAAACTAAGAAAAGGGCTTCTTATAGAGCGTGCTAGCTACTACATGACGTACAAAATGTTAATATTTCTTGCTCCCTTAGACGTATGCATGCATACTGCATAAATAGGAAAAAAACCTAAGAAAAGGGCTTCTTATAGAGCGTGCTAGCTACTACAGAACACATAAAATGTTAATAGCTCTTGCTCCCTTTAACGTATGAACATATAAAACATATGCAGACATACTGCATAAATAGGAAAAAAACCTAAGAAAAGGGCTTCTTATGGAGCGTGCTAGCTACTACAGAACATATAAAATGTTAATACCTCTTGCTCCCTTTAACGCATGCGTATGCAGACATACTGCATAAATAGGAAAGAACCTAAGAAAAGGGCTTCTTATAGAGCGTGCTAGCTACTACATGACGTACAAAATGTTAATATCTCTTGCTCCCTTAGACATATGCATGCGAATGCAGACATTCTGCATAAATAGGAAAAAACTTAAGAAAAGGGCTTCTTATAGAGCGTGCTAACAGAACATATAAAATGTTAATACCTCTAGCTCCCTTTAACGTATGCATGAGTATGCAGACATACTGCATAAATAGGAAAAAACCTAAGAAAAGGGCTTCTTATAGAGCGTGCTAAATACTACAGAGTATATAAAATGTTAATACCTCTTGCTCCCTTAGATGTATGCATGCGTATGCAGACATACTGCATAAATAGGAAAAAACCTAAGAAAAGGGCTTCTTATAGAGCGTGCTAAATACTACAGAGTATATAAAATGTTAATACCTCTTGCTCCCTTAGATGTATGCATGCGTATGCAGACATACTGCATAAATAGGAAAAAAACTAAGAAAAGGGCTTCTTATAGAGCGTGCTAAATACTACAGAGTATATAAAATGTGAATACCTCTTGTTCCCTTAGACGAATGCATGCGTATGCAGACATACTGCATAAATAGGAAAAAAACCTAAGAAAAGGGCTTCTCATAGAGCGTGCTAGCTACTACAGAACATAAAAATGTTAATACCTCTTGCTCCCTTAGACGTATGCATGCATATGCAGACATACTGCATAAATAGGAAAAAACCTAAGAAAGGGGCTTCTTATAGAGCGTGCTAACTGCTACAGAACATATAAAATGTAAATACCTCTTGTTCCCTTAGACGAATGCATGCGTATGCAGACATACTGCATAAATAGGAAAAAAACCTAAGAAAAGGGCTTCTTATAGAGCGTGCTAGCTACTACAGAACATAAAAATGTTAATACCTCTTGCTCCCTTTAACGTATGCATGCGTATGCAGACGTACTGCATAAATAGGAAAAAACCTAAGAAATGGGATTCTTATAGAGAATGCTAGCTACTACAGAACATATAAAAAGTTAATACCTCTTGCTCCCTTTAACGTATGCATGCGTATGCAGACATACTGCATAAATAGGAAAAAACCTGAGAAAAGGGCTTCTTATAGAGCGTGCTACCTACTAGAGAACATATAAAATTTTAATACCTCTTGCTCATTTAGACGTATGCATGCGTATGCAGACATACTGCACAAAAAGGAAAAAACTTAAGAAAAGGGCTTCTTATAGAGCGTCCTAGCTAATACAGAACATATAAAATGTTAATACCTCTTGCTCCCTTAGACGTATGCATGCATATGCAGACATACTGCATAAATAGGAAAAAACCTAAGAAAGGGGCTTCTTATAGAGCGTGCTAACTGCTACAGAACATATAAAATGTTAATACCTCTTGTTCCCTTAGACGAATGCATGCGTATGCAGACATACTGCATAAATAGGAAAGAACCTAAGAAAAGGGCTTCTTATAGAGCGTGCTAGCTACTACATGACGTACAAAATGTTAATATCTCTTGCTCCCTTAGACATATGCATGCGAATGCAGACATTCTGCATAAATAGGAAAAAACCTAAGAAAAGGGCTTCTTATAGAGCGTGCTACCTACTAGAGAACATATAAAATTTTAATACCTCTTGCTCATTTAGACGTATGCATGCGTATGCAGACATACTGCACAAAAAGGAAAAAACTTAAGAAAAGGGCTTCTTATAGAGCGTCCTAGCTAATACAGAACATATAAAATGTTAATACCTCTTGCTCCCTTAGACGTATGCATGCATATGCAGACATACTGCATAAATAGGAAAAAACCTAAGAAAAGGGCTTCTTTTCGAGCGTGCTACCTACTAGAGAACATATAAAAAGTTAATACCTCTTGCTCCTTTAGACGAATGCATGCGTATGCAGACATACTGCATAAATAGGAAAGAACCTAAGAAAAGGGCTTCTTATAGAGCGTGCTAGCTACTACATGACGTACAAAATGTTAATATCTCTTGCTCCCTTAGACATATGCACGCGAATGCAGACATTCTGCATAGATAAGAAAAAACCTAAGAAAAGGGCTTCTTTTAGAGCGTGCTAAATACTACAGAGTATATAAAATGTTAATACCTCTTGTTCCCTTAGACGAATGCATGCGTATGCAGACATACTGCATAAATAGGAAAGAACCTAAGAAAAGGGCTTCTTATAGAGCGTGCTAGCTACTACATGACGTACAAAATGTTAATATCTCTTGCTCCCTTAGACATATGCATGCGAATGCAGACATTCTGCATAAATAGGAAAAAACCTAAGAAAAGGGCTTCTTATAGAGCGTGCTACCTACTAGAGAACATATAAAATTTTAATACCTAAGAAAAGGGCTTCTTATAGAGCGTGCTAGCTACTACATGATGTACAAAATGTTAATATCTCTTGCTCCCTTAGACGTATGCATGCGTATGCAGACATACGGCATAAATAGGAAAAAAATAAGAAAAGGGCTTCTTATAGAGCGTGCCAACTACTACAGAACATATAAAAAGTTAATACCTCTTGCTCCCTTTAACGTATGCATGCGTATGCAGACATACTGCATAAATAGGAAAAAAACCTAAGAAAAGGGCTTCTTATAGAGCGTGCTAGCTACTACAGAACATATGAAATGTTAATACCTCTTGCTCCCTTTAACGTATCCATGCGTATGCAGACATACTGCATAAAAAACCTAAGAAAAGGTTTCTTATAGAGCGTGCTAACTACTACAGAACATATAAAATGTTAATAGCTCTTGCTCCCTTTAACGTATGCATGCGTATGCAGACATACTGCATAAATAGGAAAAAACCTAAGAAAAGGGCTTCTTATAGAGCGTGCTAGCTACTACATGACGTACAAAATGTTAATATCTCTTGCTCCCTTAGACGTAGGTATGCATGCGTATGCAGACATACGGCATAAATAGGAAAAAAAATAAGAAAAGGGCTTCTTATAGAGCGTGCTAACTACTACAGAACATATAAAATGTTAATAGCTCTTGCTCGCTTTAACGTATGCATGCGTATGCAGACATACTGCATAAATAGGAAAAAACCTAAGAAATGGACTTCTTATAGAGCGTGCTAGCTACTACATGACGTACAAAATGTTAATATCTCTTGCTCCCTTAGACGTATGCATGCGTATGCAGACATACGGCATAAATAGGAAAAAAAATAAGAAAAGGGCTTCTTATAGAGCGTGCTACCTACTAGAGAACATATAAAATTTTAATACCTAAGAAAAGGGCTTCTTATAGAGCGTGCTAGCTACTACATGACGTACAAAATGTTAATATCTCTTGCTCCCTTAGACGTATGCATGCGTATGCAGACATACGGCATAAATAGGAAAAAAAATAAGAAAAGGGCTTCTTATAGAGCGTGCTAACTACTACAGAACATATAAAATGTTAATAGCTCTTGCTCGCTTTAACGTATGCATGCGTATGCAGACATACTGCATGAATAGGAATAAACCTAAGAAATGGGCTTCTTATAGAGCGTGCTAGCTACTACAGAACATATAAAATGTTAATACCTCTTGCTCCCTTTAACGTATGCATGCGTATGCAGACATACTGCATAAATAGGAAAAAACCTAAGAAATGGGATTCTTATAGAGAATGCTAGCTACTACAGAACATATAAAAAGTTAATACCTCTTGCTCCCTTTAACGTATGCATGCGTATGCAGACATACTGCATAAATAGGAAAAAACCTGAGAAAAGGGCTTCTTATAGAGAGTGCTACCTACTAGAGAACATATAAAATTTTAATACCTCTTGCTCATTTAGACGTATGCATGCGTATGCAGACATACTGCACAAAAAGGAAAAAACTTAAGAAAAGGGCTTCTTATAGAGCGTCCTAGCTAATACAGAACATATAAAATGTTAATACCTCTTGCTCCCTTAGACGTATGCATGCATATGCAGACATACTGCATAAATAGGAAAAAACCTAAGAAAGGGGCTTCTTATAGAACTGCTACAGAACATATAAAATGTTAATACCTCTTGTTCCCTTAGACGAATGCATGCGTATGCAGACATACTGCATAAATAGGAAAGAACCTAAGAAAAGGGCTTCTTATAGAGCGTGCTAGCTACTACATGACGTACAAAATGTTAATATCTCTTGCTCCCTTAGACGTATGCATGCATACTGCATAAATAGGAAAAAAACCTAAGAAAAGGGCTTCTTATAGAGCGTGCTAGCTACTACAGAACATATAAAATGTTAATACCTCTTGCTCCCTTTAACGTATGCATGCGTATGCAGACATACTGCATAAATAGGAAAAAACCTGAGAAAAGGGCTTCTTATAGAGCGTGCTACCTACTAGAGAACATATAAAATTTTAATACCTCTTGCTCATTTAGACGTATGCATGCGTATGCAGACATACTGCACAAAAAGGAAAAAACCTAAGAAAAGGGCTTCTTTTAGAGCGTGCTAGCTACTACAGAACATACAAAATGTTAATAACTCTTGCTCCCTTTAACGTATGCATGCGTACGCAGGCATACTGCATAAATAGGAAAAAAATCTAAGAAAAGGGCTTCTTATAGAGCGTGCTAAATACTACAGAGTATATAAAAAGTTAATACCTCTTGCTCCCTTAGATGTATGCATGCGTATGCAGACATACTGCATAAATAGGAAAAAAACTTAAGAAAAGGGCTTCTTATAGAGCGTCCTAGCTAATACAGAACATATAAAATGTTAATACCTCTTGTTCCCTTAAACGAATGCATGCGTATGCAGACATACTTCATAAATGGGAAAAAAACCTAAGAAAAGGGCTTCTTACTTACGTGCTAGCTACTACAGAACATATAAAAAGTTAATGCCTCTTGCTCCCTTAGACGGTATGCATGCGTATGCAGACATACTGCATAAATAGGAAAAAAAATAAGAAAAGGGCTTCTTATAGAGTGTGCTAGCTACTACAGAACATATAAAATGTTAATACCTCTTGCTCCCTTTAACGTATGCATGCGTATGCAGACATACTGCATAAATAGGAAAAAACCTGAGAAAAGGGCTTCTTATAGAGCGTGCTACCTACTAGAGAACATATAAAATTTTAATACCTCTTGCTCATTTAGACGTATGCATGCGTATGCAGACATACTGCACAAAAAGGAAAAAACCTAAGAAAAGGGCTTCTTTTAGAGCGTGCTAGCTACTACAGAACATACAAAATGTTAATAACTCTTGCTCCCTTTAACGTATGCATGCGTACGCAGGCATACTGCATAAATAGGAA
Source organism: Merodon equestris (assembly GCA_958301585.1). Taxonomy (NCBI): domain Eukaryota; kingdom Metazoa; phylum Arthropoda; class Insecta; order Diptera; family Syrphidae; genus Merodon; species Merodon equestris. The sequence goes on from CATQJT010000042.1 coordinate 174,725, forward strand.
AAAAATCTAAGAAAAGGGCTTCTTATAGAGCGTGCTAAATACTACAGAGTATATAAAAAGTTAATACCTCTTGCTCCCTTAGATGTATGCATGCGTATGCAGACATACTGCATAAATAGGAAAAAAACTTAAGAAAAGGGCTTCTTATAGAGCGTCCTAGCTAATACAGAACATATAAAATGTTAATACCTCTTGCTCCCTTAGACGGTATGCATGCGTATGCAGACATACTGCATAAATAGGAAAAAACCTAAGTTACTGTAAAACTACAAACAACGCGACAAATTCAGTCGAATCTCTCGAATCCCAAGACAACCACCCCCGGAGAGTAGTGAACGAACATCTTCGACACAAACCATCTGCACCCCGTCCAGGTTGTGTGACAAACATCAAAAGAGCGTAACTCTTGAACCTGCACGAATTATAAAAAAAAAAAAAAAAAAAAAAAAAAATGGGATTCTTATAGAGAATGCTAGCTACTACATGACGTACAAAATGTTAATATCTCTTGCTCCCTTAGACGTATGCATGCGTATGCAGATATACGGCATAAATAGGAAAAAAAATAAGAAAAGGGCTTCTTATAGAGCGTGCTAACTACTACAGAACATATAAAATGTTAATAGCTCTTGCTCGCTTTAACGTATGCATGCGTATGCAGACATACTGCATGAATAGGAATAAACCTAAGAAATGGGCTTCTTATAGAGCGTGCTAGCTACTACAGAACATATAAAATGTTAATACCTCTTGCTCCCTTTAACGTATGCATGCGTATGCAGACATACTGCATAAATAGGAAAAAACCTAAGAAATGGGATTCTTATAGAGAATGCTAGCTACTACAGAACATATAAAAAGTTAATACCTCTTGCTCCCTTTAACGTATGCATGCGTATGCAGACATACTGCATAAATAGGAAAAAACCTGAGAAAAGGGCTTCTTATAGAGAGTGCTACCTACTAGAGAACATATAAAATTTTAATACCTCTTGCTCATTTAGACGTATGCATGCGTATGCAGACATACTGCACAAAAAGGAAAAAACTTAAGAAAAGGGCTTCTTATAGAGCGTCCTAGCTAATACAGAACATATAAAATGTTAATACCTCTTGCTCCCTTAGACGTATGCATGCATATGCAGACATACTGCATAAATAGGAAAAAACCTAAGAAAGGGGCTTCTTATAGAACTGCTACAGAACATATAAAATGTTAATACCTCTTGTTCCCTTAGACGAATGCATGCGTATGCAGACATACTGCATAAATAGGAAAGAACCTAAGAAAAGGGCTTCTTATAGAGCGTGCTAGCTACTACATGACGTACAAAATGTTAATATCTCTTGCTCCCTTAGACGTATGCATGCATACTGCATAAATAGGAAAAAAACCTAAGAAAAGGGCTTCTTATAGAGCGTGCTAGCTACTACAGAACATATAAAATGTTAATACCTCTTGCTCCCTTTAACGTATGCATGCGTATGCAGACATACTGCATAAATAGGAAAAAACCTGAGAAAAGGGCTTCTTATAGAGCGTGCTAACTACCACAGAACATATAAAATGTTAATACCTCTTGTTTCCTTAAACGAATGCATGCGTATGCAGACATACTTCATAAATGGGAAAAAAACCTAAGAAAAGGGCTTCTTACTTACGTGCTAGCTGCTACAGAACATATAAAAAGTTAATGCCTCTTGCTCCCTTAGACGGTATGCATGCGTATGCAGACATACTGCATAAATAGGAAAAAAAATAAGAAAAGGGCTTCTTATAGAGTGTGCTAGCTACTACAGAACATATAAAAAGTTAATACCTCTTGCTCCCTTTAACGTATGCATGCGTATGCAGACATACTGCATAAATAGGAAAAAACCTGAGAAAAGGGCTTCTTATAGAGCGTGCTAGCTACTACATGACGTACAAAATGTTAATATCTCTTGCTCCCTTAGACGTATGCATGCGTCGTAGGAAAAAACCTAAGAAATGGGATTCTTATAGAGAATGCTAGCTACTACAGAACATATAAAAAGTTAATACCTCTTGCTCCCTTTAACGTATGCATGCGTATGCAGACGTACTGCATAAATAGGAAAAAACCTGAGAAAAGGGCTTCTTATAGAGCGTGCTACCTACTAGAGAACATATAAAATTTTAATACCTCTTGCTCATTTAGACGTATGCATGCGTATGCAGACATACTGCACAAAAAGGAAAAAACCTAAGAAAAGGGCTTCTTATAGAGCGTGCTAGCTACTACAGAACATATAAAATGTTAATACCTCTTGCTCCCTTTAACGTATGCATGCGTATGCAGACATACTGCATAAATAGGAAAGAACCTAAGAAATGGGATTCTTATAGAGAATGCTAGCTACTACAGAACATATAAAATGTTAATACCTCTTGCTCCCTTTAACGTATGCATGCATATGCAGACATACTGCATAAATAGGAAAAAATCCTAAGAAAAGGGCTTCTTATAGAGCGTGCTAGCTACTACATGACGTACAAAATGTTAATATCTCTTGCTCCCTTAGACGTATGCATGCGTATGCAGACATACGGCATAAATAGGAAAAAAAATAAGAAAATGGCTTCTTATAGAGCGTGCTAACTACTACAGAACATATAAAAAGTTAATACCTCTTGCTCCCTTTAACGTATGCATGCGTATGCAGACATACTGCATAAATAGGAAAAAACCTAAGAAAGGGGCTTCTTATAGAGCGTGCTAACTACTACAGAACATATAAAATGTTAATATCTCTTGCTCCCTTAGACGTATGCATGCGTATGCAGACATACTGCATAAATAGGAAAAAAACCTAAGAAAAGGGCTTCTTATAGAGCGTGCTAGCTACTACAGAACATATAAAATGTTAATACCTCTTGCTCCCTTTAACGTATGCATGCGTATGCAGACATACTGCATAAATAGGAAAAAACCTAAGAAATGGGATTCTTATAGAGAATGCTAGCTACTACAGAACATATAAAAAGTTAATACCTCTTGCTCCCTTTAACGTATGCATGCGTATGCAGACATACTGCATAAATAGGAAAAAACCTGAGAAAAGGGCTTCTTATAGAGCGTGCTACCTACTAGAGAACATATAAAATTTTAATACCTCTTGCTCATTTAGACGTATGCATGCGTATGCAGACATACTGCACAAAAAGGAAAAAACCTAAGAAAAGGGCTTCTTTTAGAGCGTGCTAGCTACTACAGAACATACAAAATGTTAATAACTCTTGCTCCCTTTAACGTATGCATGCGTACGCAGGCATACTGCATAAATAGGAAAAATCTAAGAAAAGGGCTTCTTATAGAGCGTGCTAAATACTACAGAGTATATAAAAAGTTAATACCTCTTGCTCCCTTAGATGTATGCATGCGTATGCAGACATACTGCATAAATAGGAAAAAAACTAAGAAAAGGGCTTCTTATAGAGCGTGCTAGCTGCTACATGACGTACAAAATGTTAATATCTCTTAGACGTATGCATGCGTATGCAGACATACGGCATAAATAGGGAAAAACCTAAGAAAAGGGCTTCTTTTAGAGCGTGCTAAATACTACAGAGTATATAAAATGTTAATACCTCTTGTTCCCTTAGACGAATGCATGCGTATGCAGACATAATGCATAAATAGGAAAAAAACCTAAGAAAAGGGCTTCCTATAGAGCGTGCTAGCTACTACAGAACATAAAAATGTTAATACTTCTTGCTCCCTTTAACGTATGCATGCGTATGCAGACATACTGCATAAATAGGAAAAAACCTAAGAAATGGGATTCTTATAGAGAATGCTAGCTACTACAGAACATATAAAAAGTTAATACCTCTTGCTCCCTTTAACGTATGCATGCGTATGCAGACATACTTCATAAATAGGAAAAAACCTGAGAAAAGGGCTTCTTATAGAGCGTGCTACCTACTAGAGAACATATAAAATTTTAATACCTCTTGCTCATTTAGACGTATGCATGCGTATGCAGACATACTGCACAAAAAGGAAAAAACTTAAGAAAAGGGCTTCTTATAGAGCGTGCTAGCTACTACAGAACATATAAAATGTTAATACCTCTTGCTCCCTTTAACGTATGCATGCGTATACAGACATACTGCATAAATAGGAAAAAACCTAAGAAAAGGGCTTCTTATAGAGCGTGCTAACTACTACAGAACATATAAAATGTTTATAGCTCTTGCTCCCTTTAACGTATGCATGCGAATGCAGACATACTGCATAAATAGGAAAAAACCTAAGAAAAGGGCTTCTTATAGAGCGTGCTAGCTACTACATGACGTACAAAATGTTAATATCTCTTGCTCCCTTAGACGTAGGTATGCATGCGTATGCAGACATACGGCGTAAATAGGAAAAAAATAAGAAAAGGGCTTCTTATACAGCGTGCTAACTACTACAGAACATATAAAATGCTAATAGCTCTTGCTCCCTTTAACGTATGCATGCGTATGCAGACATACTGCATAAATAGGAAAAAACCTAAGAAAAGGGCTTCTTATAGAGCGTGCTAACTACTACAGAACATATAAAAAGTTGATACCTCTTGCTCCCTTTAACGTATGCATGCGTATGCAGACATACTGCATAAATAGGAAAAAGACCTAAGAAAAGCGCTTCTAGCTACTACAGAACATATAAAATGTTAATACCTCTTGCTCCCTTTAACGTATGCATGCGTATGCAGACATACTGCATAAAAAACCTAAGAAAAGGTTTCTTATAGAGCGTGCCAACTACTATAGAACATATAAAATGTTTATAGCTCTTGCTCGCTTTAACGTATGCATGCGTATGCAGACATACTGCATGAATAGGAATAAACCTAAGAAATGGGCTTCCTACAGAGCGTGCTAACTACTACAGAACATGTAAAATGTTAATACCTCTTGCTCCCTTTAACGTATGCATGCGTATGCAGACATAGTGCATAAATAGGAAAAAACCTAAGAAAAGGGCTTCTTATAGAGCGTGCTAGCTACTACATGACGTACAAAATGTTAATATCTCTTGCTCCCTTAGACGTATGCATGCGTATGCAGATATACGGCATAAATAGGAAAAAAAATAAGAAAAGGGCTTCTTATAGAGCGTGCTAGCTACTACAGAACATATAAAATGTTAATACCTCTTGCTCCCTTTAACGTATGCATGCGTATGCAGACATACTGCATAAATAGGAAAAAACCTAAGAAATGGGCTTCTTATAGTGCGTGCTAGCTACTACAGAACATGTAAAATGTTAATACCTCTTGCTCCCTTTAACGTATGCATGCGTATGCAGACATACTGCATAAATAGGAAAAAAAACTTAAGAAAAGGGCTTCTTATAGAGCGTGCTAGCTACTACATGACGTACAAAATGTTAATATCTCTTGCTCCCTTAGACGTATGCATGCGTATGCAGACATACGGCATAAATAGGAAAAAAAATAAGAAAAGGGCTTCTTATAGAGCGTGCTAGCTACTACATGACGTACAAAATGTTAATATCTCTTGCTCCCTTAGACGTATGCATGCGTATGCAGACATACTGCATAAATAGGAAAAAACCTAAGAAATGGGCTTCTTATAGTGCGTGCTAGCTACTACAGAACATGTAAAATGTTAATACCTCTTGCTCCCGTATGCATGCGTATGCAGATATACGCATAAATAGGAAAAAAAATAAGAAAAGGGCTTCTTATAGAGCGTGCTAACTACTACAGAACATATAAAATGTTGATACCTCTTGCTCCCTTTAACGTATGCATGCGTATGCAGACATACTGCATAAATAGGAAAAAACCTAAGAAATGGGCTTCTTATAGTGCGTGCTAGCTACTACAGAACATGTAAAATGTTAATACCTCTTGCTCCCTTTAACGTATGCATGCGTATGCAGACATACTGCATAAATAGGAAAAAAAACTTAAGAAAAGGGCTTCTTATAGAGCGTGCTAGCTACTACATGACGTACAAAATGTTAATATCTCTTGCTCCCTTAGACGTATGCATGCGTATGCAGACATACGGCATAAATAGGAAAAAAAATAAGAAAAGGGCTTCTTATAGAGCGTGCCAACTACTACAGAACATATAAAAAGTTAATACCTCTTGCTCCCTTCAACGTATGCATGTGTATGCAGACATACTGCATAAATAGGAAAAAACCTAAGAAAAGGGCTTCTTATAGAGCGTGCTAGCTACTACATGACGTACAAAATGTTAATATCTCTTGCTCCCTTAGACGTATGCATGCGTATGCAGACATACGGCATAAATAGGAAAAAAAATAAGAAAATGGCTTCTTATAGAGCGTGCTAACTACTACAGAACATATAAAATGTTAACACCTCTTGTTCCCTTAGACGAGTGCATGCGTATGCAGACATACTGCATAAATAGGAAAAAAACCTAAGAAAAGGGCTTCTTATAGAGCGTGCTAGCTACTACAGAACATATAAAAAGTTCATACCTCTTGCTCCCTTTAACGTATGCATGCGTATGCAGACATACTGCATAAATAGGAAAAAACCTAAGAAAAGGGCTTCTTATAGAGCGTGCTAACTACTACAGAACATATAAAAAGTTGATACCTCTTGCTCCCTTTAACGTATGCATGCGTATGCAGACATACTGCATAAATAGGAAAAAGACCTAAGAAAAGCGCTTCTAGCTACTACAGAACATATAAAATGTTAATACCTCTTGCTCCCTTTAACGTATGCATGCGTAAGCAGACATACTGCATAAAAAACCTAAGAAATGGTTTCTTATAGAGCGTGCCAACTACTATAGAACATATAAAATGTTTATAGCTCTTGCTCGCTTTAACGTATGCATGCGTATGCAGACATACTGCATGAATAGGAATAAACCTAAGAAATGGGCTTCCTATAGAGCGTGCTAACTACTTCAGAACATGTAAAATGTTAATACCTCTTGCTCCCTTTAACGTATGCATGCATATGCAGACATAGTGCATAAATAGGAAAAAACCTAAGAAAAGGGCTTCTTATAGAGCGTGCTAGCTACTACAGAACATATAAAATGTTAATAACTCTTGCTCCCTTTAACGTATGCATGCGTACGCAGGCATACTGCATAAATAGGAAAAAATCTAAGAAAAGGGCTTCTTATAGAGCGTGCTAAATACTACAGAGTATATAAAGAGTTAATACCTCTTGCTCCCTTAGATGTATGCATGCGTATGCAGACATACTGCATAAATAGGAAAAAAACTAAGAAAAGGGCTTCTTATAGAGCGTGCTAGCTGCTACATGACGTACAAAATGTTAATATCTCTTAGACGTATGCATGCGTATGCAGACATACGGCATAAATAGGGAAAAACCTAAGAAAAGGGCTTCTTTTAGAGCGTGCTAAATACTACAGAGTATATAAAATGTTAATACCTCTTGTTCCCTTAGACGAATGCATGCGTATGCAGACATAATGCATAAATAGGAAAAAAACCTAAGAAAAGGGCTTCTTATAGAGCGTGCTAGCTACTACAGAACATAAAAATGTTAATACTTCTTGCTCCCTTTAACGTATGCATGCGTATGCAGACATACTTCATAAATAGGAAAAAACCTGAGAAAAGGGCTTCTTATAGAGCGTGCTACCTACTAGAGAACATATAAAATTTTAATACCTCTTGCTCATTTAGACGTATGCATGCGTATGCAGACATACTGCACAAAAAGGAAAAAACTTAAGAAAAGGGCTTCTTATAGAGCGTGCTAGCTACTACAGAACATATAAAATGTTAATACCTCTTGCTCCCTTTAACGTATGCATGCGTATACAGACATACTGCATAAATAGGAAAAAACCTAAGAAAAGGGCTTCTTATAGAGCGTGCTAACTACTACAGAACATATAAAATGTTTATAGCTCTTGCTCCCTTTAACGTATGCATGCGAATGCAGACATACTGCATAAATAGGAAAAAACCTAAGAAAAGGGCTTCTTATAGAGCGTGCTAGCTACTACATGACGTACAAAATGTTAATATCTCTTGCTCCCTTAGACGTAGGTATGCATGCGTATGCAGACATACGGCGTAAATAGGAAAAAAATAAGAAAAGGGCTTCTTATACAGCGTGCTAACTACTACAGAACATATAAAATGCTAATAGCTCTTGCTCCCTTTAACGTATGCATGCGTATGCAGACATACTGCATAAATAGGAAAAAACCTAAGAAAAGGGCTTCTTATAGAGCGTGCTAACTACTACAGAACATATAAAAAGTTGATACCTCTTGCTCCCTTTAACGTATGCATGCGTATGCAGACATACTGCATAAATAGGAAAAAGACCTAAGAAAAGCGCTTCTAGCTACTACAGAACATATAAAATGTTAATACCTCTTGCTCCCTTTAACGTATGCATGCGTATGCAGACATACTGCATAAAAAACCTAAGAAAAGGTTTCTTATAGAGCGTGCCAACTACTATAGAACATATAAAATGTTTATAGCTCTTGCTCGCTTTAACGTATGCATGCGTATGCAGACATACTGCATGAATAGGAATAAACCTAAGAAATGGGCTTCCTACAGAGCGTGCTAACTACTACAGAACATGTAAAATGTTAATACCTCTTGCTCCCTTTAACGTATGCATGCGTATGCAGACATAGTGCATAAATAGGAAAAAACCTAAGAAAAGGGCTTCTTATAGAGCGTGCTAGCTACTACATGACGTACAAAATGTTAATATCTCTTGCTCCCTTAGACGTATGCATGCGTATGCAGATATACGGCATAAATAGGAAAAAAAATAAGAAAAGGGCTTCTTATAGAGCGTGCTAGCTACTACAGAACATATAAAATGTTAATACCTCTTGCTCCCTTTAACGTATGCATGCGTATGCAGACATACTGCATAAATAGGAAAAAACCTAAGAAATGGGCTTCTTATAGTGCGTGCTAGCTACTACAGAACATGTAAAATGTTAATACCTCTTGCTCCCTTTAACGTATGCATGCGTATGCAGACATACTGCATAAATAGGAAAAAAAACTTAAGAAAAGGGCTTCTTATAGAGCGTGCTAGCTACTACATGACGTACAAAATGTTAATATCTCTTGCTCCCTTAGACGTATGCATGCGTATGCAGACATACGGCATAAATAGGAAAAAAAATAAGAAAAGGGCTTCTTATAGAGCGTGCTAGCTACTACATGACGTACAAAATGTTAATATCTCTTGCTCCCTTAGACGTATGCATGCGTATGCAGACATACTGCATAAATAGGAAAAAACCTAAGAAATGGGCTTCTTATAGTGCGTGCTAGCTACTACAGAACATGTAAAATGTTAATACCTCTTGCTCCCGTATGCATGCGTATGCAGATATACGCATAAATAGGAAAAAAAATAAGAAAAGGGCTTCTTATAGAGCGTGCTAACTACTACAGAACATATAAAATGTTGATACCTCTTGCTCCCTTTAACGTATGCATGCGTATGCAGACATACTGCATAAATAGGAAAAAACCTAAGAAATGGGCTTCTTATAGTGCGTGCTAGCTACTACAGAACATGTAAAATGTTAATACCTCTTGCTCCCTTTAACGTATGCATGCGTATGCAGACATACTGCATAAATAGGAAAAAAAACTTAAGAAAAGGGCTTCTTATAGAGCGTGCTAGCTACTACATGACGTACAAAATGTTAATATCTCTTGCTCCCTTAGACGTATGCATGCGTATGCAGACATACGGCATAAATAGGAAAAAAAATAAGAAAAGGGCTTCTTATAGAGCGTGCCAACTACTACAGAACATATAAAAAGTTAATACCTCTTGCTCCCTTCAACGTATGCATGTGTATGCAGACATACTGCATAAATAGGAAAAAACCTAAGAAAAGGGCTTCTTATAGAGCGTGCTAGCTACTACATGACGTACAAAATGTTAATATCTCTTGCTCCCTTAGACGTATGCATGCGTATGCAGACATACGGCATAAATAGGAAAAAAAATAAGAAAATGGCTTCTTATAGAGCGTGCTAACTACTACAGAACATATAAAATGTTAACACCTCTTGTTCCCTTAGACGAGTGCATGCGTATGCAGACATACTGCATAAATAGGAAAAAAACCTAAGAAAAGGGCTTCTTATAGAGCGTGCTAGCTACTACAGAACATATAAAAAGTTCATACCTCTTGCTCCCTTTAACGTATGCATGCGTATGCAGACATACTGCATAAATAGGAAAAAACCTAAGAAAAGGGCTTCTTATAGAGCGTGCTAACTACTACAGAACATATAAAAAGTTGATACCTCTTGCTCCCTTTATCGTATGCATGCGTATGCAGACATACTGCATAAATAGGAAAAAGACCTAAGAAAAGCGCTTCTAGCTACTACAGAACATATAAAATGTTAATACCTCTTGCTCCCTTTAACGTATGCATGCGTAAGCAGATATACTGCATAAAAAACCTAAGAAAAGGTTTCTTATAGAGCGTGCCAACTACTATAGAACATATAAAATGTTTATAGCTCTTGCTCGCTTTAACGTATGCATGCGTATGCAGACATACTGCATGAATAGGAATAAACCTAAGAAATGGGCTTCCTATAGAGCGTGCTAACTACTTCAGAACATGTAAAATGTTAATACCTCTTGCTCCCTTTAACGTATGCATGCATATGCAGACATAGTGCATAAATAGGAAAAAACCTAAGAAAAGGGCTTCTTATAGAGCGTGCTAGCTACTACAGAACATATAAAATGTTAATACCTCTTGCTCCCTTTAACGTATGCATGCGTATGCAGACATACTGCATAAATAGGAAAAAAACTTAAGAAAAGGGCTTCTTATAGAGCGTGCTAGCTACTACATGACGTACAAAATGTTAATATCTCTTGCTCCCTTAGACGTATGCATGCGTATGCAGACATACGGCATAAATAGGAAAAAAAATAAGAAAAGGGCTTCTTATAGAGCGTGCTAACTACTACAGAACATGTAAAATGTTAATACCTCTTGCTCCCTTTAACGTATGCATGCGTATGCAGACATACTGGATAAATAGGAAAAAAACCTAAGAAAAGCGCTTCTAGCTACTACAGAACATATAAAATGTTAATACCTCTTGCTCCCTTTAACGTATGCATGCGTATGCAGACATACTGCATAAAAAACCTAAGAAAAGGTTTCTTATAGAGCGTGCTAACTACTACAGAACATATAAAATGTTGATACCTCTTGCTCCCTTTAACGTATGCATGCGTATGCAGACATACGGCATAAATAGGAAAAAAAATAAGAAAAGGGCTTCTTATAGAGCGTGCTAACTACTACAGAACATGTAAAATGTTAATACCTCTTGCTCCCTTTAACGTATGCATGCGTATGCAGGCATACTGGATAAATAGGAAAAAAACCTAAGAAAAGCGCTTCTAGCTACTACAGAACATATAAAATGTTAATACCTCTTGCTCCCTTTAACGTATGCATGCGTATGCAGACATACTGCATAAAAAACCTAAGAAAAGGTTTCTTATAGAGCGTGCCAACTACTATAGAACATATAAAATGTTTATAGCTCTTGCTCCCTTTAACGTATGCATGCGTATGCAGACATAGTGCATAAATAGGAAAAAACCTAAGAAAAGGGCTTCTTATAGAGCGTGCTAGCTACTACATGACGTACAAAATGTTAATATCTCTTGCTCCCTTAGACGTATGCATGCGTATGCAGATATACGCATAAATAAGAAAAAAAATAAGAAAAGGGCTTCTTATAGAGCGTGCTAACTACTACAGAACATATAAAATGTTGATACCTCTTGCTCCCTTTAACGTATGCATGCGTATGCAGACATACTGCATAAATAGGAAAAAACCTAAGAAATGGGCTTCTTATAGAGCGTGCTAGCTACTACAGAACATGTAAAATGTTAATACCTCTTGCTCCCTTTAACGTATGCATGCGTATGCAGACATACTGCATAAATAGGAAAAAAACTTAAGAAAAGGGCTTCTTATAGAGCGTGCTAGCTACTACATGACGTACAAAATGTTAATATCTCTTGCTCCCTTTAACGTATGCATGCGTATGCAGACATACTGCATAAAGAGGAAAAAACCTAAGAAATGGGCTTCTTATAGAGCGTGCTAACTACTACAGAACATATAAAATGTTAATACCTCTTGCTCCCTTTAACGTATGCATGCGTATGCAGACATACTGCATAAATAAGAAAAAAACCTAAGAAAGGGCTTCTTATAGAGCGTGCTAACTACTTCAGAACATGTAAAATGTTAATACCTCTTGCTCCCTTTAACGTATGCATGCGTATGCAGACATAGTGCATAAATAGGAAAAAACCTAAGAAAAGGGCTTCTTATAGAGCGTGCTAGCTACTACATGACGTACAAAATGTTAATATCTCTTGCTCCCTTAGACGTATGCATGCGTATGCAGACATACGGCATAAATAGGAAAAAAAATAAGAAAAGGGCTTCTTATAGAGCGTGCCAACTACTACAGAACATATAAAAAGTTAATACCTCTTGCTCCCTTTAACGTATGCATGCGTATGCAGACATACTGCATAAATAGGAAAAAAACCTAAGAAAAGGGCTCCTTATAGAGCGTGCTAGCTACTACATGACGTACAAAATGTTAATATCTCTTGCTCCCTTAGACGTATGCATGCGTATGCAGATATACGCATAAATAGGAAAAAAAATAAGAAAAGGGCTTCTTATAGAGCGTGCTAACTACTACAGAACATATAAAATGTTGATACCTCTTGCTCCCTTTAACGTATGCATGCGTATGCAGACATACTGCATAAATAGGAAAAAACCTAAGAAATGGGCTTCTTATAGAGCGTGCTAGCTACTACAGAACATGTAAAATGTTAATACCTCTTGCTCCCTTTAACGTATGCATGCGTATGCAGACATACTGCATAAATAGGAAAAAAACTTAAGAAAAGGGCTTCTTATAGAGCGTGCTAGCTACTACATGACGTACAAAATGTTAATATCTCTTGCTCCCTTAGACGTATGCATGCGTATTCAGACATACGGCATAAATAGGAAAAAAAATAAGAAAAGGGCTTCTTATAGAGCGTGCCAACTACTACAGAACATATAAAAAGTTAATATCTCTTGCTCCCTTAGATGTATGCATGCGTATGCAGACATACTGCATAAATAGGAAAAAACCTAAGAAATGGGATTCTTATAGAGCGTGCTAGCTACTACAGAACATATAAAATGTTAATACCTCTTGCTCCCTTTCACGTATGCATGCGTATGCAGACATACTGCATAAATAGGAAAAAACCTAAGAAAAGGGCTTCTTATAGAGCGTGCTAGCTACTACATGACGTACAAAATGTTAATATCTCTTGCTCCCTTAGACGTAGGTATGCATGCGTATGCAGACATACGGCGTAAATAGGAAAAAAATAAGAAAAGGGCTTCTTATAGAGCGTGCTAACTACTACAGAACATATAAAATGCTAATAGCTCTTGCTCCCTTTAACGTATGCATGCGTATACTGCATAAATAGGAAAAAACCTAAGAAAAGGGCTTCTTATAGAGCGTGCTAACTACTACAGAACATATAAAATGTTTATAGCTCTTGCTCACTTTAACGTATGCATGCGAATGCAGACATACTGCATAAATAGGAAAAAACCTAAGAAAAGGGCTTCTTATAGAGCGTGCTAGCTACTACATGACGTACAAAATGTTAATATCTCTTGCTCCCTTAGACGTAGGTATGCATGCGTATGCAGACATACGGCGTAAATAGGAAAAAAATAAGAAAAGGGCTTCTTATAGAGCGTGCTAACTACTACAGAACACATAAAATGCTAATAGCTCTTGCTCCCTTTAACGTATGCATGCGTATACTGCATAAATAGGAAAAAAACCTAAGAAAAGGGCTTCTTATAGAGCGTGCTAACTACTACAGAACATATAAAATGTTTATAGCTCTTGCTCACTTTAACGTATGCATGCGAATGCAGACATACTGCATAAATAGGAAAAAACCTAAGAAAAGGGCTTCTTATAGAGCGTGCTAGCTACTACATGACGTACAAAATGTTAATATCTCTTGCTCCCTTAGACGTAGGTATGCATGCGTATGCAGACATACGGCGTAAATAGGAAAAAAATAAGAAAAGGGCTTCTTATAGAGCGTGCTAACTACTACAGAACATATAAAATGCTAATAGCTCTTGCTCCCTTTAACGTATGCATGCGTATGCAGACATACTGCATAAATAGGAAAAAACCTAAGAAAAGAGCTTCTTATAGAGCGTGCTAGCTACTACATGACGTACAAAATGTTAATGTCATTTGCTCCCTTAGACGTAGGTATGCATGCGTACGTATGTCTGCACATACGGCATAAATAGGAAAAAAAATAAGAAAAGGGCTTCTTATAGAGCGTGCTAACTACTACAGAACATATAAAATGTTAATAGCTCTTGCTCGTTTTAACGTATGCAGACATACTGCATAAATAGGAAAAAACCTAAGAAAAGGGCTTCTTATAGAGCGTGCTAACTACTACAGAACATATAAAATGTTAATAGCTCTTGCTCGTTTTAACGTATGCAGACATACTGCTTAAATAGGAAAAAACCTAAGAAAAGGGCTTCTTATAGAGCGTGCTAACTACTACAGAACATATAAAATGTTTATAGCTCTTGCTCACTTTAACGTATGCATGCGAATGCAGACATACTGCATAAATAGGAAAAAACCTAAGAAAAGGGCTTCTTATAGAGCGTGCTAGCTACTACATGACGTACAAAATGTTAATATCTCTTGCTCCCTTAGACGTATGCATGCGTATGCAGACATACGGCATAAATAGGAAAAAAAATAAGAAAAGGGCTTCTTATAGAGCGTGCTAGCTACTACATGACGTACAAAATGTTAATATCTCTTGCTCCCTTAGACGTATGCATGCGTATGCAGATATACGCATAAATAAGAAAAAAAATAAGAAAAGGGCTTCTTATAGAGCGTGCTAACTACTACAGAACATATAAAATGTTGATACCTCTTGCTCCCTTTAACGTATGCATGCGTATGCAGACATACTGCATAAATAGGAAAAAAACTTAAGAAAAGGGCTTCTTATAGAGCGTGCTAGCTACTACATGACGTACAAAATGTTAATATCTCTTGCTCCCTTTAACGTATGCATGCGTATGCAGACATACTGCATAAATAGGAAAAAACCTAAGAAATGGGCTTCTTATAGAGCGTGCTAACTACTACAGAACATATAAAATGTTAATACCTCTTGCTCCCTTTAACGTATGCATGCGTACGCAGACATAGTGCATAAATAGGAAAAAACCTAAGAAAAGGGCTTCTTATAGAGCGTGCTAGCTACTACATGACGTACAAAATGTTAATACCTCTTGCTCCCTTTAACGTATGCATGCGTACGCAGACATAGTGCATAAATAGGAAAAAACCTAAGAAAAGGGCTTCTTATAGAGCGTGCTAACTACTACAGAACATATAAAATGTTAATAGTTCTTGCTCGTTTTAACGTATGCAGACATACTGCTTAAATAGGAAAAAACCTAAGAAAAGGGCTTCTTATAGAGCGTGCTAACTACTACAGAACATATAAAATGTTTATAGCTCTTGCTCACTTTAACGTATGCATGCGAATGCAGACATACTGCATAAATAGGAAAAAACCTAAGAAAAGGGCTTCTTATAGAGCGTGCTAGCTACTACATGACGTACAAAATGTTAATATCTCTTGCTCCCTTAGACGTAGGTATGCATGCGTATGCAGACATACGGCGTAAATAGGAAAAAAATAAGAAAAGGGCTTCTTATAGAGCGTGCTAACTACTACAGAACATATAAAATGCTAATAGCTCTTGCTCCCTTTAACGTATGCATGCGTATGCAGACATACTGCATAAATAGGAAAAAACCTAAGAAAAGAGCTTCTTATAGAGCGTGCTAGCTACTACATGACGTACAAAATGTTAATGTCATTTGCTCCCTTAGACGTAGGTATGCATGCGTACGTATGTCTGCACATACGGCATAAATAGGAAAAAAAATAAGAAAAGGGCTTCTTATAGAGCGTGCTAACTACTACAGAACATATAAAATGTTAATAGCTCTTGCTCGTTTTAACGTATGCAGACATACTGCATAAATAGGAAAAAACCTAAGAAAAGGGCTTCTTATAGAGCGTGCTAACTACTACAGAACATATAAAATGTTAATAGCTCTTGCTCGTTTTAACGTATGCAGACATACTGCTTAAATAGGAAAAAACCTAAGAAAAGGGCTTCTTATAGAGCGTGCTAACTACTACAGAACATATAAAATGTTTATAGCTCTTGCTCACTTTAACGTATGCATGCGAATGCAGACATACTGCATAAATAGGAAAAAACCTAAGAAAAGGGCTTCTTATAGAGCGTGCTAGCTACTACATGACGTACAAAATGTTAATATCTCTTGCTCCCTTAGACGTATGCATGCGTATGCAGACATACGGCATAAATAGGAAAAAAAATAAGAAAAGGGCTTCTTATAGAGCGTGCTAGCTACTACATGACGTACAAAATGTTAATATCTCTTGCTCCCTTAGACGTATGCATGCGTATGCAGATATACGCATAAATAAGAAAAAAAATAAGAAAAGGGCTTCTTATAGAGCGTGCTAACTACTACAGAACATATAAAATGTTGATACCTCTTGCTCCCTTTAACGTATGCATGCGTATGCAGACATACTGCATAAATAGGAAAAAAACTTAAGAAAAGGGCTTCTTATAGAGCGTGCTAGCTACTACATGACGTACAAAATGTTAATATCTCTTGCTCCCTTTAACGTATGCATGCGTATGCAGACATACTGCATAAATAGGAAAAAACCTAAGAAATGGGCTTCTTATAGAGCGTGCTAACTACTACAGAACATATAAAATGTTAATACCTCTTGCTCCCTTTAACGTATGCATGCGTACGCAGACATAGTGCATAAATAGGAAAAAACCTAAGAAAAGGGCTTCTTATAGAGCGTGCTAGCTACTACATGACGTACAAAATGTTAATACCTCTTGCTCCCTTTAACGTATGCATGCGTACGCAGACATAGTGCATAAATAGGAAAAAACCTAAGAAAAGGGCTTCTTATAGAGCGTGCTAACTACTACAGAACATATAAAATGTTAATAGCTCTTGCTCGTTTTAACGTATGCAGACATACTGCTTAAATAGGAAAAAACCTAAGAAAAGGGCTTCTTATAGAGCGTGCTAACTACTACAGAACATATAAAATGTTTATAGCTCTTGCTCACTTTAACGTATGCATGCGAATGCAGACATACTGCATAAATAGGAAAAAACCTAAGAAAAGGGCTTCTTATAGAGCGTGCTAGCTACTACATGACGTACAAAATGTTAATATCTCTTGCTCCCTTAGACGTATGCATGCGTATGCAGACATACGGCATAAATAGGAAAAAAAATAAGAAAAGGGCTTCTTATAGAGCGTGCTAGCTACTACATGACGTACAAAATGTTAATATCTCTTGCTCCCTTAGACGTATGCATGCGTATGCAGATATACGCATAAATAAGAAAAAAAATAAGAAAAGGGCTTCTTATAGAGCGTGCTAACTACTACAGAACATATAAAATGTTGATACCTCTTGCTCCCTTTAACGTATGCATGCGTATGCAGACATACTGCATAAATAGGAAAAAAACTTAAGAAAAGGGCTTCTTATAGAGCGTGCTAGCTACTACATGACGTACAAAATGTTAATATCTCTTGCTCCCTTTAACGTATGCATGCGTATGCAGACATACTGCATAAATAGGAAAAAACCTAAGAAATGGGCTTCTTATAGAGCGTGCTAACTACTACAGAACATATAAAATGTTAATACCTCTTGCTCCCTTTAACGTATGCATGCGTATGCAGACATACTGCATAAATAAGAAAAAAACCTAAGAAAGGGCTTCTTATAGAGCGTGCTAACTACTTCAGAACATGTAAAATGTTAATACCTCTTGCTCCCTTTAACGTATGCATGCGTATGCAGACATAGTGCATAAATAGGAAAAAACCTAAGAAAAGGGCTTCTTATAGAGCGTGCTAGCTACTACATGACGTACAAAATGTTAATATCTCTTGCTCCCTTAGACGTATGCATGCGTATGCAGATATACGGCATAAATAGGAAAAAAAATAAGAAAAGGGCTTCTTATAGAGCGTGCTAGCTACTACATGACGTACAAAATGTTAATATCTCTTGCTCCCTTAGACGTATGCATGCGTATGCAGACATACGGCATAAATAGGAAAAAAAATAAGAAAAGGGCTTCTTATAGAGCGTGCCAACTACTACAGAACATATAAAAAGTTAATACCTCTTGCTCCCTTTAACGTATGCATGCGTATGCAGACATACTGCATAAATAGGAAAAAAACCTAAGAAAAGGGCTTCTTATAGAGCGTGCTGGCTACTACAGAACATATGAAATGTTAATAGCTCTTGCTCCCTTTAACGTATGCATGCGTATAAATAGGAAAAAAAATAAGAAAAGGGCTCCTTATAGAGCGTGCTAGCTACTACATGACGTACAAAATGTTAATATCTCTTGCTCCCTTAGACGTATGCATGCGTATGCAGATATACGCATAAATAGGAAAAAAAATAAGAAAAGGGCTTCTTATAGAGCGTGCTAACTACTACAGAACATATAAAATGTTGATACCTCTTGCTCCCTTTAACGTATGCATGCGTATGCAGACATACTGCATAAATAGGAAAAAACCTAAGAAATGGGCTTCTTATAGAGCGTGCTAGCTACTACAGAACATGTAAAATGTTAATACCTCTTGCTCCCTTTAACGTATGCATGCGTATGCAGACATACTGCATAAATAGGAAAAAAACTTAAGAAAAGGGCTTCTTATAGAGCGTGCTAGCTACTACATGACGTACAAAATGTTAATATCTCTCGCTCCCTTAGACGTATGCATGCGTATGCAGACATACGGCATAAATAGGAAAAAAAATAAGAAAAGGGCTTCTTATAGAGCGTGCCAACTACTACAGAACATATAAAAAGTTAATATCTCTTGCTCCCTTAGATGTATGCATGCGTATGCAGACATACTGCATAAATAGGAAAAAACCTAAGAAATGGGATTCTTATAGAGCGTGCTAGCTACTACAGAACATATAAAATGTTAATACCTCTTGCTCCCTTTCACGTATGCATGCGTATGCAGACATACTGCATAAATAGGAAAAAACCTAAGAAAAGGGCTTCCTATAGAGCGTGCTAACTACTACAGAACATATAAAATGTTTATAGCTCTTGCTCACTTTAACGTATGCATGCGAATGCAGACATACTGCATAAATAGGAAAAAACCTAAGAAAAGGGCTTCTTATAGAGCGTGCTAGCTACTACATGACGTACAAAATGTTAATATCTCTTGCTCCCTTAGACGTAGGTATGCATGCGTATGCAGACATACGGCGTAAATAGGAAAAAAATAAGAAAAGGGCTTCTTATAGAGCGTGCTAACTACTACAGAACATATAAAATGCTAATAGCTCTTGCTCCCTTTAACGTATGCATGCGTATACTGCATAAATAGGAAAAAACCTAAGAAAAGGGCTTCTTATAGAGCGTGCTAACTACTACAGAACATATAAAATGTTTATAGCTCTTGCTCACTTTAACGTATGCATGCGAATGCAGACATACTGCATAAATAGGAAAAAACCTAAGAAAAGGGCTTCTTATAGAGCGTGCTAGCTACTACATGACGTACAAAATGTTAATATCTCTTGCTCCCTTAGACGTAGGTATGCATGCGTATGCAGACATACGGCGTAAATAGGAAAAAAATAAGAAAAGGGCTTCTTATAGAGCGTGCTAACTACTACAGAACATATAAAATGCTAATAGCTCTTGCTCCCTTTAACGTATGCATGCGTATGCAGACATACTGCATAAATAGGAAAAAACCTAAGAAAAGAGCTTCTTAAAGAGCGTGCTAGCTACTACATGACGTACAAAATGTTAATGTCTCTTGCTCCCTTAGACGTAGGTATGCATGCGTACGTATGTCTGCACATACGGCATAAATAGGAAAAAAAATAAAAAAAAAGGGCTTCTTATAGAGCGTGCTAACTACTACAGAACATATAAAATGTTAATAGCTCTTGCTCGTTTTAACGTATGCAGACATACTGCATAAATAGGAAAAAACCTAAGAAATGGGCTTCTTATAGAGCGTGCTTGCTACTACAGAACATATAAAATGTTAATACCTCTTGCTCCCTTTAACGTATGCATGCGTACGCAGACATAGTGCATAAATAGGAAAAAACCTAAGAAAAGGGCTTCTTATAGAGCGTGCTAGCTACTACATGACGTACAAAATGTTAATATCTCTTGCTCCCTTAGACGTATGCATGCGTATGCAGATATACGCATAAATAAGAAAAAAAATAAGAAAAGGGCTTCTTATAGAGCGTGCTAACTACTACAGAACATGTAAAATGTTAATACCTCTTGCTCCCTTTAACGTAAGCATGCGTATGCAGACATACCGCATAAATAGGAAAAAACCTAAGAAAAGGCTTCTTATAGAGCGTGCTAACTACTACAGAACATATAAAATGTTAATAGCTCTTGCTCGCTTTAACGTATGCATGCGTATGCAGACATACTGCATAAATAGGAAAAAACCTAAGAAAAGGGCTTCTTTTAGAGCGTGCTAGCTACTACAGAACACATAAAATGTTAATACCTCTTGCTCGTCTTGCATACGTATCCATGCGTATACAGACATACGGCATAAATAGGAAAAAAATTAAGAAAAGGGCTTCTTATAGAGCGTGCTAACTACTACAGAACATATAAAATGTTAATATCTCTTGCTCCCTTAGATGTATGCATGCGCATGCAGACATACTGCATAAAAAACCTAAGAAAAGGTTTCTTATAGAGCGTGCTAGCTACTACATGACGTACAAAATGTTAATATCTCTTGCTCCCTTAGATGTATGCATGCGTATGCAGACATACTGCATAAATAGGAAAAAAAATAAGAAAAGGGCTTCTTATAGAGCGTGCTAACTACTACAGAACATATAAAATGTTAATAGCTCTTGCTCGCTTTAACGTATGCATGCGTATGCAGACATACTGCATAAATAGGAAAAAACCTAAGAAATGGGCTTCTTATAGAGCGTGCTAGCTACTATAGAACATATAAAATGTTAATACCTCTTGCTCCCTTTAACGTATGCATGCGTATGCAGACATACGGCATAAATAGGAAAAAAAATAAGAAAAGGGCTTCTTATCGAGCGTGCTAACTACTACAGAACATATAAAATGTTAATAGCTCTTGCTCGCTTTAACGTATGCATGCGTATGCAGACATACTGCATAAATAGGAAAAAACCTAAGAAATGGGCTTCTTATAGAGCGTGCTAGCTACTACATGACGTACAAAATGTTAATATCTCTTGCTCCGTTAGACGTATGCATGCGTATGCAGACATACTGCATAAATAGGAAAAAAAATAAGAAAAGGGCTTCTTATAGAGCGTGCTAACTACTACAGAACATATAAAATGTTAATAGCTCTTGCTCCCTTTAACGTATGCATGCGTATGCAGACATACTGCATAAATAGGAAAAAATCTAAGAAAAGGCTTCTTATAGAGCGTGCTAACTACTACAGAGCATATAAAATGTTAATATCTCTTGCTCCCTTAGACGTATGCATGCGTATGCAGACACACGGCATAAATAGGAAAAAAAATAAGAAAAGGGCTTCTTATAGAGCGTGCTAACTACTACAGAACATATAAAATGTTAATAGCTCTTGCTCCCTTTAACGTATGCATGCGTATGCAGACATACTGCATAAATAGGAAAAAAAATAAGAAAAGGGCTTCTTATAGAGCGTGCTAGCTACTACATGACGTACAAAATGTTAATATCTCTTGCTCCCTTAGATGTATGCATGCGCATGCAGACATACTGCATAAAAAACCTAAGAAAAGGTTTCTTATAGAGCGTGCTAGCTACTACATGACGTACAAAATGTTAATATCTCTTGCTCCGTTAGACGTATGCATGCGTATGCAGACATACTGCATAAATAGGAAAAAAAATAAGAAAAGGGCTTCTTATAGAGCGTGCTAACTACTACAGAACATATAAAATGTTAATAGCTCTTGCTCCCTTTAACGTATGCATGCGTATGCAGACATACTGCATAAGTAGGAAAAAAAATAAGAAAAGGGCTTCTTATAGAGCGTGCTAACTACTACAGAACATATAAAATGTTAATAGCTCTTGCTAGCTACTACATGACCTACAAAGTGTTAATATCTCTTGCTCCCTTAGGCGTATACATACGGCATAAATAGGAAAAAAAATAAGAAAAGGGCTTCTTTTAGAGCGTGCTAGCTACTACAGAACATATAAAATGTTAATAGCTCTTGCTCCCTTTAACGTATGCATGCGTATGCAGACATACTGCATAAATAGGAAAAAACCTAAGAAAAGGGCTTCTTATAGAGCGTGCTACCTACTACAGAACATGTAGAACGTTAATACCTCTTGCTCCCTTTAACGTATGCATGCGTATGCAGACATACTGCATAAATAGGAAAAAATCTAAGAAAAGGCTTCTTATAGAGCGTGCTAACTACTACAGAGCATATAAAATGTTAATATCTCTTGCTCCCTTAGACGTATGCATGCGTATGCAGACACACGGCATAAATAGGAAAAAAAATAAGAAAAGGGCTTCTTATAGAGCGTGCTAACTACTACAGAACATATAAAATGTTAATAGCTCTTGCTCGCTTTAACGTATGCATGCGTATGCAGACATACTGCATAAATAGGAAAAAACCTAAGAAAAGGCTTCTTACAGAGCGTGCTAACTACTACAGAACATATAAAATGTTAACACATCTTGTTCCCTTAGACGAGTGCATGCGTATGCAGACATACTGCATAAATAGGAAAAAAACCTAAGAAAAGGGCTTCTTATAGAGTGTACAACAGCGAGAACATACAAAATGTTAATACCTCTTGCTCCCTTTAACGTATGCATGCGTATGCAGGCATACTGCATAAATAGGAAAAAAAATAAGAAAAGGGCTTCTTATAGAGCGTGCTAACTGCTACAGAACATATAAAATGTTAATACCTCTTGCTCCCTTTAACGTATGCATGCGTATGCAGACATACTGCATAAATAGGAAAAAAACTAAGAAAAGGCTTCTTACAGAGCGTGCTAACTGCTACAGAACATATAAAATGTTAACACCTCTTGTTCCCTTAGACGAGTGCATGCGTATGCAGACATACTGCTTAAATAGGAAAAAAACCTAAGAAAAGGGCTTCTTATAGAGCGTGCTAGCTACTACATGGCGTACAAAGTGTTAATATCTTTTGCTCCCTTATATGTATGCATGCGAAAAAAAATAAGAAAAGGGCTTCTTATAGAGCGTGCTAGCTACTACAGAACACATAAAATGTTAATACCTCTTGCTCGCTTTAACGTATGCATGCGTATGCAGACATACTGCATAAATAGGAAAAAACCTAAGAAAAGGGCTTCTTTTAGAGCGTGCTAGCTACTACAGAACACATAAAATGTTAATACCTCTTGCTCGTCTTGCATACGTATGCATGCGTATACAGACATACGGCATAAATAGGAAAAAAATTAAGAAAAGGGCTTCTTATAGAGCGTGCTAACTACTACAGAACATATAAAAAGTTGATACCTCTTGCTCCCTTTAACGTATGCATGCGTATGCAGACATACTGCATAAATAGAAAAAAAAATAAGAAAAGGGCTTCTTATAGAGCATGCTAACTACTACAGAACATATAAAATGTTAATAGCTCTTGCTCCCTTTAACGTATGCATGCGTATGCAGACATACTGCATAAATAGGAAAAAACCTAAGAAATGGGCTTCTTATAGAGCGTGCTAGCTACTATAGAACATATAAAATGTTAATACCTCTTGCTCCCTTTAACGTATGCATGCGTATGCAGACATACGGCATAAATAGGAAAAAAAATAAGAAAAGGGCTTCTTATAGAGCGTGCTAGCTACTACATGACGTACAAAATGTTAATATCTCTTGCTCCCTTAGATGTATGCATGCGTATGCAGACATACTGCATAAAAAACCTAAGAAAAGGTTTCTTATAGAGCGTGCTAGCTACTACATGACGTACAAAATGTTAATATCTCTTGCTCCCTTAGATGTATGCATGCGTATGCAGACATACTGCATAAAAAGGAAAAACCTAAGAAATGGGGTTCTTATAGAGCGTGCTAGCTACTACAGAACATATAAAATGTTAATACCTCTTGCTCCCTTTAACGTATGCATGCGTATGCAGACATACTGCATAAATAGGAAAAAACCTAAGAAATGGGCTTCTTATAGAGCGTGCTAGCTACTATAGAACATATAAAATGTTAATACCTCTTGCTCCCTTTAACGTATGCATGCGTATTCAGACATGCGGCATAAATAGGAAAAAACCTAAGAAATGGGCTTCTTATAGAGCGCGCTAGCTACTATAGAACATATAAAATGTTAATACCTCTTGCTCCCTTCAACGTATGCATGCATATGCAGACATACTGCATAAATAGGAAAAAACCTAAGAAAATAGAGCGTGCTAGCTACTACATGACGTACAAAATGTTAATATCTCTTGCTCCCTTAGATGTATGCATGCGTATGCAGACATACTGCATAAAAAACCTAAGAAAAGGTTTCTTATAGAGCGTGCTAGCTACTACATGACGTACAAAATGTTAATATCTCTTGCTCCCTTCGATGTATGCATGCGTATGCAGACATACTGCATAAAAAGGAAAAACCTAAGAAATGGGGTTCTTATAGAGCGTGCTAGCTACTACAGAACATATAAAATGTTAATACCTCTTGCTCCCTTTAACGTATGCATGCGTATGCAGACATACTGCATAAATAGGAAAAAACCTAAGAAATGGGCTTCTTATAGAGCGTGCTAGCTACTATAGAACATATAAAATGTTAATACCTCTTGCTCCCTTTAACGTATGCATGCGTATTCAGACATGCGGCATAAATAGGAAAAAACCTAAGAAATGGGCTTCTTATAGAGCCTGCTAGCTACTATAGAACATATAAAATGTTAATACCTCTTGCTCCCTTTAACGTATGCATGCATATGCAGACATACTGAATAAATAGGAAAAAACCTAAGAAATGGGCTTCTTATAGAGCGTGCTAGCTACTATAGAACATATAAAATGTTAATACCTCTTGCTCCCTTTAACGTATGCATGCGTATTCAGACATGCGGCATAAATAGGAAAAAACCTAAGAAATGGGCTTCTTATAGAGCGTGCTAGCTACTATAGAACATATAAAATGTTAATACCTCTTGCTCCCTTTAACGTATGCATGCGTATGCAGACATACTGCATAAATAGGAAAAAACCTAAGAAATGGGCTTCTTATAGAGCGTGCTAGCTACTATAGAACATATAAAATGTTAATACCTCTTGCTCCCTTTAACGTATGCATGCGTATTCAGACATGCGGCATAAATAGGAAAAAACCTAAGAAATGGGCTTCTTATAGAGCGTGCTAGCTACTATAGAACATATAAAATGTTAATATCTCTTGTTCCCTTAAACGAGTGCATGCGTATGCAGACATACTGCATAAAAAGGAAAAACCTAAGAAATGGGGTTCTTATAGAGCGTGCTAGCTACTACAGAACATATAAAATGTTAATACCTCTTGCTCCCTTTAACGTATGCATGCGTATGCAGACATACTGCATAAATAGGAAAAAACCTAAGAAATGGGCTTCTTATAGAGCGTGCTAGCTACTATAGAACATATAAAATGTTAATACCTCTTGCTCCCTTTAACGTATGCATGCGTATTCAGACATGCGGCATAAATAGGAAAAAACCTAAGAAATGGGCTTCTTATAGAGCGTGCTAGCTACTATAGAACATATAAAATGTTAATACCTCTTGCTCCCTTTAACGTATGCATGCGTATGCAGACATACGGCATAAATAGGAAAAAAAATAAGAAAAGGGCTTCTTATAGAGCGTGCTAGCTACTACATGACGTACAAAATGTTAATATCTCTTGCTCCCTTAGATGTATGCATGCGCATGCAGACATACTGCATAAAAAACCTAAGAAAAGGTTTCTTATAGAGCGTGCTAGCTACTACATGACGTACAAAATGTTAATATCTCTTGGTCCGTTAGACGTATGCATGCGTATGCAGACATACTGCATAAATAGGAAAAAAAATAAGAAAAGGGCTTCTTATAGAGCGTGCTAGCTACTACAGAACACATAAAATGTTAATACCTCTTGCTCGTCTTGCATACGTATGCATGCGTATACAGACATACGGCATAAATAGGAAAAAAATTAAGAAAAGGGCTTCTTATAGAGCGTGCTAACTACTACAGAACATATAAAAAGTTGATACCTCTTGCTCCCTTTAACGTATGCATGCGTATGCAGACATACTGCATAAATAGAAAAAAAAATAAGAAAAGGGCTTCTTATAGAGCATGCTAACTACTACAGAACATATAAAATGTTAATAGCTCTTGCTCCCTTTAACGTATGCATGCGTATGCAGACATACTGCATAAATAGGAAAAAACCTAAGAAATGGGCTTCTTATAGAGCGTGCTAGCTACTATAGAACATATAAAATGTTAATACCTCTTGCTCCCTTTAACGTATGCATGCGTATGCAGACATACGGCATAAATAGGAAAAAAAATAAGAAAAGGGCTTCTTATAGAGCGTGCTAACTACTACAGAACATATAAAATGTTAATAGCTCTTGCTCGCTTTAACGTATGCATGCGTATGCAGACATACTGCATAAATAGGAAAAAACCTAAGAAATGGGCTTCTTATAGAGCGTGCTAGCTACTACATGACGTACAAAATGTTAATATCTCTTGCTCCCTTAGATGTATGCATGCGTATGCAGACATACTGCATAAATAGGAAAAAAAATAAGAAAAGGGCTTCTTATAGAGCGTGCTAACTACTACAGAACATATAAAATGTTAATAGCTCTTGCTCGCTTTAACGTATGCATGCGTATGCAGACATACTGCATAAAAAACCTAAGAAAAGATTTCTTATAGAGCGTGCTAACTACTACAGAACATATAAAATGTTAATAGCTCTTGCTCGCTTTAACGTATGCATGCGTATGCAGACATACTGCATAAATAGGAAAAAACCTAAGAAATGGGCTTCTTATAGAGCGTGCTAGCTACTATAGAACATATAAAATGTTAATACCTCTTGCTCCCTTTAACGTATGCATGCGTATTCAGACATGCGGCATAAATAGGAAAAAAAATAAGAAAAGGGCTTCTTATAGAGCGTGCTAACTACTACAGAACATATAAAAAGTTGATACCTCTTGCTCCCTTTAACGTATGCAGACATACTGCATAAATAGGAAAAAAACCTAAGAAAAGGGCTTCTTATAGAGCGTGCTAGCTACTACAGAACATATAAAATGTTAATAGCTCTTGCTCCCTTTAACGTATGCATGCGTATGCAGACATACTGCATAAAAAACCTAAGAAAAGGTTTCTTATAGAGCGTGCTAACTACTACAGAACATATAAAATGTTAATAGCTCTTGCTCCCTTTAACGTATGCATGCGTATGCAGACATACTGCATAAATAGGAAAAAACCTAAGAAATGGGCTTCTTATAGAGCGTGCTAGCTACTACAGAACATATAAAATGTTAATACCTCTTGCTCCCTTTAAGGTATGCATGCGTATGCAGACATACTGCATAAAAAGGAAAAACCTAAGAAATGGGGTTCTTATAGAGCGTGCTAGCTACTACAGAACATATAAAATGTTAATACCTCTTGCTCCCTTTAACGTATGCATGCGTATGCAGACATACTGCATAAAAAACCTAAGAAAAGATTTCTTATAGAGCGTGCTAACTACTACAGAACATATAAAATGTTAATAGCTCTTGCTCCCTTTAACGTATGCATGCGTATGCAGACATACTGCATAAATAGGAAAAACCCTAAGAAATGGGATTCTTATAGAGCGTGCTAGCTACTACAGAACATATAAAATGTTAATACCTCTGCTCCCTTTAACGTATGCATGCGTATGCAGACATACTGCATAAATAGGAAAAAAAACAAGAAAAGGGCTTCTTATAGAACGTGCTAACTACTATAGAACATATAAAATGTTAATAGCTCTTGCTCCCTTTAACGTATGCATGCGTATGCAGACATACTGCATAAATAGGAAAAAACCTAAGAAAAGGGCTTCTTATTGAGCGTGCTAGCTACTACATGACGTACAAAATGTTAATATCTCTTGCTCTCTTAGACGTATGCATGCGTATGCAGACATACCGCATAAATAGGGAAAAAAATAAGAAAAGGGCTTCTTATAGAGCGTGCTAACTACTACAGAACATGTAAAATGTTAATAGCTCTTGCTCGCTTTAACGTATGCATGCGTATGCATAAATACTGCATAAATAGGAAAAAACCTAAGAAATGGGCTTCTTATAGAGCGTGCTAGCTACTACAGAACATATAAAATGTTAATACCTCTTGCTCCCTTTAACGTATGCATGCGTATGCAGACATACTGCATAAATAGGAAAAACCCTAAGAAGTTGGATTCTTATAGAGCGTGCTAGCTACTACAGAACATATAAAATGTTAATACCTCTGCTCCCTTTAACGTATGCATGCGTATGCAGACATACTGCATAAATAGGAAAAAAAATAAGAAAAGGGCTTTTTATAGAGCGTGCTAACTACTATAGAACATATAAAATGTTAATAGCTCTTGCTCCCTTTAACGTATGCATGCGTATGCAGACATACTGCATAAATAGGAAAAAACCTAAGAAAATAGAGCGTGCTAGCTACTACATGACGTACAAAATGTTAATATCTCTTGCTCCCTTAGACGTATGCAGACATACGGCATAAATAGGAAAAAAAATAAGAAAAGGGCTTCTTATAGAGCGTGCTAGCTACTACAGAACATATAAAATGTTAATAGCTCTTGCTCCCTTTAACGTATGCATGCGTATGCAGACATACTGCATAAATAGGAAAAAACCTAAGAAAAGGGCTTCTTATAGAACGTGCTAGCTACTACAAGACGTACAAAATGTTAATATCTCTTGCTCCCTTAGACGTATGCATGCAGACATACGGCATAAATAGGAAAAAAAAATAAGAAAAGGGCTTCTTAAAGAGCGTGCTAACTACTACAGAACATATAAAATGTTAATAGCTCTTGCTCGCTTTAACGTATACATGCGTATGCAGACATACTGCATAAATAGGAAAAAACCTAAAAAATGGGCTTCTTATAGAGCGTGCTAGATACTACAGAACATATAAAATGTTAATACCTCTTGCTCCCTTTAACGTATGCATGCGTATGCAGACATACTGCATAAATAGGAAAAAAACCTAAGAAAAGGGCTTCTTATAGAGCGTGCTAGCTACTACATGACGTACAAAATGTTAATATCTGTTGCTCCCTTAGACGTATGCATGCGTATGCAGACATACGGCATAAATAGGAAAAAAAATAAGAAAAGGGCTTCTTATAGAGCGTGCTAGCTACTACATGACGTACAGAATGTTAATATCTCTTGCTCCCTTAGACGTATGCATGCGAATGCAGACATTCTGCATAAATAGGAAAAAACCTAAGAAAAGGCTTCTTTTAGAGCGTGCTAGCTACTACAGAACATACAAAATGTTAATACCTCTTGCTCCCTTTAACGTATGCATGCGTATGCAGACATACTGCATAAATAGGAAAAAACCTAAGAAATGGGTTTCTTATAGAGCGTGCTAACTACTACAGAACATATAAAATGTTAACACCTCTTGTTCCCTTAGACGAGTGCATGCGTATGCAGACATACTGCATAAATAGGAAAAAAACCTAAGAAAAGGGCTTCTTATAGAGCGTGCTAGCTACTACATGACGTACAAAATGTTAATAGCTCTTGCTCCCTTTAACGTATGCATGCGTATTCAGACCTGCGGCATAAATAGGAAAAAAAAATAAGAAAAGGGCTTCTTATAGAGCGTGCTAACTACTACGGAACATATAAAAAGTTGATACCTCTTGCTCCCTTTAACGTATGCAGACATACTGCATAAATAGGAAAAAAACCTAAGAAAAGGGCTTCTTATAGAGCGTGCTAACTACTACAGAACATATAAAATGTTAATAGCTCTTGCTCCCTTTAACGAATGCATGCGTATGCAGACATACTGCATAAATAGGAAAAAACCTAAGAAAAGGGCTTCTTATAGAGCGTGCTAGCTACTACATAACGTACAAAATGTTAATATCTCTTGCTCCCTTTAACGTATGCATGCGTATTCAGACATGCGGCATAAATAGGAAAAAAAATAAGAAAAGGGCTTCTTATAGAGCGTGCTAACTACTACAGAACATATAAAAAGTTGATACCTCTTGCTCCCTTTAACGTATGCAGACATACTGCATAAATAGGAAAAAAACCTAAGAAAAGGGCTTCTTATAGAGCGTGCTACCTACTACAGAACATATAAAATGTTAATACTCCCTTTAACGTATGCATGCGTATGCAGACATACTGCATAAAAAACCTAAGAAAAGGTTTCTTATAGAGCGTGCTAACTACTACAAGACGTACAAAATGTTAATATCTCTTGCTCCCTTAGACGTATGCATGCGTATGCAGACATACTGCATAAATAGGAAAAAACCTAAGAAAAGGGCTTCTTATAGAACGTGCTAGCTACTACAAGACGTACAAAATGTTAATATCTCTTGCTCCCTTAGACGTATGCATGCGTATGCAGACATACGGCATAAATAGGAAAAAAAATAAGAAAAGGGCTTCTTAAAGAGCGTGCTAACTACTACAGAACATATAAAATGTTAATAGCTCTTGCTCGCTTTAACGTATACATGCGTATGCAGACATACTGCATAAATAGGAAAAAACCTAAAAAATGGGCTTCTTATAGAGCGTGCTAGATACTACAGAACATATAAAATGTTAATACCTCTTGCTCCCTTTAACGTATGCATGCGTATGCAGACATACTGCATAAATAGGAAAAAAACCTAAGAAAAGGGCTTCTTATAGAGCGTGCTAGCTACTACATGACGTACAAAATGTTAATATCTCTTGCTCCCTTAGACGTATGCATGCGTATGCAGACATACGGCATAAATAGGAAAAAAAATAAGAAAAGGGCTTCTTATAGAGCGTGCTAGCTACTACAGAACATATAAAATGTTAATAGCTCTTGCTCCCTTTAACGTATGCATGCGTATGCAGACATACTGCATAAATAGGAAAAAACCTAAGAAAAGGGCTTCTTATAGAACGTGCTAGCTACTACAAGACGTACAAAATGTTAATATCTCTTGCTCCCTTAGACGTATGCATGCGTATGCAGACATACGGCATAAATAGGAAAAAAAATAAGAAAAGGGCTTCTTAAAGAGCGTGCTAACTACTACAGAACATATAAAATGTTAATAGCTCTTGCTCGCTTTAACGTATACATGCGTATGCAGACATACTGCATAAATAGGAAAAAACCTAAAAAATGGGCTTCTTATAGAGCGTGCTAGATACTACAGAACATATAAAATGTTAATACCTCTTGCTCCCTTTAACGTATGCATGCGTATGCAGACATACTGCATAAATAGGAAAAAAACCTAAGAAAAGGGCTTCTTATAGAGCGTGCTAGCTACTACATGACGTACAAAATGTTAATATCTCTTGCTCCCTTAGACGTATGCATGCGTATGCAGACATACGGCATAAATAGGAAAAAAAATAAGAAAAGGGCTTCTTATAGAGCGTGCTAGCTACTACATGACGTACAAAATATTAATATCTCTTGCTCCCTTAGATGTATGCATGCGTATGCAGACATACTGCATAAATAGGAAAAAATCTAAGAAATGGGGTTCTTATAGGGCGTGCTAGCTACTACAGAACATATAAAATGTTAATACCTCTTGCTCCCTTTAACGTATGCATGCATATGCAGACATACTGCATAAATAGGAAAAAAACCTAAGAAAAGGGCTTCTTATAGAGCGTGCTAGCTACTACATGACGTACAAAATGTTAATAGCTCTTGCTCCCTTTAACGTATGCATGCGTATTCAGACCTGCGGCATAAATAGGAAAAAAAAATAAGAAAAGGGCTTCTTATAGAGCGTGCTAACTACTATGGAACATATAAAAAGTTGATACCTCTTGCTCCCTTTAACGTATGCAGACATACTGCATAAATAGGAAAAAAACCTAAGAAAAGGGCTTCTTATAGAGCGTGCTAACTACTACAGAACATATAAAATGTTAATAGCTCTTGCTCCCTTTAACGAATGCATGCGTATGCAGACATACTGCATAAATAGGAAAAAACCTAAGAAAAGGGCTTCTTATAGAGCGTGCTAGCTACTACATAACGTACAAAATGTTAATATCTCTTGCTCCCTTTAACGTATGCATGCGTATTCAGACATGCGGCATAAATAGGAAAAAAAAAATAAGAAAAGGGCTTCTTATAGAGCGTGCTAACTACTACAGAACATATAAAAAGTTGATACCTCTTGCTCCCTTTAACGTATGCAGACATACTGCATAAATAGGAAAAAAACCTAAGAAAAGGGCTTCTTATAGAGCGTGCTACCTACTACAGAACATATAAAATGTTAATACTCCCTTTAACGTATGCATGCGTATGCAGACATACTGCATAAAAAACCTAAGAAAAGGTTTCTTATAGAGCGTGCTAACTACTACAAGACGTACAAAATGTTAATATCTCTTGCTCCCTTAGACGTATGCATGCGTATGCAGACATACTGCATAAATAGGAAAACACCTAAGAAAAGGGCTTCTTATAGAACGTGCTAGCTACTACAAGACGTACAAAATGTTAATATCTCTTGCTCCCTTAGACGTATGCATGCGTATGCAGACATACGGCATAAATAGGAAAAAAAATAAGAAAAGGGCTTCTTAAAGAGCGTGCTAACTACTACAGAACATATAAAATGTTAATAGCTCTTGCTCGCTTTAACGTATACATGCGTATGCAGACATACTGCATAAATAGGAAAAAACCTAAAAAATGGGCTTCTTATAGAGCGTGCTAGATACTACAGAACATATAAAATGTTAATACCTCTTGCTCCCTTTAACGTATGCATGCGTATGCAGACATACTGCATAAATAGGAAAAAAACCTAAGAAAAGGGCTTCTTATAGAGCGTGCTAGCTACTACATGACGTACAAAATGTTAATATCTCTTGCTCCCTTAGACGTATGCATGCGTATGCAGACATACGGCATAAATAGGAAAAAAAATAAGAAAAGGGCTTCTTATAGAGCGTGCTAGCTACTACAGAACATATAAAATGTTAATAGCTCTTGCTCCCTTTAACGTATGCATGCGTATGCAGACATACTGCATAAATAGGAAAAAACCTAAGAAAAGGGCTTCTTATAGAACGTGCTAGCTACTACAAGACGTACAAAATGTTAATATCTCTTGCTCCCTTAGACGTATGCATGCGTATGCAGACATACGGCATAAATAGGAAAAAAAATAAGAAAAGGGCTTCTTAAAGAGCGTGCTAACTACTACAGAACATATAAAATGTTAATAGCTCTTGCTCGCTTTAACGTATACATGCGTATGCAGACATACTGCATAAATAGGAAAAAACCTAAAAAATGGGCTTCTTATAGAGCGTGCTAGATACTACAGAACATATAAAATGTTAATACCTCTTGCTCCCTTTTACGTATGCATGCGTATGCAGACATACTGCATAAATAGGAAAAAAACCTAAGAAAAAGGCTTCTTATAGAGCGTGCTAGCTACTACATGACGTACAAAATGTTAATATCTCTTGCTCCCTTAGACGTATGCATGCGTATGCAGACATACGGCATAAATAGGAAAAAAAATAAGAAAAGGGCTTCTTATAGAGCGTGCTAGCTACTACATGACGTACAAAATATTAATATCTCTTGCTCCCTTAGATGTATGCATGCGTATGCAGACATACTGCATAAATAGGAAAAAATCTAAGAAATGGGGTTCTTATAGGGCGTGCTAGCTACTACAGAACATATAAAATGTTAATACCTCTTGCTCCCTTTAACGTATGCATGCATATGCAGACATACTGCATAAATAGGAAAAAAACCTAAGAAAAGGGCTTCTTATAGAGCGTGCTAGCTACTACATGACGTACAAAATGTTAATATCTCTTGCTCCCTTAGACGTATGCATGCGAATGCAGACATTCTGCATAAATAGGAAAAAACCTAAGAAAAGGCTTCTTTTAGAGCGTGCTAGCTACTACATGACGTACAAAATGTTAATAGCTCTTGCTCCCTTTAACGTATGCATGCGTATGCAGACATACTGCATAAATAGGAAAAAACCTAAGAAAAGGGCTTCTTATAGAGCGTGCTAGCTACTACATAACGTACAAAATGTTAATATCTCTTGCTCCCTTTAACGTATGCATGCGTATTCAGACCTGCGGCATAAATAGGAAAAAAAATAAGAAAAGGGCTTCTTATAGAGCGTGCTAGCTACTACATAACGTACAAAATGTTAATATCTCTTGCTCCCTTTAACGTACGCATGCGTATTCAGACATGCGGCATAAATAGGAAAAAAAAATAAGAAAAGGGCTTCTTATAGAGCGTGCTAACTACTACAGAACATATAAAAAGTTGATACCTCTTGCTCCCTTTAACGTATGCAGACATACTGCATAAATAGGAAAAAAACCTAAGAAAAGGGCTTCTTATAGAGCGTGCTAACTACTACAGAACATATAAAATGTTAATAGCTCCCTTTAACGTATGCATGCGTATGCAGACATACTGCATAAATAGGAAAAAACCTAAGAAAAGGGCTTCTTATAGAGCGTGCTAGCTACTACATAACGTACAAAATGTTAATATCTCTTGCTCCCTTTAACGTACGCATGCGTATTCAGACATGCGGCATAAATAGGAAAAAAAAATAAGAAAAGGGCTTCTTATAGAGCGTGCTAACTACTACAGAACATATAAAAAGTTGATACCTCTTGCTCCCTTTAACGTATGCAGACATACTGCATAAATAGGAAAAAAACCTAAGAAAAGGGCTTTTTATAGAGCGTGCTACCTACTACAGAACATATAAAATGTTAATACCTCTTGCTCCCTTTAACGTATGCATGCGTATGCAGACATACTGCATAAAAAAACCTAAGAAAAGGTTTCTTATAGAGCGTGCTAACTACTACAGAACATATAAAATGTTAATACCTCTTGCTCCCTTTAACGTATGCATGCGTATGCAGACATACTGCATAAATAGGAAAAAAACCTAAGAAAAGGGCTTCTTATAGAGCGTGCTAACTACTACAGAACATATAAAAAGTTGATACCTCTTGCTCCCTTTAACGTATGCAGACATACTGCATAAATAGGAAAAAAACCTAAGAAAAGGGCTTCTTATAGAGCGTGCTAACTACTACAGAACATATAAAATGTTAATAGCTCTTGCTCCCTTTAACGTATGCATGCGTATGCAGACATACTGCATAAATAGGAAAAAACCTAAGAAAAGGGCTTCTTATAGAGCGTGCTAGCTACTACATAACGTACAAAATGTTAATATCTCTTGCTCCCTTTAACGTATGCATGCGTATTCAGACATGCGGCATAAATAGGAAAAAAAAATAAGAAAAGGGCTTCTTATAGAGCGTGCTAACTACTACAGAACATATAAAAAGTTGATACCTCTTGCTCCCTTTAACGTATGCAGACATACTGCATAAATAGGAAAAAAACCTAAGAAAAGGGCTTCTTATAGAGCGTGCTACCTACTACAGAACATATAAAATGTTAATACCTCTTGCTCCCTTTAACGTATGCATGCGTATGCAGACATACTGCATAAAAAACCTAAGAAAAGGTTTCTTATAGAGCGTGCTAACTACTACAGAACATATAAAATGTTAATAGCTCTTGCTCGCTTTAACGTATGCATGCGTATGCAGACATACTGCATAAATAGGAAAAAACCTAAGAAATGGGCTTCTTATAGAGCGTGCTAGCTACTATAGAACATATAAAATGTTAATACCACTTGCTCCCTTTAACGTATGCATGCGTATGCAGACATACGGCATAAATAGGAAAAAAAATAAGAAAAGGGCTTCTTATAGAGCGTGCTAGCTACTACATGACGTACAAAATGTTAATATCTCTTGCTCCCTTAGATGTATGCATGCGTATGCAGACATACTGCATAAATAGGAAAAAACCTAAGAAATGGGGTTCTTATAGAGCGTGCTAGCTACTACAGAACATATAAAATGTTAATACCTCTTGCTCCCTTTAACGTATGCATGCGTATGCAGACATAGGAAAAAAACCTAAGAAAAGGGCTTCTTATAGAGCGTGCTAGCTACTACATGACGTACAAAATGTTAATATCTCTTGCTCGCTTAGACGTATGCATGCGAATGCAGACATTCTGCATAGGAAATAGGAAAAAACCTAAGAAAAGGGCTTCTTTTAGAGCCTGCTAGCTACTACAGAACATACAAAATGTTAATACCTCTTGCTAAGGGAGCAAGACGTATGTCTGCATACGTATGCATGCGTATGCAGACATACTGCATAAATAGGAAAAAACCTAAGAAATGGGCTTCTTATAGAGCGTACTAACTACTACAGAACATATAAAATGTTAACACCTCCTGTTCCCTTAGACGAGTGCATGCGTATGCAGACATACTGCATAAATAGGAAAAAAACATAAGAAAAGGGCTTCTTATAGAGCGTGCTAGCTACTACATGACGTACAAAATGTTAATATCTCTTGCTCCCTTAGACGTATGCATGCGTATGCAGACATACGGCATAAATAGGAAAAAAAATAAGAAAAGGGCTTCTTATAGAGCGTGGTAGCTACTACATGACGTACAAAATATTAATATATCTTGCTCCCTTAGATGTATGCATGCGTATGCAGACATACTGCATAAATAGGAAAAAATCTAAGAAATGGGGTTCTTATAGAGTGTGCTAGCTACTACAGAACATATAAAATGTTAATACCTCTTGCTCCCTTTAACGTATGCATGCGTATGCAGACATACTGCATAAATAGGAAAAAAACCTAAGAAAAGGGCTTCTTATAGAGCGTGCTAGCTACTACATGACGTACAAAATGTTAATATCTCTTGCTCCCTTAGACGTATGCATGCGTATGCAGACATACGGCATAAATAGGAAAAAAAATAAGAAAAGGGCTTCTTATAGAGCGTGCTAGCTACTACATGACGTACAAAATATTAATATCTCTTGCTCCCTTAGATGTATGCATGCGTATGCAGACATACTGCATAAATAGGAAAAAATCTAAGAAATGGGGTTCTTATAGAGCGTGCTAGCTACTACAGAACATATAAAATGTTAATACCTCTTGCTCCCTTTAACGTATGCATGCATATGCAGACATACTGCATAAATAGGAAAAAAACCTAAGAAAAGGGCTTCTTATAGAGCGTGCTAGCTA
This sequence comes from Merodon equestris, assembly GCA_958301585.1. Classification (NCBI taxonomy): domain Eukaryota; kingdom Metazoa; phylum Arthropoda; class Insecta; order Diptera; family Syrphidae; genus Merodon; species Merodon equestris. The sequence continues at coordinate 212,527 of CATQJT010000042.1, forward strand.
CTACATGACGTACAAAATGTTAATATCTCTTGCTCCCTTAGACGTATGCATGCGTATGCAGACACACGGCATAAATAGGAAAAAAAAATATGAAAAGGGCTTCTTATAGAGCGTGCTAGCTACTACATGACGTACAAAATATTAATATCTCTTGCTCCCTTAGATGTATGCATGCGTATGCAGACATACTGCATAAATAGGAAAAAATCTAAGAAATGGGGTTCTTATAGAGCGTGCTAGCTACTACAGAACATATAAAATGTTAATACCTCTTGCTCCCTTTAACGTATGCATGCATATGCAGACATACTGCATAAATAGGAAAAAAACCTAAGAAAAGGGCTTCTTATAGAGCGTGCTAGCTACTACATGACGTACAAAATGTTAATATCTCTTGCTCCCTTAGATGTATGCATGCGTATGCAGACATACTGCATAAATAGGAAAAAACCTAAGAAATGGGGTTCTTATAGAGCGTGCTAGCTACTACAGAACATATAAAATGTTAATACCTCTTGCTCCCTTTAACGTATGCATGCGTATGCAGACATACTGCATAAATAGGAAAAAAACCTAAGAAAAGGGCTTCTTATAGAGCGTGCTAGCTACTACATGACGTACAAAATGTTAATATCTCTTGCTCCCTTTAACGTATGCATGCGTATTCAGACATGCAGCATAAATAGGAAAAAAAATAAGAAAAGGGCTTCTTATAGAGCGTGCTAACTACTACAGAACATATAAAAAGTTGATACCTCTTGCTCCCTTTAACGTATGCAGACAGACTGCATAAATAGGAAAAAAACCTAAGAAAAGGGCTTCTTATAGAGCGTGCTAGCTACTACAGAACATATAAAATGTTAATACCTCTTGCTCCCTTTAACGTATGCATGCGTATGCAGACATACTGCATAAATAGGAAAAAAACCTAAGAAAAGGGCTTCTTATAGAGCGTGCTAGCTACTACATGACGTACAAAATGTTAATATCTCTTGCTCCCTTAGACGTATGCATGCGTATGCAGACATACGGCATAAATAGGAAAAAAAATAAGAAAAGGGCTTCTTATAGAGCGTGCTAGCTACTACATGACGTACAAAATGTAAATATCTCTTGCTCCCTTAGACGTATGCATGCGTATGCAGACATACGGCATAAATAGGAAAAAAAATAAGAAAAGGGCTTCTTATAGAGCGTGCTAGCTACTACATGACGTACAAAATATTAATATCTCTTGCTCCCTTAGATGTATGCATGCGTATGCAGACATACTGCATAAATAGGAAAAAATCTAAGAAATGGGGTTCTTATAGAGCGTGCTAGCTACTACAGAACATATAAAATGTTAATACCTCTTGCTCCCTTTAACGTATGCATGCGTATGCAGACATAGGAAAAAAACCTAAGAAAAGGGCTTCTTATAGAGCGTGCTAGCTACTACATGACGTACAAAATGTTAATATCTCTTGCTCCCTTAGACGTATGCATGCGAATGCAGACATTCTGCATAGGAAATAGGAAAAAACCTAAGAAAAGGGCTTCTTTTAGATTCTGCTAGCTACTACAGAACATACAAAATGTTAATACCTCTTGCTAAGGGAGCAAGACGTATGTCTGCATACGTATGCATGCGTATGCAGACATACTGCATAAATAGGAAAAAACCTAAGAAATGGGATTCTTATAGAGCGTGCTAACTACTACAGAACATATAAAATGTTAACACCTCTTGTTCCCTTAGACGAGTGCATGCGTATGCAGACATACTGCATAAATAGGAAAAAAACATAAGAAAAGGGCTTCTTATAGAGCGTGCAAGCTACTACATGACGTACAAAATGTTAATATCTCTTGCTCCCTTAGACGTATGCATGCGTATGCAGACATACGGCATAAATAGGAAAAAATCTAAGAAATGGGGTTCTTATAGAGCGTGCTAGCTACTACAGAACATATAAAATGTTAATACCTCTTGCTCCCTTTAACGTATGCATGCGTATGCAGACATACTGCATAAGTAGGAAAAAAACCTAAGAAAAGGGCTTCTTATAGAGCGTGCTAGCTACTACATGACGTACAAAATGTTAATATCTCTTGCTCCCTTAGACGTATGCATGCGTATGCAGACATGCGGCATAAATAGGAAAAAAATAAGAAAAGGGCTTCTTATAGAGCGTGCTAGCTACTACAGAACATATAAAATGTTAATAGCTCTTGCTCCCTTTAACGTATGCATGCGTATGCAGACATACTGCATAAATAGGAAAAAACCTAAGAAAAGGGCTTCTTATAGAACGTGCTAGCTACTACAAGACGTACAAAATGTTAATATCTCTTGCTCCCTTAGACGTATGCATGCGTATGCAGACATACGGCATAAATAGGAAAAAAAATAAGAAAAGGGCTTCTTAAAGAGCGTGCTAACTACTACAGAACATATAAAATGTTAATAGCTCTTGCTCGCTTTAACGTATACATGCGTATGCAGACATACTGCATAAATAGGAAAAAACCTAAAAAATGGGCTTCTTATAGAGCGTGCTAGATACTACAGAACATATAAAATGTTAATACCTCTTGCTTAGATGTATGCATGCGTATGCAGACATACTGCATAAATAGGAAAAAATCTAAGAAATGGGGTTCTTATAGGGCGTGCTAGCTACTACAGAACATATAAAATGTTAATACCTCTTGCTCCCTTTAACGTATGCATGCATATGCAGACATACTGCATAAATAGGAAAAAAACCTAAGAAAAGGGCTTCTTATAGAGCGTGCTAGCTACTACATGACGTACAAAATGTTAATATCTCTTGCTCCCTTAGACGTATGCATGCGAATGCAAACATTCTGCATAAATAGGAAAAAACCTAAGAAAAGGCTTCTTTTAGAGCGTGCTAGCTACTACATGACGTACAAAATGTTAATAGCTCTTGCTCCCTTTAACGTATGCATGCGTATGAAGACATACTGCATAAATAGGAAAAAACCTAAGAAAAGGGCTTCTTATAGAGCGTGCTAGCTACTACATAACGTACAAAATGTTAATATTTCTTGCTCCCTTTAACGTATGCATGCGTATTCAGACCTGCGGCATAAATAGGAAAAAAAATAAGAAAAGGGCTTCTTATAGAGCGTGCTAACTACTACAGAACATATAAAAAGTTGATACCTCTTGCTCCCTTTAACGTATGCAGACATACTGCATAAATAGGAAAAAAACCTAAGAAAAGGGCTTCTTATAGAGCGTGCTAACTACTACAGAACATATAAAATGTTAATAGCTCTTGCTCCCTTTAACGTATGCATGCGTATGCAGACATACTGCATAAATAGGAAAAAACCTAAGAAAAGGGCTTCTTATAGAGCGTGCTAGATACTACATAACGTACAAAATGTTAATATCTCTTGCTCCCTTTAACGTATGCATGCGTATTCAGACATGCGGCATAAATAGGAAAAAAAAATAAGAAAAGGGCTTCTTATAGAGCGTGCTAACTACTACAGAACATATAAAAAGTTGATACCTCTTGCTCCCTTTAACGTATGCAGACATACTGCATAAATAGGAAAAAACCTAAGAAAAGGGCTTCTTATAGAGCGTGCTAGCTACTACATGACGTACAAAATGTTAATATCTCTTGCTCCCTTAGACGTATGCATGCGAATGCAGACATTCTGCATAAATAGGAAAAAACCTAAGAAAAGGCTTCTTTTAGAGCGTGTTAGCTACTACAGAACATACAAAATGTTAATACCTCTTGCTCCCTTTAACGTATGCATGCGTATGCAGACATACTGCATAAATAGGAAAAAACCTAAGAAATGGGTTTCTTATAGAGCGTGCTAACTACTACAGAACATATAAAATGTTAACACCTCTTGTTCCCTTAGACGAGTGCATGCGTATGCAGACATACTGCATAAATAGGAAAAAAACCTAAGAAAAGGGCTTCTTATAGAGCGTGCTAGCTACTACATGACGTACAAAATGTTAATATCTCTTGCTCCCTTAGACGTATGCATGCGTATGCAGACATACGGCATAAATAGGAAAAAAAATAAGAAAAGGGCTTCTTATAGAGCGTGCTAGCTACTACATGACGTACAAAATATTAATATCTCTTGCTCCCTTAGATGTATGCATGCGTATGCAGACATACTGCATAAATAGGAAAAAATCTAAGAAATGGGGTTCTTATAGAGCGTGCTAGCTACTACATGACGTACAAAATGTTAATATCTCTTGCTCCCTTAGATGTATGCATGCGTATGCAGACATACTGCATAAATAGGAAAAAACCTAAGAAATGGGGTTCTTATAGAGCGTGCTAGCTACTACAGAACATATAAAATGTTAATACCTCTTGCTCCCTTTAACGTATGCATGCGTATGCAGACATAGGAAAAAAACCTAAGAAAAGGGCTTCTTATAGAGCGTGCTAGCTACTACATGACGTACAAAATGTTAATATCTCTTGCTCCCTTAGACGTATGCATGCGAATGCAGACATTCTGCATAGGAAATAGGAAAAAACCTAAGAAAAGGGCTTCTTTTAGAGCCTGCTAGCTACTACAGAACATACAAAATGTTAATACCTCTTGCTAAGGGAGCAAGACGTATGTCTGCATACGTATGCATGCGTATGCAGACATACTGCATAAATAGGAAAAAACCTAAGAAATGGGCTTCTTATAGAGCGTACTAACTACTACAGAACATATAAAATGTTAACACCTCTTGTTCCCTTAGACGAGTGCATGCGTATGCAGACATACTGCATAAATAGGAAAAAAACATAAGAAAAGGGCTTCTTATAGAGCGTGCTAGCTACTACATGACGTACAAAATGTTAATATCTCTTGCTCCCTTAGACGTATGCATGCGTATGCAGACATACGGCATAAATAGGAAAAAAAATAAGAAAAGGGCTTCTTATAGAGCGTGCTAGCTACTACATGACGTACAAAATATTAATATCTCTTGCTCCCTTAGATGTATGCATGCGTATGCAGACATACTGCATAAATAGGAAAAAATCTAAGAAATGGGCTTCTTATAGAGCGTGCTAGCTACTATAGAACATATAAAATGTTAATACCACTTGCTCCCTTTAACGTATGCATGCGTATGCAGACATACGGCATAAATAGGAAAAAAAATAAGAAAAGGGCTTCTTATAGAGCGTGGTAGCTACTACATGACGTACAAAATATTAATATCTCTTGCTCCCTTAGATGTATGCATGCGTATGCAGACATACTGCATAAATAGGAAAAAATCTAAGAAATGGGGTTCTTATAGAGCGTGCTAGCTACTACAGAACATATAAAATGTTAATACCTCTTGCTCCCTTTAACGTATGCATGCATATGCAGACATACTGCATAAATAGGAAAAAACCTAAGAAATGGGCTTCTTATAGAGCGTGCTAGCTACTACAGAACATACAAAATGTTAATACCTCTTGCTAAGGGAGCAAGACGTATGTCTGCATACGTATGCATGCGTATGCAGACATACTGCATAAATAGGAAAAAACCTAAGAAATGGGCTTCTTATAGAGCGTACTAACTACTACAGAACATATAAAATGTTAAGACCTCTTGTTCCCTTAGACGAGTGCATGCGTATGCAGACATACTGCATAAATAGGAAAAAAACATAAGAAAAGGGCTTCTTATAGAGCGTGCTAGCTACTACATGACGTACAAAATGTTAATATCTCTTGCTCCCTTAGACGTATGCATGCGTATGCAGACATACGGCATAAATAGGAAAAAAAATAAGAAAAGGGCTTCTTATAGAGCGTGCTAGCTACTACATGACGTACAAAATATTAATATCTCTTGCTCCCTTAGATGTATGCATGCGTATGCAGACATACTGCATAAATAGGAAAAAATCTAAGAAATGGGGTTCTTATAGAGCGTGCTAGCTACTACAGAACATATAAAATGTTAATACCTCTTGCTCCCTTTAACGTATGCATGCATATGCAGACATACTGCATAAATAGGAAAAAAACCTAAGAAAAGGGCTTCTTATAGAGCGTGCTAGCTACTACATGACGTACAAAATGTTAATATCTCTTGCTCCCTTAGACGTATGCATGCGAATGCAGACATTCTGCATAAATAGGAAAAAACCTAAGAAAAGGCTTCTTTTAGAGCGTGTTAGCTACTACAGAACATACAAAATGTTAATACCTCTTGCTCCCTTTAACGTATGCATGCGTATGCAGACATACTGCATAAATAGGAAAAAACCTAAGAAATGGGTTTCTTATAGAGCGTGCTAACTACTACAGAACATATAAAATGTTAACACCTCTTGTTCCCTTAGACGAGTGCATGCGTATGCAGACATACTGCATAAATAGGAAAAAAACCTAAGAAAAGGGCTTCTTATAGAGCGTGCTAGCTACTACATGACGTACAAAATGTTAATATCTCTTGCTCCCTTAGACGTATGCATGCGTATGCAGACATACGGCATAAATAGGAAAAAAAATAAGAAAAGGGCTTCTTATAGAGCGTGCTAGCTACTACATGACGTACAAAATATTAATATCTCTTGCTCCCTTAGATGTATGCATGCGTATGCAGACATACTGCATAAATAGGAAAAAATCTAAGAAATGGGGTTCTTATAGAGCGTGCTAGCTACTACAGAACATATAAAATGTTAATACCTCTTGCTCCCTTTAACGTATGCATGCATATGCAGACATACTGCATAAATAGGAAAAAAACCTAAGAAAAGGGCTTCTTATAGAGCGTGCTAGCTACTACATGACGTACAAAATGTTAATATCTCTTGCTCCCTTAGACGTATGCATGCGAATGCAGACATTCTGCATAAATAGGAAAAAACCTAAGAAAAGGCTTCTTTTAGAGCGTGTTAGCTACTACAGAACATACAAAATGTTAATAGCTCTTGCTCGCTTTAACGTATGCATGCGTATGCAGACATACTGCATAAATAGGAAAAAACCTAAGAAATGGGCTTCTTATAGAGCGTGCTAGCTACTATAGAACATATAAAATGTTAATACCACTTGCTCCCTTTAACGTATGCATGCGTATGCAGACATACGGCATAAATAGGAAAAAAAATAAGAAAAGGGCTTCTTATAGAGCGTGCTAGCTACTACATGACGTACAAAATGTTAATATCTCTTGCTCCCTTAGACGTATGCATGCGAATGCAGACATTCTGCATAAATAGGAAAAAACCTAAGAAAAGGCTTCTTTTAGAGCGTGTTAGCTACTACAGAACATACAAAATGTTAATACCTCTTGCTCCCTTTAACGTATGCATGCGTATGCAGACATACTGCATAAATAGGAAAAAACCTAAGAAATGGGTTTCTTATAGAGCGTGCTAACTACTACAGAACATATAAAATGTTAACACCTCTTGTTCCCTTAGACGAGTGCATGCGTATGCAGACATACTGCATAAATAGGAAAAAAACCTAAGAAAAGGGCTTCTTATAGAGCGTGCTAGCTACTACATGACGTACAAAATGTTAATATCTCTTGCTCCCTTAGACGTATGCATGCGTATGCAGACATACGGCATAAATAGGAAAAAAAATAAGAAAAGGGCTTCTTATAGAGCGTGCTAGCTACTACATGACGTACAAAATATTAATATCTCTTGCTCCCTTAGATGTATGCATGCGTATGCAGACATACTGCATAAATAGGAAAAAATCTAAGAAATGGGGTTCTTATAGAGCGTGCTAGCTACTACATGACGTACAAAATGTTAATATCTCTTGCTCCCTTAGATGTATGCATGCGTATGCAGACATACTGCATAAATAGGAAAAAACCTAAGAAATGGGGTTCTTATAGAGCGTGCTAGCTACTACAGAACATATAAAATGTTAATACCTCTTGCTCCCTTTAACGTATGCATGCGTATGCAGACATAGGAAAAAAACCTAAGAAAAGGGCTTCTTATAGAGCGTGCTAGCTACTACATGACGTACAAAATGTTAATATCTCTTGCTCCCTTAGAAGTATGCATGCGAATGCAGATATTCTGCATAGGAAATAGGAAAAAACCTAAGAAAAGGGCTTCTTTTAGAGCCTGCTAGCTACTACAGAACATACAAAATGTTAATACCTCTTGCTAAGGGAGCAAGACGTATGTCTGCATACGTATGCATGCGTATGCAGACATACTGCATAAATAGGAAAAAACCTAAGAAATGGGCTTCTTATAGAGCGTACTAACTACTACAGAACATATAAAATGTTAACACCTCTTGTTCCCTTAGACGAGTGCATGCGTATGCAGACATACTGCATAAATAGGAAAAAAACATAAGAAAAGGGCTTCTTATAGAGCGTGCTAGCTACTACATGACGTACAAAATGTTAATATCTCTTGCTCCCTTAGACGTATGCATGCGTATGCAGACATACGGCATAAATAGGAAAAAAAATAAGAAAAGGGCTTCTTATAGAGCGTGCTAGCTACTACATGACGTACAAAATATTAATATCTCTTGCTCCCTTAGATGTATGCATGCGTATGCAGACATACTGCATAAATAGGAAAAAATCTAAGAAATGGGGTTCTTATAGAGCGTGCTAGCTACTACAGAACATATAAAATGTTAATACCTCTTGCTCCCTTTAACGTATGCATGCATATGCAGACATACTGCATAAATAGGAAAAAAACCTAAGAAAAGGGCTTCTTATAGAGCGTGCTAGCTACTACATGACGTACAAAATGTTAATATCTCTTGCTCCCTTAGACGTATGCATGCGAATGCAGACATTCTGCATAAATAGGAAAAAACCTAAGAAAAGGCTTCTTTTAGAGCGTGTTAGCTACTACAGAACATACAAAATGTTAATACCTCTTGCTCCCTTTAACGTATGCATGCGTATGCAGACATACTGCATAAATAGGAAAAAACCTAAGAAATGGGTTTCTTATAGAGCGTGCTAACTACTACAGAACATATAAAATGTTAACACCTCTTGTTCCCTTAGACGAGTGCATGCGTATGCAGACATACTGCATAAATAGGAAAAAAACCTAAGAAAAGGGCTTCTTATAGAGCGTGCTAGCTACTACATGACGTACAAAATGTTAATATCTCTTGCTCCCTTAGACGTATGCATGCGTATGCAGACATACGGCATAAATAGGAAAAAAAATAAGAAAAGGGCTTCTTATAGAGCGTGCTAGCTACTACATGACGTACAAAATATTAATATCTCTTGCTCCCTTAGATGTATGCATGCGTATGCAGACATACTGCATAAATAGGAAAAAATCTAAGAAATTGGGTTCTTATAGAGCGTGCTAGCTACTACAGAACATATAAAATGTTAATACCTCTTGCTCCCTTTAACGTATGCATGCATATGCAGACATACTGCATAAATAGGAAAAAAACCTAAGAAAAGGGCTTCTTATAGAGCGTGCTAGCTACTACATGACGTACAAAATGTTAATATCTCTTGCTCCCTTAGACGTATGCATGCGTATGCAGACATACGGCATAAATAGGAAAAAAAATAAGAAAAGGGCTTCTTATAGAGCGTGCTAGCTACTACATGACGTACAAAATATTAATATCTCTTGCTCCCTTAGATGTATGCATGCGTATGCAGACATACTGCATAAATAGGAAAAAATCTAAGAAATGGGGTTCTTATAGAGCGTGCTAGCTACTACAGAACATATAAAATGTTAATACCTCTTGCTCCCTTTAACGTATGCATGCATATGCAGACATACTGCATAAATAGGAAAAAAACCTAAGAAAAGGGCTTCTTATAGAGCGTGCTAGCTACTACATGACGTACAAAATGTTAATATCTCTTGCTCCCTTAGACGTATGCATGCGAATGCAGACATTCTGCATAAATAGGAAAAAACCTAAGAAAAGGCTTCTTTTAGAGCGTGTTAGCTACTACAGAACATACAAAATGTTAATACCTCTTGCTCCCTTTAACGTATGCATGCGTATGCAGACATACTGCATAAATAGGAAAAAACCTAAGAAATGGGTTTCTTATAGAGCGTGCTAACTACTACAGAACATATAAAATGTTAACACCTCTTGTTCCCTTAGACGAGTGCATGCGTATGCAGACATACTGCATAAATAGGAAAAAAACCTAAGAAAAGGGCTTCTTATAGAGCGTGCTAGCTACTACATGACGTACAAAATGTTAATATCTCTTGCTCCCTTAGACGTATGCATGCGTATGCAGACATACGGCATAAATAGGAAAAAAAATAAGAAAAGGGCTTCTTATAGAGCGTGCTAGCTACTACATGACGTACAAAATATTAATATCTCTTGCTCCCTTAGATGTATGCATGCGTATGCAGACATACTGCATAAATAGGAAAAAATCTAAGAAATTGGGTTCTTATAGAGCGTGCTAGCTACTACAGAACATATAAAATGTTAATACCTCTTGCTCCCTTTAACGTATGCATGCATATGCAGACATACTGCATAAATAGGAAAAAAACCTAAGAAAAGGGCTTCTTATAGAGCGTGCTAGCTACTACATGACGTACAAAATGTTAATATCTCTTGCTCCCTTAGACGTATGCATGCGTATGCAGACATACGGCATAAATAGGAAAAAAAATAAGAAAAGGGCTTCTTATAGAGCGTGCTAGCTACTACATGACGTACAAAATATTAATATCTCTTGCTCCCTTAGATTTATGCATGCGTATGCAGACATACTGCATAAATAGGAAAAAATCTAAGAAATGGGGTTCTTATAGAGCGTGCTAGCTACTACAGAACATATAAAATGTTAATACCTCTTGCTCCCTTTAACGTATGCATGCATATGCAGACATACTGCATAAATAGGAAAAAAACCTTAGAAAAGGGCTTCTTATAGAGCGTGCTAGCTACTACATGACGTACAAAATGTTAATATCTCTTGCTCCCTTAGACATATGCATGCGTATGCAGACATACGGCATAAATAGGAAAAAAAATAAGAAAAGGGCTTCTTATAGAGCGTGCTAGCTACTACATGACGTACAAAATATTAATATCTCTTGCTCCCTTAGATGTATGCATGCGTATGCAGACATACTGCATAAATAGGAAAAAATCTAAGAAATGGGGTTCTTATAGAGCGTGCTAGCTACTACAGAACATATAAAATGTTAATACCTCTTGCTCCCTTTAACGTATGCATGCATATGCAGACATACTGCATAAATAGGAAAAAAAACCTAAGAAAAGGGCTTCTTATAGAGCGTGCTAGCTACTACATGACGTACAAAATGTTAATATCTCTTGCTCCCTTAGATGTATGCATGCGTATGCAGACATACTGCATAAATAGGAAAAAACCTAAGAAATGGGGTTCTTATAGAGCGTGCTAGCTACTACAGAACATATAAAATGTTAATACCTCTTGCTCCCTTTAACGTATGCATGCGTATGCAGACATACTGCATAAATAGGGAAAAAACCTAAGAAAAGGGCTTCTTATAGAGCGTGCTAGCTACTACATGACGTACAAAATGTTAATATCTCTTGCTCCCTTTAACGTATTCATGCGTATTCAGACATGCGGCATAAATAGGAAAAAAAATAAGAAAAGGGCTTCTTATAGAGCGTGCTAACTACTACAGAACATATAAAAAGTTGATACCTCTTGCTCCCTTTAACGTATGCAGACAGACTGCATAAATAGGAAAAAAACCTAAGAAAAGGGCTTCTTATAGAGCGTGCTAGCTACTACAGAACATATAAAATGTTAATAGCTCTTGCTCCCTTTAACGTATGCATGCGTATGCAGACATACTGCATAAATAGGAAAAAAACCTAAGAAAAGGGCTTCTTATAGAGCGTGCTAGCTACTACATGACGTACAAAATGTTAATATCTCTTGCTCCCTTTAACGTATGCATGCGTATTCAGACATGCGGCATAAATAGGAAAAAAAAAATAAGAAAAGGGCTTCTTATAGAGCGTGCTAACTACTACAGAACATATAAAAAGTTGATACCTCTTGCTCCCTTTAACGTATGCAGACAGACTGCATAAATAGGAAAAAAACCTAAGAAAAGGGCTTATTATAGAGCGTGCTAGCTACTACAGAACATATAAAATGTTAATACCTCTTGCTCCCTTTAACGTATGCATGCGTATGCAGACATACTGCATAAAAAACCTAAGAAAAGGTTTCTTATAGAGCGTGCTAACTACTACAGAACATATAAAATGTTAATAGCTCTTGCTCCCTTTAACGTATGCATGCGTATGCAGACATACTCCATAAAAAACCTAAGAAAAGGGTTCTTATAGAGCGTGCTAACTACTACAGAACATATAAAATGTTAATACCTCTTGCTCCCTTTAACGTATGCATGCGTATGCAGACATATTGTTACATATTATTAGTAGTTGATCTTGTTTACGAGCCATGGTTTGTTCACATTAGCTCGTAAACGGGATACAGTTGCGTATCCAACTGCAGCTCCACAATAGCTCGTAAACAAGACACAGTTGCGTATCCAACTGCAACTTGTTTACAAGCCATCACAATCATCACATATTGGCGCGTAAACAAGGTTTACTCTCTATCTTCGTCTTCTTCGGAAGACCAAGCTATGAGAGTAAATCGCAGTACAGGCGATCTGATCCCTTGATCAGTAGTCAGTCGAGGATCGGTTGTCGGAGAAAAAGCTACTTAGTAAAGCAACGTAAAAGTTCGTGACCATTTTTGTTAGCCAATAAGTTAGTATAGTATTGGTAATAATAAACGATAGTGATTAAATAAAGACTTGTGTCGCGTTTTATTACTGGCGCAGTCGGAAAAAAAAAAAAAAAGGCCACATTCCAAATCATTTCATAATTCCTAAATAGATCTATTCAAAATCAAATATAAAAAAAAAAAAGAAAAGCGAGTTAAAGTGCGACCGAAAGACAATAACTTTATAATAAATAAAATAACGTGCTTTCAATACGATTTTTTTTTTTTGTGTGTGTGATTAAACTGTTGCTCCGCATTTCACTGTAATCATCGTAATTATTCACTGTAATCATCATCTCAGCTTCATCTTTATTAATACCATCACCAGACATCCATCGAAGTTTCAACATTCAATCATTCATCATCAACACCATTGCAGAATTGTATTCTTTTTTTTTATATATATTGAGGTATGGCGAACAACTTGTTACAATTAATTAATTCGATTGATAACTATACGGGTTTACCCGAAGAACTCGATATTTTTGTAAAAAATGTAGATTTTCTGTACAACCACATTTCTGAATTGGATGCTCTTTCTAAAGGTTTTTTTGAATTAAAAATCAGGCAAAAAATAAAAGAAAAAGCTAACACCATTCTTATTAATAATGGTAATCCTACAGATTGGCCGGTGGTCAAACTTATTTTACAAAATAACTGTTCAATTAATGAAAGTGTTGAAAGCTTGGTAAATGAAATTAAATTGTTAAAGTTTCAAGGATCAGTAAATATACTTTTTGATAATACTGTCGCTATTTTGACAAAATTAAATATTAAATGTGGAATCAGTTCTACAGATATACCTTCATGGTACTGTAAAGAAAGCAACGAAGAAATGGCATTAAAGATTTTTATGAATAAACTTCCGTATGAACCCAAAATTATTTTGCAATCCCGAAATCCTAAAAGTTTTAGAGAGGCACAACTTATTTTAGTCGAAACCGAACACTTTAACCGTACATTTAAATCAAATTTCAATAACAATATTCAAATTAACAACAGGTACAATAGTAGGTATAACACTAACAACAACAATTTCAACAACGACAATTTACAAAGAAATGGGTACCGAAACATTAATGGCAATTCTCTTAGGTATAGTAATAATAGGAATAGCACTGATACCAACAACAGAAATTTAGAATTCCAACCAAGTACTAGTAGACAAAGCCAACAAAGTCGACAAAACTATTTCAGACCTAGTGACCAATCTCGACAGACGAATAGGACACGGCAAAGCAATGAAACTATGGATATAACGCTAAACGAGTCTGACACTTGCGATGTTTGCAAGAACTGCAACATTGCCCAAAATTTTCACAACGACGGAGGAAGCAATTACCCTATATAATAATAAAAAACAATGTTAGACCCTTGCGGTTTATTATTGATTGTGGTGCGGAATATAGTATCGTCAATCAAAATGTTTGTAGTCCGAAATGGAGAATCGCCTCTCAAAATACAATACTTAAGGTTCTAGGTCGCGAAGTTGAAACCCGCGTTAAATACAGTATCCCACTGTTTGAAGAGTTTAATGCTCCAAATGTTTATATCGAATTCTTAGAATATGAGTTCCATAACTGCTTTGATGGTCTGATAGGCAACAATATTCTTCTAAAACTTAAACCTATTATTAATTATCAAACTCGATGCCTCAGTACCGAAACATGTAACATACCCATTTACTTTGACCGAGAAGAAGAAATGTATGCAAATACTTTACGCGATTTTGGTTGTTTATGTGTTTTCCATCACGATGCTTTTGAAAACGAAATCGAAAATAAAGTTTTCGCAACACACCTTAATAAATCTGACGTTTTAAAACTAAAATCCCTACTTTACTCATTCAAATCGGTATTTTACAAAGAGGGTGACAATCTTTCGTTCACAAGTGAAATTAAGCACCTGATTAAAACAAAAACGGAAGCTCCAGTTTTTACTAAGCTATATCGATATCCGGAAATTCATTCGGAGGAAGTTGATAAACAAATCGATGATATGCTTCGCCAAAAGATAATTAAGTACAGTAACAGCCCATATAATTCGCCTATTTGGGTAGTGCCCAAAAAAACTAACATAGATGGCCAAAAGCAGTGGCGTATCGTAGTCGACTACAGAAAGCTCAACGAACAAACTATAGAGGATAGATTTCCTATGCCAAACATGGATGAGTTGTTCGACAAGTTGGGAAAGTGTAGTTACTTTTCAACAATCGATTTGGCTAAAGGTTTTCACCAGGTAGAGGTAGATCCAATTGATCGGGTAAAGACAGCTTTTTCAACCAAAAATGGCCATTTTGAGTTTTTGAGAATGCCATTTGGGCTCAAAAACGCGCCGGCCACATTTCAAAGGTTGATGAACACTGTTCTAAAAGAGTTTATTAACAAAATCTGCGTCGTGTATCTCGATGATATTTTAATATTTTCGACAAGTTTTACTGAACATCTAGATTCACTTCGAAAAATTTTCCAAAAACTCAAGGATAGTAACCTGAAAGTGCAAATTAATAAATGCAGCTTTGCCGAGCTATCGACCAATTATCTGGGGCATATTGTTACTAAGGATGGTATTAAACCGGATGATAAAAAAGTAAAATCGATTCTTTCATTAAGCATACCAACAGATAAGAAAGGCATAAAGCAATTTCTGGGTATTACCGGGTATTACCGGAAATTTATCAAAGACTATGCTAAAGTGGCATATCCTCTAGTACGTTGTTTAAAGAAAACGGAAAGAGTAAATGCGTCCAATCCCGAATATATTCGAGCGTTTCAGAGTCTAAAAACCCTTCTTACCTCGGATCCTATCCTTAAGAGCCCAGATTTTAGTAGATTATTCGTCCTTACTACAGATGCATCCAATTACGCCCTAGGCGCTGTACTAAGTCAAAATAATCACCCAATTTGTTTCGCTTCCCGAACTTTGAATGACCATGAGAAGAAGTACTCTACAATAGAAAAGGAACTTCTTGCTATTGTTTGGTCTGTTAAGTATTTTAGAACATACCTCTATGGCAGAAAGTTCACCTTGTTTACTGACCATAAGCCACTTGTTTGGCTTAACAGTAAAAAAGAGCCAAACATGAAACTACAAAGGTGGAAAATTGTTCTCAATGAGTACGACTTTGATGTTCAGTACCTTAAGGGAAAGGAAAACGTTGTCGCCGATGGGTTAAGCAGGTTGAATCAGGAAAATTCTAATAAGGATTTGAAAGATGATATAGATTTAGCGTCAATATTTTTAAATGAAAGTAAAGATATCCATGATTCCAACAATAATGATGTGTTATCTACCGGTGCGACTATTCATAGTGCGCCAGAGGACTCTAACAACCATATTTACATTTCCGAAAGGCCAATAAATATGTTTAAGAATCAGATATATTTGTCTTATTCTACAAGGGATAAATATATTCTCAAGATTGTTCATCGGAAAATTCAGAATCACATCTATCTCAATAGAAAAAAACGTAATTTACTAGAGATAATGAAAAAAATTCTTATAAAAAAAGGAAATTTTGGAGTATACTGTCCTGATTTAACTCTTTTTCTTGAATTTCAAAATTTGTATATCAAATATTTTTCTAGCAATAAAAATTTAAACATTCTAAGATCAACAATAAAGTTAATAGATATAACAGATAAAAACCAACTCCTAGATATAATAAAAAACGAGCATATAAACAAAAATCACAGGGGTATTTCCGAAGTGTTTTTGGAGTTGAAGGCAAAGTACTTTTATCCGAACTTACAAACGGAAATACAAAAATTTATTAACAATTGTGAACCTTGTATTCTTGCTAAGCATGATAGGCATCCTCTTAAGATTCCTTTTGACGTAACCGAAACACCGAAACGCTTCAACGATATTGTCCACATGGATATATGGTTTCCTGAACGGAATAGAATGTACCTAACCACAATCGATAAATTTTCGAAATATGCTACTATTCAGAAATTAGAAAACCGAAATTGGATTGCAATCTTAGAAGCCCTTAAACAACGTATTCAGTTCTTGGGTAAACCGAGAAAACTTATTTCAGATGGGGATAGTTGTATTGTTCATACGACGGTAGAACAGTTTTTGAAAGAAAACAAAATCTTATTCCATAGGACGACAGCATCTCAAAAAACTGGTAACGCGGATATTGAACGTTTTCATGGAACTCTGAACGAACATTTGAGGCTGAAAAATGCTGCAAAAGACAACTCAGATTTGGACAATAAGATTTTTGAAATAATAACAATTTACAATGATACTATTCATACTACCACAAAGCTTAGACCTAATGACTTTATTTTAAAAAACCTTACTAGGACAGATATAAGCAGATTAGTAGATGTTTTTCAAAAACATAAAGAGGCAAAAATAGATAAGCTTAATATAGGAAAAGGCTTAGTAAAACATCAGTGCCCGAACATAGTACAGAATAGAACTGTAGGAAAAACGAAACCCAAGTACAAGAAACTCAATGCATATTTAACTGAAGATAATTATACAACAGATATATCGAATAAACGAAACGTAAAATACCATAGAAAACAATATAAAAGGAAATATAAATACCAACAAAACTAAGAAACAAAAAAATATATATATATATATATTATATATAGTTAAAATAAAACGCTATAATGAGCGCCTCATAGAAAACGTTATCCTAATTTTCTTCTTTGCTTTTTTTTGAAATATGAAATTTTATACATTCATTAATTTTAGTTATAATGAACATGTTTTTAATTTTATACTATGCACTACTGTACTATCCTGTATCATTAAATTTAAGAGTATTTAATAAAAAAAATTATAAAAAAAAAAAAAAAAAAAAAAAAAAAAAAATTTATATTATAAGAGCATACATGTACATGACAAACTGAATTGTTTAACAGTAAATATAAGATAGAATATAATACTATTATTTAGAACTTTGCTACTGCTATAATTGTATCAATTTGAATATGTATAGTTATAAACAAAAAAAAAAAAAAACAAAACAAAAAAAAATCATAAAACTTAAAAACAGTAACATTGTATAAAAAAGTATATATTCGTACGCAGATATATTTTTGGAGACCAAAAATACTAAGGGATGGAGGTGTTACATATTATTAGTAGTTGATCTTGTTTACGAGCCATGGTTTGTTCACATTAGCTCGTAAACGGGATACAGTTGCGTATCCAACTGCAGCTCCACAATAGCTCGTAAACAAGACACAGTTGCGTATCCAACTGCAACTTGTTTACAAGCCATCACAATCATCACATATTGGCGCGTAAACAAGGTTTACTCTCTATCTTCGTCTTCTTCGGAAGACCAAGCTATGAGAGTAAATCGCAGTACAGGCGATCTGATCCCTTGATCAGTAGTCAGTCGAGGATCGGTTGTCGGAGAAAAAGCTACTTAGTAAAGCAACGTAAAAGTTCGTGACCATTTTTGTTAGCCAATAAGTTAGTATAGTATTGGTAATAATAAACGATAGTGATTAAATAAAGACTTGTGTCGCGTTTTATTACTATATGGCATAAATAGGAAAAAAAATAAGAAAAGGGCTTCTTATAGAGCGTGCTAGCTACTACATGACGTACAAAATGTTAATATCTCTTGCTCCCTTAGATGTATGCATGCGTATGCAGACATACTGCATAAATAGGAAAAAATCTAAGAAATGCGGTTCTTATAGAGCGTGCTAGCTACTACAGAACATATAAAATGTTAATAGCTCTTGCTCCCTTTAACGTATGCATGCGTATGCAGACATACTGCATAAATAGGAAAAAACCTAAGAAATGGGCTTCTTATAGAGCGTGCTAGCTACTACAGAACATATAAAATGTTAATACCTCTTGCTCCCTTTAACGTATGCATGCGCATGCAAACATACTGCATAAATAGGAAAAACCCTAAGAAATGGGATTCTTATAGAGCGTGCTAGCTACTATAGAACATATAAAATGTTAATACCTCTTGCTCCCTTTAACGTATGCATGCGTATTCAGACATGCGGCATAAATAGGAAAAAATATAAGAAAAGGGCTTCTTATAGAGCGTGCTAGCTACTACAGAACATATAAAAAGTTGATACCTCTTGCTCCCTTTAACGTATGCAGACATACTGCATAAATAGGAAAAAAACCTAAGAAAAGGGCTTCTTATAGAGCGTGCTAGCTACTACATGACGTACAAAATGTTAATATCTCTTGCTCCCTTTAACGTATGCATGCGTATTCAGACATGCATTCAGACAGGCATAAATAGGAAAAAATATAAGAAAAGGGCTTCTTATAGAGCGTGCTAGCTACTACAGAACATATAAAAAGTTGATACCTCTTGCTCCCTTTAACGTATGCAGACATACTGCATAAATAGGAAAAAAACCTAAGAAAAGGGCTTCTTATAGAGCGTGCTAGCTACTACAGAACATAAAAAATGTTAATACCTCTTGCTCCCTTTAACGTATGCATGCGTATGCAGACATACTGCATAAAAAACCTAAGAAAAGGTTTCTTATAGAGCGTGCTAACTACTACAGAACATATAAAAAGTTGATACCTCTTGCTCCCTTTAACGTATGCAGACATACTGCATAAATAGGAAAAAACCTAAGAAATGGGCTTCTTATAGAGCGTGCTAGCTACTATAGAACATATAAAATGTTAATACCTCTTGCTCCCTTTAACGTATGCATGCGTATTCAGACATGCGGCATAAATAGGAAAAAATATAAGAAAAGGGCTTCTTATAGAGCGTGCTAGCTACTACAGAACATATAAAAAGTTGATACCTCTTGCTCCCTTTAACGTATGCAGACATACTGCATAAATAGGAAAAAACCTAAGAAATGGGCTTCTTATAGAGCGTGCTAGCTACTATAGAACATATAAAATGTTAATACCTCTTGCTCCCTTTAACGTATGCAGACATACGGCATAAATAGGAAAAAAAATAAGAAAAGGGCTTCTTATAGAGCGTGCTAGCTACTACATGACGTACAAAATGTTAATATCTCTTGCTCCCTTAGATGTATGCATGCGTATGCAGACATACTGCATAAATAGGAAAAAATCTAAGAAATGGGGTTCTTATAGAGCGTGCTAGCTACTACAGAACATATAAAATGTTAATAGCTCTTGCTCCCTTTAACGTATGCATGCGTATGCAGACATACTGCATAAATAGGAAAAAACCTAAGAAATGGGCTTCTTATAGAGCGTGCTAGCTACTACAGAACATATAAAATGTTAATACCTCTTGCTCCCTTTAACGTATGCATGCGCATGCAAACATACTGCATAAATAGGAAAAACCCTAAGAAATGGGATTCTTATAGAGCGTGCTAGCTACTACAGAACATATAAAAAGTTGATACCTCTTGCTCCCTTTAACGTATGCAGACATACTGCATAAATAGGAAAAAAACCTAAGAAAAGGGCTTCTTATAGAGCGTGCTAGCTACTACAGAACATATAAAATGTTAATACCTCTTGCTCCCTTTAACGTATGCATGCGCATGCAAACATACTGCATAAATAGGAAAAACCCTAAGAAATGGGATTCTTATAGAGCGTGCTAGCTACTACAGAACATATAAAAAGTTGATACCTCTTGCTCCCTTTAACGTATGCAGACATACTGCATAAATAGGAAAAAAACCTAAGAAAAGGGCTTCTTATAGAGCGTGCTAGCTACTACAGAACATAAAAAATGTTAATACCTCTTGCTCCCTTTAACGTATGCATGCGTATGCAGACATACTGCATAAAAAACCTAAGAAAAGGTTTCTTATAGAGCGTGCTAGCTACTACAGAACATATAAAAAGTTGATACCTCTTGCTCCCTTTAACGTATGCAGACATACTGCATAAATAGGAAAAAACCTAAGAAATGGGCTTCTTATAGAGCGTGCTAGCTACTATAGAACATATAAAATGTTAATACCTCTTGCTCCCTTTAACGTATGCATGCGTATGCAGACATACGGCATAAATAGGAAAAAATATAAGAAAAGGGCTTCTTATAGAGCGTGCTAGCTACTACAGAACATATAAAAAGTTGATACCTCTTGCTCCCTTTAACGTATGCAGACATACTGCATAAATAGGAAAAAAACCTAAGAAAAGGGCTTCTTATAGAGCGTGCTAGCTACTACATGACGTACAAAATGTTAATATCTCTTGCTCCCTTTAACGTATGCATGCGTATTCAGACATGCGGCATAAATAGGAAAAAATATAAGAAAAGGGCTTCTTATAGAGCGTGCTAGCTACTACAGAACATATAAAAAGTTGATACCTCTTGCTCCCTTTAACGTATGCAGACATACTGCATAAATAGGAAAAAAACCTAAGAAAAGGGCTTCTTATAGAGCGTGCTAGCTACTGCAGAACATAAAAAATGTTAATACCTCTTGCTCCCTTTAACGTATGCATGCGTATGCAGACATACTGCATAAAAAACATAAGAAAAGGTTTCTTATAGAGCGTGCTAAGTACTACAGAACATATAAAAAGTTGATACCTCTTGCTCCCTTTAACGTATGCAGACATACTGCATAAATAGGAAAAAACCTAAGAAATGGGCTTCTTATAGAGCGTGCTAGCTACTATAGAACATATAAAATGTTAATACCTCTTGCTCCCTTTAACGTATGCATGCGTATTCAGACATGCGGCATAAATAGGAAAAAATATAAGAAAAGGGCTTCTTATAGAGCGTGCTAGCTACTACAGAACATATAAAAAGTTGATACCTCTTGCTCCCTTTAACGTATGCAGACATACTGCATAAATAGGAAAAAACCTAAGAAATGGGCTTCTTATAGAGCGTGCTAGCTACTATAGAACATATAAAATGTTAATACCTCTTGCTCCCTTTAACGTATGCAGACATACGGCATAAATAGGAAAAAAAATAAGAAAAGGGCTTCTTATAGAGCGTGCTAGCTACTACATGACGTACAAAATGTTAATATCTCTTGCTCCCTTAGATGTATGCATGCGTATGCAGACATACTGCATAAATAGGAAAAAATCTAAGAAATGGGGTTCTTATAGAGCGTGCTAGCTACTACAGAACATATAAAATGTTAATAGCTCTTGCTCCCTTTAACGTATGCATGCGTATGCAGACATACTGCATAAATAGGAAAAAACCTAAGAAATGGGCTTCTTATAGAGCGTGCTAGCTACTACAGAACATATAAAATGTTAATACCTCTTGCTCCCTTTAACGTATGCATGCGCATGCAAACATACTGCATAAATAGGAAAAACCCTAAGAAATGGGATTCTTATAGAGCGTGCTAGCTACTACAGAACATATCAAATGTTAATACCTCTTGCTCCCTTTAACGTATGCATGCGTATGCAGACATACTGCATTAATAGGAAAAAAACCTAAGAAAAGGGCTTCTTATAGAGCGTGCTAGCTACTACATGACGTACAAAATGTTAATATCTCTTGCTCCCTTTAACGTATGCATGCGTATTCAGACATGCGGCATAAATAGGAAAAAATATAAGAAAAGGGCTTCTTATAGAGCGTGCTAGCTACTACAGAACATATAAAAAGTTGATACCTCTTGCTCCCTTTAACGTATGCAGACATACTGCATAAATAGGAAAAAAACCTAAGAAAAGGGCTTCTTATAGAGCGTGCTAGCTACTACAGAACATAAAAAATGTTAATATCTCTTGCTCCCTTTAACGTATGCATGCGTATGCAGACATACTGCATAAAAAAACTAAGAAAAGGTTTCTTATAGAGCGTGCTAGCTACTACAGAACATATAAAAAGTTGATACCTCTTGCTCCCTTTAACGTATGCAGACATACTGCATAAATAGGAAAAAACCTAAGAAATGGGCTTCTTATAGAGCGTGCTAGCTACTATAGAACATATAAAATGTTAATACCTCTTGCTCCCTTTAACGTATGCATGCGTATGCAGACATACGGCATAAATAGGAAAAAAAATAAGAAAAGGGCTTCTTATAGAGCGTGCTAGCTACTACAGAACATATAAAAAGTTGATACCTCTTGCTCCCTTTAACGTATGCAGACATACTGCATAAATAGGAAAAAACCTAAGAAATGGGCTTCTTATAGAGCGTGCTAGCTACTATAGAACATATAAAATGTTAATACCTCTTGCTCCCTTTAACGTATGCATGCGTATGCAGACATACGGCATAAATAGGAAAAAAAATAAGAAAAGGGCTTCTTATAGAGCGTGCTAGCTACAACATGACGTACAAAATGTTAATATCTCTTGCTCCCTTAGATGTATGCATGCGTATGCAGACATACTGCATAAATAGGAAAAAATCTAAGAAATGGGGTTCTTATAGAGCGTGCTAGCTACTACAGAACATATAAAATGTTAATAGCTCTTGCTCCCTTTAACGTATGCATGCGTATGCAGACATACTGCATAAATAGGAAAAAACCTAAGAAATGGGCTTCTTATAGAGCGTGCTAGCTACTACAGAACATATAAAATGTTAATACCTCTTGCTCCCTTTAACGTATGCATGCGCATGCAAACATACTGCATAAATAGGAAAAACCCTAAGAAATGGGATTCTTATAGAGCGTGCTAGCTACTACAGAACATATCAAATGTTAATACCTCTTGCTCCCTTTAACGTATGCATGCGTATGCAGACATACTGCATAAATAGGAAAAAAACCTAAGAAAAGGGCTTCTTATAGAGCGTGCTAGCTACTACATGACGTACAAAATGTTAATATCTCTTGCTCCCTTTAACGTATGCATGCGTATTCAGACATGCGGCATAAATAGGAAAAAATATAAGAAAAGGGCTTCTTATAGAGCGTGCTAGCTACTACAGAACATATAAAAAGTTGATACCTCTTGCTCCCTTTAACGTATGCAGACATACTGCATAAATAGGAAAAAACCTAAGAAATGGGCTTCTTATAGAGCGTGCTAGCTACTATAGAACATATAAAATGTTAATACCTCTTGCTCCCTTTAACGTATGCATGCGTATGCAGACATACGGCATAAATAGGAAAAAAAATAAGAAAAGGGCTTCTTATAGAGCGTGCTAGCTACTACTTGACGTACAAAATGTTAATATCTCTTGCTCCCTTAGATGTATGCATGCGTATGCAGACATACTGCATAAATAGGAAAAAATCTAAGAAATGGGGTTCTTATAGAGCGTGCTAGCTACTACAGAACATATAAAATGTTAATAGCTCTTGCTCCCTTTAACGTATGCATGCGCATGCAAACATACTGCATAAATAGGAAAAACCCTAAGAAATGGGATTCTTATAGAGCGTGCTAGCTACTACAGAACATATCAAATGTTAATACCTCTTGCTCCCTTTAACGTATGCATGCGTATGCAGACATACTGCATAAATAGGAAAAAAACCTAAGAAAAGGGCTTCTTATAGAGCGTGCTAGCTACTACATGACGTACAAAATGTTAATATCTCTTGCTCCCTTTAACGTATGCATGCGTATTCAGACATGCGGCATAAATAGGAAAAAATATAAGAAAAGGGCTTCTTATAGAGCGTGCTAGCTACTACAGAACATATAAAAAGTTGATACCTCTTGCCCCCTTTAACGTATGCAGACATACTGCATAAATAGGAAAAAAACCTAAGAAAAGGGCTTCTTATAGAGCGTGCTAGCTACTACAGAACATAAAAAATGTTAATACCTCTTGCTCCCTTTAACGTATGCATGCGTATGCAGACATACTGCATAAAGAACCTAAGAAAAGGTTTCTTATAGAGCGTGCTAACTACTACAGAACATATAAAAAGTTGATACCTCTTGCTCCCTTTAACGTATGCAGACATACTGCATAAATAGGAAAAAACCTAAGAAATGGGCTTCTTATAGAGCGTGCTAGCTACTATAGAACATATACAATGTTAATACCTCTTGCTCCCTTTAACGTATGCATGCGTATGCAGACATACTGCATAAAAAACCTAAGAAAAGGTTTCTTATAGAGCGTGCTAGCTACTACAGAACATATAAAAAGATGATACCTCTTGCTCCCTTTAACGTATGCAGACATACTGCATAAATAGGAAAAAACCTAAGAAATGGGCTTCTTATAGAGCGTGCTAGCTACTATAGAACATATAAAATGTTAATACCTCTTGCTCCCTTTAACGTATGCATGCGTATGCAGACATACGGCATAAATAGGAAAAAAAATAAGAAAAGGGCTTCTTATAGAGCGTGCTAGCTACTACAGAACATATAAAAAGTTGATACCTCTTGCTCCCTTTAACGTATGCAGACATACTGCATAAATAGGAAAAAACCTAAGAAATGGGCTTCTTATAGAGCGTGCTAGCTACTATAGAACATATAAAATGTTAATACCTCTTGCTCCCTTTAACGTATGCATGCGTATGCAGACATACGGCATAAATAGGAAAAAAAATAAGAAAAGGGCTTCTTATAGAGCGTGCTAGCTACTACAGAACATATAAAAAGATGATACCTCTTGCTCCCTTTAACGTATGCAGACATACTGCATAAATAGGAAAAAACCTAAGAAATGGGCTTCTTATAGAGCGTGCTAGCTACTATAGAACATATAAAATGTTAATACCTCTTGCTCCCTTTAACGTATGCATGCGTATGCAGACATACGGCATAAATAGGAAAAAAAATAAGAAAAGGGCTTCTTATAGAGCGTGCTAGCTACTACAGAACATATAAAAAGTTGATACCTCTTGCTCCCTTTAACGTATGCAGACATACTGCATAAATAGGAAAAAACCTAAGAAATGGGCTTCTTATAGAGCGTGCTAGCTACTATAGAACATATAAAATGTTAATACCTCTTGCTCCCTTTAACGTATGCATGCGTATGCAGACATACGGCATAAATAGGAAAAAAAATAAGAAAAGGGCTTCTTATAGAGCGTGCTAGCTACTACATGACGTACAAAATGTTAATATCTCTTGCTAACTTAGATGTATGCATGCGTATGCAGACATACTGCATAAATAGGAAAAAACCTAAGAAATGGGCTTCTTATAGAGCGTGCTAGCTACTACAGAACATATAAAATGTTAATACCTCTTGCTCCCTTTAACGTATGCATGCGCATGCAAACATACTGCATAAAGAGGAAAAACCCTAAGAAATGGGATTCTTATAGAGCGTGCTAGCTACTACAGAACATATCAAATGTCAATACCTCTTGCTCCCTTTAACGTATGCATGCGTATGCAGACATACTGCATAAATAGGAAAAAAACCTAAGAAAAGGGCTTTTTATAGAGCGTGCTAGCTACTACATGACGTACAAAATGTTAATATCTCTTGCTTACTTTAACGTATGCATGCGTATTCAGACATGCGGCATAAATAGGAAAAAATATAAGAAAAGGGCTTCTTATAGAGCGTGCTAGCTACTACAGAACATATAAAAAGTTGATACCTCTTGCTCCCTTTAACGTATGCAGACATACTGCATAAATAGGAAAAAAACCTAAGAAAAGGGCTTCTTATAGAGCGTGCTAGCTACTACAGAACATAAAAAATGTTAATACCTCTTGCTCCCTTTAACGTATGCATGCGTATGCAGACATACTGCATAAATAGGAAAAAACCTAAGAAATGGGCTTCTTATAGAGCGTGCTAGCTACTACAGAACATATAAAATGTTAATAGCTCTTGCTCCCTTTAACGTATGCATGCGTATGCAGACATACTGCATAAATAGGAAAAAACCTAAGAAATCTTATAGAGCGTGCTAGCTACTACAGAACATATAAAATGTTAATACCTCTTGCTCCCTTTAACGTATGCATGCGGTTGCAAACATACTGCATAAATAGGAAAAACCCTAAGAAATGGGATTCTTATAGAGCGTGCTAGCTACTACAGAACATATAAAATGTTAATACCTCTGCTCCCTTTAACGTATGCATGCGTATGCAGACATACTGCATAAATAGGAAAAAAAATAAGAAATGGGCTTCTTATAGAGCGTGCTAGCTACTACATGACGTACAAAGTGTTAATATCTCTTCCTCTCTTAGACGTATGCATGCGTATGCAGACATGCGGTATAAATAGGAAAAAAAATAAGAAAAGGGCTTCTTATAGAGCGTGCTAGCTACTACATGACGTACAAAATGTTAATATCTCTTGCTAACTTAGATGTATGCATGCGTATGCAGACATACTGCATAAATAGGAAAAAACCTAAGAAATGGGCTTCTTATAGAGCGTGCTAGCTACTACAGAACATATAAAATGTTAATACCTCTTGCTCCCTTTAACGTATGCATGCGCATGCAAACATACTGCATAAATAGGAAAAACCCTAAGAAATGGGATTCTTATAGAGCGTGCTAGCTACTACAGAACATATCAAATGTCAATACCTCTTGCTCCCTTTAGCGTATGCATGCGTATTCAGACATGCGGCATAAATAGGAAAAAATATAAGAAAAGGGCTTCTTATAGAGCGTGCTAGCTACTACAGAACATATAAAAAGTTGATACCTCTTGCTCCCTTTAACGTATGCAGACATACTGCATAAATAGGAAAAAAACCTAAGAAAAGGGCTTCTTATAGAGCGTGCTAGCTACTACATGACGTACAAAATGTTAATATCTCTTGCTCCCTTAGACGTATGCAGACATACGGCATAAATAGGAAAAAAATAAGAAAAGGGCTTCTTATAGAGCGTGCTAGCTACTACAGAACATATAAAATGTTAATAGCTCTTGCTCCCTTTAACGTATGCATGGGTATGCAGACATACTGCAAAAATAGGAAACAACCTAAGAAAAGGGCTTCTTATAGAACGTGCTAGCTACTACATGACGTACAAAATGTTAATATCTCTTGCTCCCTTAGACGTATGCAGACATACGGCATAAATAGGAAAAAAAATAAGAAAAGGCCTTCTTATAGAGCGTGCTAGCTACTACAGAACATATAAAATGTTAATAGCTCCTGCTCGCTTTAACGTATGCATGCGTATGCAGACATACTGCATAAATAGGAAAAAACCTAAGAAATGGGCTTCTTATAGAGCGTGCTAGCTACTACAGAACATATAAAATGTTAATACCTCTGCTCCCTTTAACGTATGCATGCATATGCAGACATACTGCATAAATAGGAAAAAACCTAAGAAAAGGGCTTCTTATAGAGCGTGCTAGCTACTACATGACGTACAAAATGTTAATATCTCTTGCTCCCTTAGACGTATGCAGACATACGGCATAAATAGGAAAAAAATAAGAAAAGGGCTTCTTATAGAGCGTGCTAGCTACTACAGAACATATAAAATGTTAATAGCTCTTGCTCCCTTTAACGTATGCATGGGTATGCAGACATACTGCAAAAATAGGAAACAACCTAAGAAAAGGGCTTCTTATAGAACGTGCTAGCTACTACATGACGTACAAAATGTTAATATCTCTTGCTCCCTTAGACGTATGCATGCGTATGCAGACATACTGCATAAATAGGAAAAAAAATAAGAAAAGGGCTTCTTAAAGAGCGTGCTAACTACTACAGAACATATAAAATGTTAATAGCTCTTGCTCGCTTTAACGTATACATGCGTATGCAGACATACTGCATAAATAGGAAAAAACCTAAGAAATGGGCTTCTTATAGAGCGTGCTAGATACTACAGAACATATAAAATGTTAATACCTCTTGCTCCCTTTAACGTATGCAGACATACTGCATAAATAGGAAAAAAACCTAAGAAAATGGCTTCTTATAGAGCGTGCTAGCTACTACATGACGTACAAAATGTTAATATCTCTTGCTCCCTAAGACGTATGCATGTGTATGCAGACATACGGCATAAATAGGAAAAAAAATAAGAAAAGGGCTTCTTATAAAGCGTGCTAACTACTACAGAACATATAAAATGTTAAGAGCTCTTGCTCCCTTTAACGTATGCATGCGTATGCAGACATACTGCATAAATAGGAAAAACCCTAAGAAATTGGATTCTTATAGAGCGTGCTAGCTACTACAGAACATATAAAATGTTAATAACTCTGCTCCCTTTAACGTATGCATGCATATGCAGACATACTGCATAAATAGGAAAAAAAATAAGAAAAGGGCTTCTTATAGAGCGTGCTAGCTACTACATGACGTACAAAATATTAATATCTCTTGCTCCCTTAGATGTATGCATGCGTATGCAGACATACTGCATAAATAGGAAAAAATCTAAGAAATGGGGTTCTTATAGAGCGTGCTAGATACTACAGAACATATAAAATGTTAATACCTCTTGCTCCCTTTAACGTATGCATGCGTATGCAGACATACTGCATAAATAGGAAAAAACCTAAGAAAAGGGCTTCTTATAGAGCGTGCTAGATACTACAGAACATATAAAATGTTAATACCTCTTGCTCCCTTTAACGTATGCAGACATACTGCATAAATAGGAAAAAAACCTAAGAAAATTGCTTCTTAGAGAGCGTGCTAGCTACTACATGACGTACAAAATGTTAATATCTCTTGCTCCCTTAGACGTATGCATGCGTATGCAGACATACGGCATAAATAGGAAAAAAAATAAGAAAAGGGCTTCTTATAGAGCGTGCTAGCTACTACATGACGTACAAAATATTAATATCTCTTGCTCCCTTAGATGTATGCATGCGTATGCAGACATACTGCATAAATAGGAACAAATCTAAGAAATGGGGTTCTTATAGAGCGTGCTAGCTACTACAGAACATATAAAATGTTAATACCTCTTGCTCCCTTTAACGTATGCATGCATATGCAGACATACTGCATAAATAGGAAAAAAACCTAAGAAAAGGGCTTCTTATAGAGCGTGCTAGCTACTACATGACGTACAAAATGTTAATATCTCTTGCTCCCTTAGATGTATGCATGCGTATGCAGACATACTGCATAAATAGGAAAAAACCTAAGAAATGGGGTTCTTATAGAGCGTGCTAGCTACTACAGAACATATAAAATGTTAATACCTCTGCTCCCTTTAACGTATGCATGCGGTTGCAAACATACTGCATAAATAGGAAAAACCCTAAGAAATGGGATTCTTATAGAGCGTGCTAGCTACTACAGAACATATAAAATGTTAATACCTCTGCTCCCTTTAACGTATGCATGCGTATGCATAAATAGGAAAAAAAATAAGAAAAGGGCTTCTTATAGAGCGTGCTAGCTACTACATGACGTACAAAGTGTTAATATCTCTTCCTCTCTTAGACGTATGCATGCGTATGCAGACATACTGTATAAATAGGAAAAAACCTAAGAAATGGGCTTCTTATAGAGCGTGCTAGCTACTACAGAACATATAAAATGTTAATACCTCTTGCTCCCTTTAACGTATGCATGCGTATGCAGACATACTGCATAAATAGGAAAAACCCTAAGAAATGGGATTCTTATAGAGCGTGCTAGCTACTACATGACGTACAAAGTGTTAATATCTCTTCCTCTCTTAGACGTATGCATGCGTATGCAGACATACTGTATAAATAGGAAAAAACCTAAGAAATGGGCTTCTTATAGAGCGTGCTAGCTACTACAGAACATATAAAATGTTAATACCTCTTGCTCCCTTTAACGTATGCATGCGTATGCAGACATACTGCATAAATAGGAAAAACCCTAAGAAATGGGATTCTTATAGAGCGTGCTAGCTACTACATGACGTACAAAATGTTAATATCTCTTGCTCCCTTAGACGTATGCATGCGTATGCAGACATGCGGTATAAATAGGAAAAAAATAAGAAAAGGGCTTCTTATAGAGCGTGCTAGCTACTACAGAACATATTAAATGTTAATACCTCTGCTCCCTTTAACGTATGCATGCGTATGCAGACATACTGCATAAATAGGAAAAAACCTAAGAAATGGGCTTCTTATAGAGCGTGCTAGCTACTACATGACGTACAAAATGTTAATATCTCTTGCTCCCTAAGACGTATGCATGCGTATGCAGACATACGGCATAAATAGGAAAAAAAATAAGAAAAGGGCTTCTTATAAAGCGTGCTAACTCCTACAGAACATATAAAATGTTAAGAGCTCTTGCTCCCTTTAACGTATGCATGCGTATGCAGACATACTGCATAAATAGGAAAAAACCTAAGAAAAGGGCTTCTTATAGAGCGTGCTAGATACTACAGAACATATAAAATGTTAATAACTCTCCTCCCTTTAACGTATGCATGCATATGCAGACATACTGCATAAATAGGAAAAAAAATAAGAAAAGGGCTTCTTATAGAGCGTGCTAGCTACTACATGACGTACAAAATATTAATATCTCTTGCTCCCTTAGATGTATGCATGCGTATGCAGACATACTGCATAAATAGGAAAAAATCTAAGAAATGGGGTTCTTATAGAGCGTGCTAGATACTACAGAACATATAAAATGTTAATACCTCTTGCTCCCTTTAACGTATGCATGCGTATGCAGACATACTGCATAAATAGGAAAAAACCTAAGAAAAGGGCTTCTTATAGAGCGTGCTAGATACTACAGAACATATAAAATGTTAATACCTCTTGCTCCCTTTAACGTATGCGTGCGTATGCAGACATACTGCATAAATAGGAAAAAAACCTAAGAAAAGGGCTTCTTATAGAGCGTGCTAGCTACTACATGACGTACAAAATGTTAATATCTCTTGCTCCCTTAGACGTATGCATGCGTATGCAGACATACGGCATAAATAGGAAAAAAAATAAGAAAAGGGCTTCTTATAGAGCGTGCTAGCTACTACATGACGTACAAAATATTAATATCTCTTGCTCCCTTAGATGTATGCATGCGTATGCAGACATACTGCATAAATAGGAAAAAATCTAAGAAATGGGGTTCTTATAGAGCGTGCTAGATACTACAGAACATATAAAATGTTAATACCTCTTGCTCCCTTTAACGTATGCATGCGTATGCAGACATACTGCATAAATAGGAAAAAACCTAAGAAAAGGGCTTCTTATAGAGCGCGCTAGATACTACAGAACATATAAAATGTTAATACCTCTTGCTCCCTTTAACGTATGCATGCGTATGCAGACATACTGCATAAATAGGAAAAAAACCTAAGAAAAGGGATTCTTATAGAGCGTGCTAGCTACTAGATGACGTACAAAATGTTAATATCTCTTGCTCCCTTAGACGTATGCATGCGTATGCAGACATACGGCATAAATAGGAAAAAAAATAAGAAAAGGGCTTCTTATAGAGCGTGCTAGCTACTACATGACGTACAAAATATTAATATCTCTTGCTCCCTTAGACGTATGCATGCGTATGCAGACATACTGCATAAATAGGAAAAAATCTAAGAAATGGGGTTCTTATAGAGCGTGCTAGATACTACAGAACATATAAAATGTTAATACCTCTTGCTCCCTTTAACGTATGCATGCGTATGCAGACATACTGCATAAATAGGAAAAAACCTAAGAAAAGGGCTTCTTATAGAGCGTGCTAGATACTACAGAACATATAAAATGTTAATACCTCTTGCTCCCTTTAACGTATGCATGCGTATGCAGACATACTGCATAAATAGGAAAAAAACCTAAGAAAAGGGCTTCTTATAGAGCGTGCTAGCTACTACATGACGTACAAAATGTTAATATCTCTTGCTCCCTTAGACGTATGCATGCGTATGCAGACATACGGCATAAATAGGAAAAAAAATAAGAAAAGGGCTTCTTATAGAGCGTGCTAGCTACTACATGACGTACAAAATATTAATATCTCTTGCTCCCTTAGATGTATGCATGCGTATGCAGACATACTGCATAAATAGGAAAAAATCTAAGAAATGGGGTTCTTATAGAGCGTGCTAGATACTACAGAACATATAAAATGTTAATACCTCTTGCTCCCTTTAACGTATGCATGCGTATGCAGACATACTGCATAAATAGGAAAAAACCTAAGAAAAGGGCTTCTTATAGAGCGTGCTAGATACTACAGAACATATAAAATGTTAATACCTCTTGCTCCCTTTAACGTATGCATGCGTATGCAGACATACTGCATAAATAGGAAAAAAACCTAAGAAAAGGGCTTCTTATAGAGCGTGCTAGCTACTACATGACGTACAAAATGTTAATAACTCTGCTCCCTTTAACGTATGCATGCATATGCAGACATGCTGCATAAATAGGAAAAAAAATAAGAAAAGGGCTTCTTATAGAGCGTGCTAGCTACTACATGACGTACAAAATATTAATATCTCTTGCTCCCTTAGATGTATGCATGCGTATACAGACATACTGCATAAATAGGAAAAAATCTAAGAAATGGGGTTCTTATAGAGCGTGCTAGATACTACAGAACATATAAAATGTTAATACCTCTTGCTCCCTTTAACGTATGCATGCGTATGCAGACATACTGCATAAATAGGAAAAAACCTAAGAAAAGGGCTTCTTATAGAGCGTGCTAGATACTACAGAACATATAAAATGTTAATACCTCTTGCTCCCTTTAACGTATGCATGCGTATGCAGACATACTGCATAAATAGGAAAAAAACCTAAGAAAAGGGCTTCTTATAGAGCGTGCTAGCTACTACATGACGTACAAAATGTTAATATCTCTTGCTCCCTTAGACGTATGCATGCGTATGCAGACATACGGCATAAATAGGAAAAAAAATAAGAAAAGGGCTTCTTATAGAGCGTGCTAGCTACTACATGACGTACAAAATATTAATATCTCTTGCTCCCTTAGATGTATGCATGCGTATGCAGACATACTGCATAAATAGGAAAAAATCTAAGAAATGGGGTTCTTATAGAGCGTGCTAGCTACTAGGAAAAAACCTAAGAAATGGGCTTCTTATAGAGCGTGCTAGCTACTACAGAACATATAAAATGTTAATACCTCTTGCTCCCTTTAACGTATGCATGCGTATGCAGACATACTGCATAAATAGGAAAAACCCTAAGAAATGGGATTCTTATAGAGCGTGCTAGCTACTACATGACGTACAAAATGTTAATACCTCTTGCTCCCTTAGACGTATGCATGCGTATGCAGACATGCGGTATAAATAGGAAAAAAATAAGAAAAGGGCTTCTTATAGAGCGTGCTAGCTACTACAGAACATATTAAATGTTAATACCTCTGCTCCCTTTAACGTATGCATGCGTATGCAGACATACTGCATAAATAGGAAAAAACCTAAGAAATGGGCTTCTTATAGAGCGTGCTAGCTACTACATGACGTACAAAATGTTAATATCTCTTGCTCCCTAAGACGTATGCATACGTATGCAGACATACGGCATAAATAGGAAAAAAAAATAAGAAAAGGGCTTCTTATAAAGCGTGCTAACTACTACAGAACATATAAAATGTTAAGAGCTCTTGCTCCCTTTAACGTATGCATGCGTATGCAGACATACTTCATAAATAGGAAAAACCCTAAGAAATTGGATTCTTATAGAGCGTGCTAGCTACTACAGGACATATAAAATGTTAATACCTCTTGCTCCCTTTAACGTATGCATGCGTATGCAGACATACTGCATAAATAGGAAAAAAACCTAAGAAAAGGGCTTCTTATAGAGCGTGCTAGCTACTACATGACGTACAAAATGTTAATATCTGTTGCTCCCTTAGACGTATGCATGCGTATGCAGACATACGGCATAAATAGGGAAAAAAATAAGAAAAGGGCTTCTTAAAGAGCGTGCTAACTACTACAGAACATATAAAATGTTAATAGCTCTTGCTCGCTTTAACGTATACATGCGTATGCAGACATACTGCATAAATAGGAAAAAACCTAAGAAAAGGGCTTCTTATAGAGCGTGCTAGCTACTACATGACGTACAAAATGTTAATATCTCTTGCTCCCTTTAACGTATGCATGCGTATTCAGACATGCGGCATAAATAGGAAAAAATATAAGAAAAGGGCTTCTTATAGAGCGTGCTAGCTACTACAGAACATATAAAAAGTTGATACCTCTTGCTCCCTTTAACGTATGCAGACATACTGCATAAATAGGAAAAAAACCTAAGAAAAGGGCTTCTTATAGAGCGTGCTAGCTACTACATGACGTACAAAGTGTTAATATCTCTTCCTCTCTTAGACGTATGCATACATGCGGTATAAATAGGAAAAAAATAAGAAAAGGGCTTCTTATAGAGCGTGCTAGCTACTACAGAACTTATTAAATGTTAATACCTCTGCTCCCTTTAACGTATGCATGCGTATGCAGACATACTGCATAAATAGGAAAAAACCTAAGAAATGGGCTTCTTATAGAGCGTGCTAGCTACTACATGACGTACAAAATGTTAATATCTCTTGCTCCCTAAGACGTATGCATGCGTATGCAGACATACGGCATAAATAGGAAAAAAAAATAAGAAAAGGGCTTCTTATAAAGCGTGCTAACTACTACAGAACATATAAAATGTTAAGAGCTCTTGCTCCCTTTAACGTATGCATGCGTATGCAGACATACTTCATAAATAGGAAAAACCCTAAGAAATTGGATTCTTATAGAGCGTGCTAGCTACTACAGGACATATAAAATGTTAATACCTCTTGCTCCCTTTAACGTATGCATGCGTATGCAGACATACTGCATAAATAGGAAAAAAACCTAAGAAAAGGGCTTCTTATAGAGCGTGCTAGCTACTACATGACGTACAAAATGTTAATATCTGTTGCTCCCTTAGACGTATGCATGCGTATGCAGACATACGGCATAAATAGGGAAAAAAATAAGAAAAGGGCTTCTTAAAGAGCGTGCTAACTACTACAGAACATATAAAATGTTAATAGCTCTTGCTCGCTTTAACGTATACATGCGTATGCAGACATACTGCATAAATAGGAAAAAACCTAAGAAAAGGGCTTCTTATAGAGCGTGCTAGCTACTACATGACGTACAAAATGTTAATATCTCTTGCTCCCTTTAACGTATGCATGCGTATTCAGACATGCGGCATAAATAGGAAAAAATATAAGAAAAGGGCTTCTTATAGAGCGTGCTAGCTACTACAGAACATATAAAAAGTTGATACCTCTTGCTCCCTTTAACGTATGCAGACATACTGCATAAATAGGAAAAAAACCTAAGAAAAGGGCTTCTTATAGAGCGTGCTAGCTACTACAGAACATAAAAAATGTTAATACCTCTTGCTCCCTTTAACGTATGCATGCGTATGCAGACATACTGCATAAATAGGAAAAAACCTAAGAAATGGGCTTCTTATAGAGCGTGCTAGCTACTACAGAACATATAAAATGTTAATAGCTCTTGCTCCCTTTAACGTATGCATGCGTATGCAGACATACGGCATAAATAGGAAAAAAAATAAGAAAAGGGCTTCTTATAAAGCGTGCTAACTACTACAGAACATATAAAATGTTAAGAGCTCTTGCTCCCTTTAACGTATGCAGACATACTGCATAAATAGGAAAAACCCTAAGAAATTGGATTCTTATAGAGCGTGCCAGCTACTACAGAACATATAAAATGTTAATACCTCTGCTCCTTTATGCATATGCAGACATACTGCATAAATAGGAAAAAACCTAAGAAAAGGGCTTCTTATAGAGCGTGCTAGCTACTACAGAACATATAAAATGTTAATAGCTCTTGCTCGCTTTAACGTATGCATGCGTATGCAGACATACTTCATAAATAGGAAAAAACCTAAGAAAAGGGCTTCTTATAGAGCGTGCTAGCTACTACATGACGTACAAAATGTTAATATCTCTTGCTCCCTTAGACGTATGCAGACATACGGCATAAATAGGAAAAAAAATAAGAAAAGGGCTTCTTATAGAGCGTGCTAGCTACTACAGAACATATAAAATGTTAATAGCTCTTGCTCGCTTTAACGTATGCATGCGTATGCAGACATACTGCATAAATAGGAAAAAACCTAAGAAATGGGCTTCTTATAGAGCGTGCTACAGAACATATAAAATGTTAATACCTCTGCTCCCTTTAACGTATGCATGCATATGCAGACATACTGCATAAATAGGAAAAAACCTAAGAAAAGGGCTTCTTATAGAGCGTGCTAGCTACTGCATGACGTACAAAATGTTAATATCTCTTGCTCCCTTAGACGTATGCAGACATACGGCATAAATAGGAAAAAAAATAAGAAAAGGGCTTCTTATAGAGCGTGCTAGCTACTACAGAACATATAAAATGTTAATAGCTCTTGCTCCCTTTAACGTATGCATGGGTATGCAGACATACTGCAAAAATAGGAAACAACCTAAGAAAAGGGCTTCTTATAGAACGTGCTAGCTACTACATGACGTACAAAATGTTAATATCTCTTGCTCCCTTAGACGTATGCATGCGTATGCAGACATACGGCATAAATAGGAAAAAAAATAAGAAAAGGGCTTCTTAAAGAGCGTGCTAACTACTACAGAACATATAAAATGTTAATAGCTCTTGCTCGCTTTAACGTATACATGCGTATGCAGACATACTGCATAAATAGGAAAAAACCTAAGAAATGGGCTTCTTATAGAGCGTGCTAGATACTACAGAACATATAAAATGTTAATACCTCTTGCTCCCTTTAACGTATGCATGCGTATGCAGACATACTGCATAAATAGGAAAAAAACCTAAGAAATTGGCTTCTTATAGAGCGTGCTAGCTACTACATGACGTACAAAATGTTAATATCTCTTGCTCCCTAAGACGTATGCATGCGTATGCAGACATACGGCATAAATAGGGAAAAAAGTAAGAAAAGGGCTTCTTAAAGAGCGTGCTAACTACTACAGAACATATAAAATGTTAATAGCTCTTGCTCGCTTTAACGTATACATGCGTATGCAGACATACTGCATAAATAGGAAAAAACCTAAGAAATGGGCTTCTTATAGAGCGTGCTAGATACTACAGAACATATAAAATGTTAATACCTCTTGCTCCCTTTAACGTATGCATGCGTATGCAGACATACTGCATAAATAGGAAAAAAACCTAAGAAAAGGGCTTCTTATAGAGCGTGCTAGCTACTACATGACGTACAAAATGTTAATATCTCTTGCTCCCTAAGACGTATGCATGCGTATGCAGACATACGGCATAAATAGGAAAAAAAATAAGAAAAGGGCTTCTTATAAAGCGTGCTAACTACTACAGAACATATAAAATGTTAAGAGCTCTTGCTCCCTTTAACGTATGCAGACATACTGCATAAATAGGAAAAACCCTAAGAAATTGGATTCTTATAGAGCGTGCCAGCTACTACAGAACATATAAAATGTTAATACCTCTGCTCCCTTTAACGTATGCATGCATATGCAGACATACTGCATAAATAGGAAAAAACCTAAAAAAGAGCGTGCTAGCTACTACATGACGTACAAAATGTTAATATCTCTTGCTCCCTTAGACGTATGCAGACATACGGCATAAATAGGAAAAAAAATAAGAAAAGGGCTTCTTATAGAGCGTGCTAGCTACTACAGAACATATAAAATGTTAATAGCTCTTGCTCGCTTTAACGTATGCATGCGTATGCAGACATACTGCATAAATAGGAAAAAACCTAAGAAATGGGCTTCTTATAGAGCGTGCCAGCTACTACAGAACATATAAAATGTTAACACCTCTGCTCTCTTTAACGTATGCATGCATATGCAGACATACTGCATAAATAGGAAAAAACCTAAGAAAAGGGCTTCTTATAGAGCGTGCTAGCTACTACATGACGTACAAAATGTTAATATCTCTTGCTCCCTTAGACGTATGCAGACATATGGCATAAATAGGAAAAAAAATAAGAAAAGGGCTTCTTATAGAGCGTGCTAGCTACTACAGAACATATAAAATGTTAATAGCTCTTGCTCCCTTTAACGTATGCATGCGTATGCAGACATACTGCATAAATAGGAAAAAAACCTAAGAAAATGGCTTCTATATATATAAATAGCGTGCTAGCTACTACATGACGTACAAAATGTTAATATCTCTTGCTCCCTAAGACGTATGCATGCGTATGCAGACATACGGCATAAATAGGAAAAAAAATAAGAAAAGGGCTTCTTAAAGAGCGTGCTAACTACTACAGAACATATAAAATGTTAATAGCTCTTGCTCGCTTTAACGTATACATGCGTATGCAGACATACTGCAAAAATAGGAAACAACCTAAGAAAAGGGCTTCTTATAGAACGTGCTAGCTACTACATGACGTACAAAATGTTAATATCTCTTGCTCCCTTAGACGTATGCATGCGTATGCAGACATACGGCATAAATAGGAAAAAAAATAAGAAAAGGGCTTCTTAAAAAGCGTGCTAACTACTACAGAACATATAAAATGTTAATAGCTCTTGCTCGCTTTAACGTATACATGCGTATGCAGACATACTGCATAAATAGGAAAAAACCTAAGAAATGGGCTTCTTATAGAGCGTGCTAGATACTACAGAACATATAAAATGTTAATACCTCTTGCTCTCTTTAACGTATGCATGCGTATGCAGACATACTGCATAAATAGGAAAAAAACCTAAGAAAATGGCTTCTTATAGAGCGTGCTAGCTACTACATGACGTACAAAATGTTAATATCTCTTGCTCCCTAAGACGTATGCATGCGTATGCAGACATACGGCATAAATAGGGAAAAAAATAAGAAAAGGGCTTCTTAAAGAGCGTGCTAACTACTACAGAACATATAAAATGTTAATAGCTCTTGCTCGCTTTAACGTATACATGCGTATGCAGACATACTGCATAAATAGGAAAAAACCTAAGAAATGGGCTTCTTATAGAGCGTGCTAGATACTACAGAACATATAAAATGTTAATACCTCTTGCTCCCTTTAACCTATGCATGCGTATGCAGACATACTGCATAAATAGGAAAAAAACCTAAGAAAAGGGCTTCTTATAGAGCGTGCTAGCTACTACATGACGTACAAAATGTTAATATCTCTTGCTCCCTAAGACGTATGCATGCGTATGCAGACATACGGCATAAATAGGAAAAAAAATAAGAAAAGGGCTTCTTATAAAGCGTGCTAACTACTACAGAACATATAAAATGTTAAGAGCTCTTGCTCCCTTTAACGTATGCATGCGTATGCAGACATACTGCATAAATAGGAAAAACCCTAAGAAATTGGATTCTTATAGAGCGTGCTAGCTACTACAGAACATATAAAATGTTAATAACTCTGCTCCCTTTAACGTATGCATGCATATGCAGACATACTGCATAAATAGGAAAAAAAATAAGAAAAGGGCTTCTTATAGAGCGTGCTAGCTACTACATGACGTACAAAATATTAATATCTCTTGCTCCCTTAGATGTATGCATGCGTATGCAGACATACTGCATAAATAGGAAAAAATCTAAGAAATGGGGTTCTTATAGAGCGTGCTAGATACTACAGAACATATAAAATGTTAATACCTCTTGCTCCCTTTAACGTATGCATGCGTATGCAGACATACTGCATAAATAGGAAAAAACCTAAGAAAAGGGCTTCTTATAGAGCGTGCTAGATACTACAGAATATATAAAATGTTAATACCTCTTGCTCCCTTTAACGTATGCAGACATACTGCATAAATAGGAAAAAAACCTAAGAAAAGGGCTTCTTATAGAGCGTGCTAGCTACTACATGACGTACAAAATGTTAATATCTCTTGCTCCCTTAGACGTATGCATGCGTATGCAGACATACGGCATAAATAGGAAAAAAAATAAGAAAAGGGCTTCTTATAGAGCGTGCTAGCTACTACATGACGTACAAAATATTAATATCTCTTGCTCCCTTAGATGTATGCATGCGTATGCAGACATACTGCATAAATAGGAAAAAATCTAAGAAATGGGGTTCTTATAGAGCGTGCTAGCTACTACAGAACATATAAAATGTTAATACCTCTTGCTCCCTTTAACGTATGCATGCATATGCAGACATACTGCATAAATAGGAAAAAAACCTAAGAAAAGGGCTTCTTATAGAGCGTGCTAGCTACTACATGACGTACAAAATGTTAATATCTCTTGCTCCCTTAGATGTATGCATGCGTATGCAGACATACTGCATAAATAGGAAAAAACCTAAGAAATGGGGTTCTTATAGAGCGTGCTAGCTACTACAGAACATATAAAATGTTAATACCTCTGCTCCCTTTAACGTATGCATGCGGTTGCAAACATACTGCATAAATAGGAAAAACCCTAAGAAATGGGATTCTTATAGAGCGTGCTAGCTACTACAGAACATATAAAATGTTAATACCTCTGCTCCCTTTAACGTATGCATGCGTATGCATAAATAGGAAAAAAAATAAGAAAAGGGCTTCTTATAGAGCGTGCTAGCTACTACATGACGTACAAAATGTTAATATCTCTTGCTAACTTAGATGTATGATTGCGTATGCAGACATACTGCATAAATAGGAAAAAACCTAAGAAATGGGCTTCTTATAGAGCGTGCTAGCTACTACAGAACATATAAAATGTTAATACCTCTTGCTCCCTTTAACGTATGCATGCGCATGCAAACATACTGCATAAAGAGGAAAAACCCTAAGAAATGGGATTCTTATAGAGCGTGCTAGCTACTACAGAACATATCAAATGTCAATACCTCTTGCTCCCTTTAACGTATGCATGCGTATGCAGACATACTGCATAAATAGGAAAAAAACCTAAGAAAAGGGCTTCTT
This sequence comes from Merodon equestris, assembly GCA_958301585.1. Classification (NCBI taxonomy): domain Eukaryota; kingdom Metazoa; phylum Arthropoda; class Insecta; order Diptera; family Syrphidae; genus Merodon; species Merodon equestris. The sequence goes on from CATQJT010000042.1 coordinate 254,032, forward strand.
ATAGAGCGTGCTAGCTACTACATGACGTACAAAATGTTAATATCTCTTGCTTACTTTAACGTATGCATGCGTATTCAGACATGCGGCATAAATAGGAAAAAATATAAGAAAAGGGCTTCTTATAGAGCGTGCTAGCTACTACAGAACATATAAAAAGTTGATACCTCTTGCTCCCTTTAACGTATGCAGACATACTGCATAAATAGGAAAAAAACCTAAGAAAAGGGCTTCTTATAGAGCGTGCTAGCTACTACAGAACATAAAAAATGTTAATACCTCTTGCTCCCTTTAACGTATGCATGCGTATGCAGACATACTGCATAAATAGGAAAAAACCTAAGAAATGGGCTTCTTATAGAGCGTGCTAGCTACTACAGAACATATAAAATGTTAATAGCTCTTGCTCCCTTTAACGTATGCATGCGTATGCAGACATACTGCATAAATAGGAAAAAACCTAAGAAATCTTATAGAGCGTGCTAGCTACTACAGAACATATAAAATGTTAATACCTCTGCTCCCTTTAACGTATGCATGCGTATGCAGACATACTGCATAAATAGGAAAAAAAATAAGAAATGGGCTTCTTATAGAGCGTGCTAGCTACTACATGACGTACAAAGTGTTAATATCTCTTCCTCTCTTAGACGTATGCATGCGTATGCAGACATGCGGTATAAATAGGAAAAAAAATAAGAAAAGGGCTTCTTATAGAGCGTGCTAGCTACTACATGACGTACAAAATGTTAATATCTCTTGCTAACTTAGATGTATGCATGCGTATGCAGACATACTGCATAAATAGGAAAAAACCTAAGAAATGGGCTTCTTATAGAGCGTGCTAGCTACTACAGAACATATAAAATGTTAATACCTCTTGCTCCCTTTAACGTATGCATGCGCATGCAAACATACTGCATAAATAGGAAAAACCCTAAGAAATGGGATTCTTATAGAGCGTGCTAGCTACTACAGAACATATCAAATGTCAATACCTCTTGCTCCCTTTAACGTATGCATGCGTATTCAGACATGCGGCATAAATAGGAAAAAATATAAGAAAAGGGCTTCTTATAGAGCGTGCTAGCTACTACAGAACATATAAAAAGTTGATACCTCTTGCTCCCTTTAACGTATGCAGACATACTGCATAAATAGGAAAAAAACCTAAGAAAAGGGCTTCTTATAGAGCGTGCTAGCTACTACAGAACATAAAAAATGTTAATACCTCTTGCTCCCTTTAACGTATGCATGCGTATGCAGACATACTGCATAAAAAACCTAAGAAAAGGTTTCTTATAGAGCGTGCTAGCTACTACAGAACATATAAAAAGATGATACCTCTTGCTCCCTTTAACGTATGCAGACATACTGCATAAATAGGAAAAACCCTAAGAAATGGGATTCTTATAGAGCGTGCTAGCTACTACAGAACATATAAAATGTTAATACCTCTGCTCCCTTTAACGTATGCATGCGTATGCAGACATACTGCATAAATAGGAAAAAAAATAAGAAATGGGCTTCTTATAGAGCGTGCTAGCTACTACATGACGTACAAAGTGTTAATATCTCTTCCTCTCTTAGACGTATGCATGCGTATGCAGACATGCGGTATAAATAGGAAAAAAAATAAGAAAAGGGCTTCTTATAGAGCGTGCTAGCTACTACAGAACATATAAAAAGTTGATACCTCTTGCTCCTTTAACGTATGCAGACATACTGCATAAATAGGAAAAAAAACCTAAGAAAAGGGCTTCTTATAGAGCGTGCTAGCTACTACAGAACATAAAAAATGTTAATACCTCTTGCTCCTTTAACGTATGCATGCGTATGCAGACATACTGCATAAATAGAAAAAAACCTAAGAAAAGGGCTTCTTATAGAGCGTGCTAGCTACTACAGAACATAAAAAATGTTAATACCTCTTGCTCCCTTTAACGTATGCATGCGTATGCAGACATACTGCATAAATAGAAAAAACCTAAGAAATGGGCTCTTATAGAGCGTGCTAGCTACTACAGAACATATAAAATGTTAATAGCTCTTGCTCCCTTTAACGTATGCATGCGTATGCAGGACATACTGCATAAATAGGAAAAAACCTAAGAAATCTTATAGAGCGTGCTAGCTACTACAGAACATATAAAATGTTAATACCTCTGCTCCCTTTAACGTATGCATGCGTATGCAGACATACTGCATAAATAGGAAAAAAAATAAGAAATGGGCTTCTTATAGAGCGTGCTAGCTACTACATGACGTACAAAGTGTTAATATCTCTTCCTCTCTTAGACGTATGCATGCGTATGCAGACATGCGGTATAATAGGAAAAAAAATAAGAGAAAGGGCTTCTTATAGAGCGTGCTAGCTACTACATGACGTACAAAATGTTAATATCTCTTGCTAACTTAGATGTATGCATGCGTATGCAGACATACTGCATAAATAGGAAAAAACCTAAGAAATGGGCTTCTTATAGAGCGTGCTAGCTACTACAGAACATATAAAATGTTAATACCTCTTGCTTCCCTTTAACGTATGCATGCGCATGCAAACATACTGCATAAATAGGAAAAACCCTAGAATGGGATTCTTATAGAGCGTGCTAGCTACTACAGAACATATCTAATGTCAATACCTCTTGCTCCCTTTAACGTATGCATGCGTATTCAGACATGCGGCATAAATAGGAAAAAATATAAGAAAAGGGCTTCTTATAGAGCGTGCTAGCTACTACAGAACATATAAAAAGTTGATACCTCTTGCTCCCTTTAACGTATGCAGACATACTGCATAAATAGGAAAAAAACCTAAGAAAAGGGCTTCTTATAGAGCGTGCTAGCTACTACAGAACATAAAAAATGTTAATACCTCTTGCTCCCTTTAACGTATGCATGCGTATGCAGACATACTGCATAAAAAACCTAAGAAAAGGTTTCTTATAGAGCGTGCTAGCTACTACAGAACATATAAAAAGATGATACCTCTTGCTCCCTTTAACGTATGCAGACATACTGCATAAATAGGAAAAACCCTAAGAAATGGGATTCTTATAGAGCGTGCTAGCTACTACAGAACATATAAAATGTTAATACCTCTGCTCCCTTTAACGTATGCATGCGTATGCAGACATACTGCATAAATAGGAAAAAAAATAAGAAATGGGCTTCTTATAGAGCGTGCTAGCTACTACATGACGTACAAAGTGTTAATATCTCTTCCTCTCTTAGACGTATGCATGCGTATGCAGACATGCGGTATAAATAGGAAAAAAAATAAGAAAAGGGCTTCTTATAGAGCGTGCTAGCTACTACATGACGTACAAAATGTTAATATCTCTTGCTAACTTAGATGTATGCATGCGTATGCAGACATACTGCATAAATAGGAAAAAACCTAAGAAATGGGCTTCTTATAGAGCGTGCTAGCTACTACAGAACATATAAAATGTTAATACCTCTTGCTCCCTTTAACGTATGCATGCGCATGCAAACATACTGCATAAATAGGAAAAACCCTAAGAAATGGGATTCTTATAGAGCGTGCTAGCTACTACAGAACATATCAAATGTCAATACCTATTGCTCCCTTTAACGTATGCATGCGTATTCAGACATGCGGCATAAATAGGAAAAAATATAAGAAAAGGGCTTCTTATAGAGCGTGCTAGCTACTACAGAACATATAAAAAGTTGATACCTCTTGCTCCCTTTAACGTATGCAGACATACTGCATAAATAGGAAAAAAACCTAAGAAAAGGGCTTCTTATAGAGCGTGCTAGCTACTACAGAACATAAAAAATGTTAATACCTCTTGCTCCCTTTAACGTATGCATGCGTATGCAGACATACTGCATAAAAAACCTAAGAAAAGGTTTCTTATAGAGCGTGCTAGCTACTACAGAACATATAAAAAGATGATACCTCTTGCTCCCTTTAACGTATGCAGACATACTGCATAAATAGGAAAAAACCTAAGAAATGGGCTTCTTATAGAGCGTGCTAGCTACTATAGAACATATAAAATGTTAATACCTCTTGCTCCCTTTAACGTATGCATGCGTATGCAGACATACGGCATAAATAGGAAAAAAAATAAGAAAAGGGCTTCTTATAGAGCGTGCTAGCTACTACAGAACATATAAAAAGTTGATACCTCTTGCTCCCTTTAACGTATGCAGACATACTGCATAAATAGGAAAAAACCTAAGAAATGGGCTTCTTATAGAGCGTGCTAGCTACTATAGAACATATAAAATGTTAATACCTCTTGCTCCCTTTAACGTATGCATGCGTATGCAGACATACGGCATAAATAGGAAAAAAAATAAGAAAAGGGCTTCTTATAGAGCGTGCTAGCTACTACATGACGTACAAAATGTTAATATCTCTTGCTAACTTAGATGTATGCATGCGTATGCAGACATACTGCATAAATAGGAAAAAACCTAAGAAATGGGCTTCTTATAGAGCGTGCTAGCTACTACATGACGTACAAAGTGTTAATATCTCTTCCTCTCTTAGACGTATGCATGCGTATGCAGACATACTGTATAAATAGGAAAAAACCTAAGAAATGGGCTTCTTATAGAGCGTGCTAGCTGCTACAGAACATATAAAATGTTAATACCTCTTGCTCCCTTTAACGTATGCATGCGTATGCAGACATACTGCATAAATAGGAAAAACCCTAAGAAATGGGATTCTTATAGAGCGTGCTAGCTACTACATGACGTACAAAATGTTAATATCTCTTGCTCCCTTAGACGTATGCATGCGTTTGCAGACATGCGGTATAAATAGGAAAAAAATAAGAAAAGGGCTTCTTATAGAGCGTGCTAGCTACAACAGAACATATTAAATGTTAATACCTCTGCTCCCTTTAACATATGCATGCATATGCAGACATACTGCATAAATAGGAAAAAACCTGAGAAAAGGGCTTCTTATAGAGCGTGCTACATGACGTACAAAATGTTAACATCTCTTGCTCCCTTAGACGTATGCAGACATACGGCATAAATAGGAAAAAAAATAAGAAAAGGGCTTCTTAAAGAGCGTGCTAACTACTACAGAACATATAAAATGTTAATAGCTCTTGCTCGCTTTAACGTATACATGCGTATGCAGACATACTGCATAAATAGGAAAAAACCTAAGAAATGGGCTTCTTATAGAGCGTGCTAGATACTACAGAACATATAAAATGTTAATACCTCTTGCTCCCTTTAACGTATGCATGCGTATGCAGACATACTGCATAAATAGGAAAAAAACCTAAGAAAAGGGCTTCTTATAGAGCGTGCTAGCTACTACATGACGTACAAAATGTTAATATCTCTTGCTCCCTAAGACGTATGCATGCGTATGCAGACATACGGCATAAATAGGAAAAAAAATAAGAAAAGGGCTTCTTATAAAGCGTGCTGGCTACTACAGAACATATAAAATGTTAATAGCTCTTGCTCCCTTTAACGTATGCAGACATACTGCATAAATAGGAAAAAAACCTAAGAAAAGGGCTTCTTATAGAGCGTGCTAGCTACTACATGACGTACAAAATGTTAATATCTCTTGCTCCCTTAGACGTATGCAGACATACGGCATAAATAGGAAAAAAAATAAGAAAAGGCCTTCTTATAGAGCGTGCTAGCTACTACAGAACATATAAAATGTTAATAGCTCCTGCTCGCTTTAACGTATGCATGCGTATGCAGACATACTGCATAAATAGGAAAAAACCTAAGAAATGGGCTTCTTATAGAGCGTGCTAGCTACTACAGAACATATAAAATGTTAATACCTCTTGCTCCCTTTAACGTATGCATGCGTATGCAGACATACTGCACAAATAGGAAAAACCCTAAGAAATGGGATTCTTATAGAGCGTGCTAGCTACTACATGACGTACAAAATGTTAATATCTCTTGCTCCCTTAGACGTATGCATGCGTATGCAGACATGCGGTATAAATAGGAAAAAAATAAGAAAAGGGCTTCTTATAGAGCGTGCTAGCTACTACAGAACATATTAAATGTTAATACCTCTGCTCCCTTTAAAATATGCATGCATATGCAGACATACTGCATAAATAGGAAAAAACCTAAGAAAAGGGCTTCTTATAGAGCGTGCTACATGACGTACAAAATGTTAATATCTCTTGCTCCCTTAGACGTATGCAGACATACGGCATAAATAGGAAAAAAAATAAGAAAAGGGCTTCTTAAAGAGCGTGCTAACTACTACAGAACATATAAAATGTTAATAGCTCTTGCTCGCTTTAACGTATACATGCGTATGCAGACATACTGCATAAATAGGAAAAAACCTAAGAAATGGGCTTCTTATAGAGCGTGCTAGATACTACAGAACATATAAAATGTTAATACCTCTTGCTCTCTTTAACGTATGCATGCGTATGCAGACATACTGCATAAATAGGAAAAAAACCTAAGAAAATGGCTTCTTATAGAGCGTGCTAGCTACTACATGACGTACAAAATGTTAATATCTCTTGCTCCCTAAGACGTATGCATGCGTATGCAGACATACGGCATAAATAGGGAAAAAAATAAGAAAAGGGCTTCTTAAAGAGCGTGCTAACTACTACAGAACATATAAAATGTTAATAGCTCTTGCTCGCTTTAACGTATACATGCGTATGCAGACATACTGCATAAATAGGAAAAAACCTAAGAAATGGGCTTCTTATAGAGCGTGCTAGATACTACAGAACATATAAAATGTTAATACCTCTTGCTCCCTTTAACGTATGCATGCGTATGCAGACATACTGCATAAATAGGAAAAAAACCTAAGAAAAGGGCTTCTTATAGAGCGTGCTAGCTACTACATGACGTACAAAATGTTAATATCTCTTGCTCCCTAAGACGTATGCATGCGTATGCAGACATACGGCATAAATAGGAAAAAAAATAAGAAAAGGGCTTCTTATAAAGCGTGCTAACTACTACAGAACATATAAAATGTTAAGAGCTCTTGCTCCCTTTAACGTATGCAGACATACTGCATAAATAGGAAAAACCCTAAGAAATTGGATTCTTATAGAGCGTGCCAGCTACTACAGAACATATAAAATGTTAATACCTCTGCTCCCTTTAACGTATGCATGCATATGCAGACATACTGCATAAATAGGAAAAAACCTAAAAAAGAGCGTGCTAGCTACTACATGACGTACAAAATGTTAATATCTCTTGCTCCCTTAGACGTATGCAGACATACGGCATAAATAGGAAAAAAAATAAGAAAAGGCCTTCTTATAGAGCGTGCTAGCTACTACAGAACATATAAAATGTTAATAGCTCCTGCTCGCTTTAACGTATGCATGCGTATGCAGACATACTGCATAAATAGGAAAAAACCTAAGAAATGGGCTTCTTATAGAGCGTGCTAGCTACTACAGAACATATAAAATGTTAATACCTCTGCTCCCTTTAACGTATGCATGCATATGCAGACATACTGCATAAATAGGAAAAAACCTAAGAAAAGGGCTTCTTATAGAGCGTGCTAGCTACTACATGACGTACAAAATGTTAATATCTCTTGCTCCCTTAGACGTATGCAGACATACGGCATAAATAGGAAAAAAATAAGAAAAGGGCTTCTTATAGAGCGTGCTAGCTACTACAGAACATATAAAATGTTAATAGCTCTTGCTCCCTTTAACGTATGCATGGGTATGCAGACATACTGCAAAAATAGGAAACAACCTAAGAAAAGGGCTTCTTATAGAACGTGCTAGCTACTACATGACGTACAAAATGTTAATATCTCTTGCTCCCTTAGACGTATGCATGCGTATGCAGACATACTGCATAAATAGGAAAAAAAATAAGAAAAGGGCTTCTTAAAGAGCGTGCTAACTACTACAGAACATATAAAATGTTAATAGCTCTTGCTCGCTTTAACGTATACATGCGTATGCAGACATACTGCATAAATAGGAAAAAACCTAAGAAATGGGCTTCTTATAGAGCGTGCTAGCTACTACAGAACATATAAAATGTTAATACCTCTTGCTCCCTTTAACGTATGCATGCGCATGCAAACATACTGCATAAATAGGAAAAACCCTAAGAAATGGGATTCTTATAGAGCGTGCTAGCTACTACAGAACATATCAAATGTCAATACCTCTTGCTCCCTTTAACGTATGCATGCGTATTCAGACATGCGGCATAAATAGGAAAAAATATAAGAAAAGGGCTTCTTATAGAGCGTGCTAGCTACTACAGAACATATAAAAAGTTGATACCTCTTGCTCCCTTTAACGTATGCAGACATACTGCATAAATAGGAAAAAAACCTAAGAAAAGGGCTTCTTATAGAGCGTGCTAGCTACTACAGAACATAAAAAATGTTAATACCTCTTGCTCCCTTTAACGTATGCATGCGTATGCAGACATACTGCATAAAAAACCTAAGAAAAGGTTTCTTATAGAGCGTGCTAGCTACTACAGAACATATAAAAAGATGATACCTCTTGCTCCCTTTAACGTATGCAGACATACTGCATAAATAGGAAAAACCCTAAGAAATGGGATTCTTATAGAGCGTGCTAGCTACTACAGAACATATAAAATGTTAATACCTCTGCTCCCTTTAACGTATGCATGCGTATGCAGACATACTGCATAAATAGGAAAAAAAATAAGAAATGGGCTTCTTATAGAGCGTGCTAGCTACTACATGACGTACAAAGTGTTAATATCTCTTCCTCTCTTAGACGTATGCATGCGTATGCAGACATGCGGTATAAATAGGAAAAAAAATAAGAAAAGGGCTTCTTATAGAGCGTGCTAGCTACTACAGAACATATAAAAAGTTGATACCTCTTGCTCCCTTTAACGTATGCAGACATACTGCATAAATAGGAAAAAAACCTAAGAAAAGGGCTTCTTATAGAGCGTGCTAGCTACTACAGAACATAAAAAATGTTAATACCTCTTGCTCCCTTTAACGTATGCATGCGTATGCAGACATACTGCATAAATAGGAAAAAAACCTAAGAAAAGGGCTTCTTATAGAGCGTGCTAGCTACTACAGAACATAAAAAATGTTAATACCTCTTGCTCCCTTTAACGTATGCATGCGTATGCAGACATACTGCATAAATAGGAAAAAACCTAAGAAATGGGCTTCTTATAGAGCGTGCTAGCTACTACAGAACATATAAAATGTTAATAGCTCTTGCTCCCTTTAACGTATGCATGCGTATGCAGACATACTGCATAAATAGGAAAAAACCTAAGAAATCTTATAGAGCGTGCTAGCTACTACAGAACATATAAAATGTTAATACCTCTGCTCCCTTTAACGTATGCATGCGTATGCAGACATACTGCATAAATAGGAAAAAAAATAAGAAATGGGCTTCTTATAGAGCGTGCTAGCTACTACATGACGTACAAAGTGTTAATATCTCTTCCTCTCTTAGACGTATGCATGCGTATGCAGACATGCGGTATAAATAGGAAAAAAAATAAGAAAAGGGCTTCTTATAGAGCGTGCTAGCTACTACATGACGTACAAAATGTTAATATCTCTTGCTAACTTAGATGTATGCATGCGTATGCAGACATACTGCATAAATAGGAAAAAACCTAAGAAATGGGCTTCTTATAGAGCGTGCTAGCTACTACAGAACATATAAAATGTTAATACCTCTTGCTCCCTTTAACGTATGCATGCGCATGCAAACATACTGCATAAATAGGAAAAACCCTAAGAAATGGGATTCTTATAGAGCGTGCTAGCTACTACAGAACATATCAAATGTCAATACCTCTTGCTCCCTTTAACGTATGCATGCGTATTCAGACATGCGGCATAAATAGGAAAAAATATAAGAAAAGGGCTTCTTATAGAGCGTGCTAGCTACTACAGAACATATAAAAAGTTGATACCTCTTGCTCCCTTTAACGTATGCAGACATACTGCATAAATAGGAAAAAAACCTAAGAAAAGGGCTTCTTATAGAGCGTGCTAGCTACTACAGAACATAAAAAATGTTAATACCTCTTGCTCCCTTTAACGTATGCATGCGTATGCAGACATACTGCATAAAAAACCTAAGAAAAGGTTTCTTATAGAGCGTGCTAGCTACTACAGAACATATAAAAAGATGATACCTCTTGCTCCCTTTAACGTATGCAGACATACTGCATAAATAGGAAAAACCCTAAGAAATGGGATTCTTATAGAGCGTGCTAGCTACTACAGAACATATAAAATGTTAATACCTCTGCTCCCTTTAACGTATGCATGCGTATGCAGACATACTGCATAAATAGGAAAAAAAATAAGAAATGGGCTTCTTATAGAGCGTGCTAGCTACTACATGACGTACAAAGTGTTAATATCTCTTCCTCTCTTAGACGTATGCATGCGTATGCAGACATGCGGTATAAATAGGAAAAAAAATAAGAAAAGGGCTTCTTATAGAGCGTGCTAGCTACTACATGACGTACAAAATGTTAATATCTCTTGCTAACTTAGATGTATGCATGCGTATGCAGACATACTGCATAAATAGGAAAAAACCTAAGAAATGGGCTTCTTATAGAGCGTGCTAGCTACTACAGAACATATAAAATGTTAATACCTCTTGCTCCCTTTAACGTATGCATGCGCATGCAAACATACTGCATAAATAGGAAAAACCCTAAGAAATGGGATTCTTATAGAGCGTGCTAGCTACTACAGAACATATCAAATGTCAATACCTCTTGCTCCCTTTAACGTATGCATGCGTATTCAGACATGCGGCATAAATAGGAAAAAATATAAGAAAAGGGCTTCTTATAGAGCGTGCTAGCTACTACAGAACATATAAAAAGTTGATACCTCTTGCTCCCTTTAACGTATGCAGACATACTGCATAAATAGGAAAAAAACCTAAGAAAAGGGCTTCTTATAGAGCGTGCTAGCTACTACAGAACATAAAAAATGTTAATACCTCTTGCTCCCTTTAACGTATGCATGCGTATGCAGACATGCGGTATAAATAGGAAAAAAAATAAGAAAAGGGCTTCTTATAGAGCGTGCTAGCTACTACATGACGTACAAAGTGTTAATATCTCTTCCTCTCTTAGACGTATGCATGCGTATGCAGACATACTGTATAAATAGGAAAAAACCTAAGAAATGGGCTTCTTATAGAGCGTGCTAGCTGCTACAGAACATATAAAATGTTAATACCTCTTGCTCCCTTTAACGTATGCATGCGTATGCAGACATACTGCATAAATAGGAAAAACCCTAAGAAATGGGATTCTTATAGAGCGTGCTAGCTACTACATGACGTACAAAATGTTAATATCTCTTGCTCCCTTAGACGTATGCATGCGTTTGCAGACATGCGGTATAAATAGGAAAAAAATAAGAAAAGGGCTTCTTATAGAGCGTGCTAGCTACAACAGAACATATTAAATGTTAATACCTCTGCTCCCTTTAACATATGCATGCATATGCAGACATACTGCATAAATAGGAAAAAACCTGAGAAAAGGGCTTCTTATAGAGCGTGCTACATGACGTACAAAATGTTAACATCTCTTGCTCCCTTAGACGTATGCAGACATACGGCATAAATAGGAAAAAAAATAAGAAAAGGGCTTCTTAAAGAGCGTGCTAACTACTACAGAACATATAAAATGTTAATAGCTCTTGCTCGCTTTAACGTATACATGCGTATGCAGACATACTGCATAAATAGGAAAAAACCTAAGAAATGGGCTTCTTATAGAGCGTGCTAGATACTACAGAACATATAAAATGTTAATACCTCTTGCTCCCTTTAACGTATGCATGCGTATGCAGACATACTGCATAAATAGGAAAAAAACCTAAGAAAAGGGCTTCTTATAGAGCGTGCTAGCTACTACATGACGTACAAAATGTTAATATCTCTTGCTCCCTAAGACGTATGCATGCGTATGCAGACATACGGCATAAATAGGAAAAAAAATAAGAAAAGGGCTTCTTATAAAGCGTGCTGGCTACTACAGAACATATAAAATGTTAATAGCTCTTGCTCCCTTTAACGTATGCAGACATACTGCATAAATAGGAAAAAAACCTAAGAAAAGGGCTTCTTATAGAGCGTGCTAGCTACTACATGACGTACAAAATGTTAATATCTCTTGCTCCCTTAGACGTATGCAGACATACGGCATAAATAGGAAAAAAAATAAGAAAAGGCCTTCTTATAGAGCGTGCTAGCTACTACAGAACATATAAAATGTTAATAGCTCCTGCTCGCTTTAACGTATGCATGCGTATGCAGACATACTGCATAAATAGGAAAAAACCTAAGAAATGGGCTTCTTATAGAGCGTGCTAGCTACTACAGAACATATAAAATGTTAATACCTCTTGCTCCCTTTAACGTATGCATGCGTATGCAGACATACTGCACAAATAGGAAAAACCCTAAGAAATGGGATTCTTATAGAGCGTGCTAGCTACTACATGACGTACAAAATGTTAATATCTCTTGCTCCCTTAGACGTATGCATGCGTATGCAGACATGCGGTATAAATAGGAAAAAAATAAGAAAAGGGCTTCTTATAGAGCGTGCTAGCTACTACAGAACATATTAAATGTTAATACCTCTGCTCCCTTTAAAATATGCATGCATATGCAGACATACTGCATAAATAGGAAAAAACCTAAGAAAAGGGCTTCTTATAGAGCGTGCTACATGACGTACAAAATGTTAATATCTCTTGCTCCCTTAGACGTATGCAGACATACGGCATAAATAGGAAAAAAAATAAGAAAAGGGCTTCTTAAAGAGCGTGCTAACTACTACAGAACATATAAAATGTTAATAGCTCTTGCTCGCTTTAACGTATACATGCGTATGCAGACATACTGCATAAATAGGAAAAAACCTAAGAAATGGGCTTCTTATAGAGCGTGCTAGATACTACAGAACATATAAAATGTTAATACCTCTTGCTCTCTTTAACGTATGCATGCGTATGCAGACATACTGCATAAATAGGAAAAAAACCTAAGAAAATGGCTTCTTATAGAGCGTGCTAGCTACTACATGACGTACAAAATGTTAATATCTCTTGCTCCCTAAGACGTATGCATGCGTATGCAGACATACGGCATAAATAGGGAAAAAAATAAGAAAAGGGCTTCTTAAAGAGCGTGCTAACTACTACAGAACATATAAAATGTTAATAGCTCTTGCTCGCTTTAACGTATACATGCGTATGCAGACATACTGCATAAATAGGAAAAAACCTAAGAAATGGGCTTCTTATAGAGCGTGCTAGATACTACAGAACATATAAAATGTTAATACCTCTTGCTCCCTTTAACGTATGCATGCGTATGCAGACATACTGCATAAATAGGAAAAAAACCTAAGAAAAGGGCTTCTTATAGAGCGTGCTAGCTACTACATGACGTACAAAATGTTAATATCTCTTGCTCCCTAAGACGTATGCATGCGTATGCAGACATACGGCATAAATAGGAAAAAAAATAAGAAAAGGGCTTCTTATAAAGCGTGCTAACTACTACAGAACATATAAAATGTTAAGAGCTCTTGCTCCCTTTAACGTATGCAGACATACTGCATAAATAGGAAAAACCCTAAGAAATTGGATTCTTATAGAGCGTGCCAGCTACTACAGAACATATAAAATGTTAATACCTCTGCTCCCTTTAACGTATGCATGCATATGCAGACATACTGCATAAATAGGAAAAAACCTAAAAAAGAGCGTGCTAGCTACTACATGACGTACAAAATGTTAATATCTCTTGCTCCCTTAGACGTATGCAGACATACGGCATAAATAGGAAAAAAAATAAGAAAAGGCCTTCTTATAGAGCGTGCTAGCTACTACAGAACATATAAAATGTTAATAGCTCCTGCTCGCTTTAACGTATGCATGCGTATGCAGACATACTGCATAAATAGGAAAAAACCTAAGAAATGGGCTTCTTATAGAGCGTGCTAGCTACTACAGAACATATAAAATGTTAATACCTCTGCTCCCTTTAACGTATGCATGCATATGCAGACATACTGCATAAATAGGAAAAAACCTAAGAAAAGGGCTTCTTATAGAGCGTGCTAGCTACTACATGACGTACAAAATGTTAATATCTCTTGCTCCCTTAGACGTATGCAGACATACGGCATAAATAGGAAAAAAATAAGAAAAGGGCTTCTTATAGAGCGTGCTAGCTACTACAGAACATATAAAATGTTAATAGCTCTTGCTCCCTTTAACGTATGCATGGGTATGCAGACATACTGCAAAAATAGGAAACAACCTAAGAAAAGGGCTTCTTATAGAACGTGCTAGCTACTACATGACGTACAAAATGTTAATATCTCTTGCTCCCTTAGACGTATGCATGCGTATGCAGACATACTGCATAAATAGGAAAAAAAATAAGAAAAGGGCTTCTTAAAGAGCGTGCTAACTACTACAGAACATATAAAATGTTAATAGCTCTTGCTCGCTTTAACGTATACATGCGTATGCAGACATACTGCATAAATAGGAAAAAACCTAAGAAATGGGCTTCTTATAGAGCGTGCTAGATACTACAGAACATATAAAATGTTAATACCTCTTGCTCCCTTTAACGTATGCAGACATACTGCATAAATAGGAAAAAAACCTAAGAAAATGGCTTCCTATAGAGCGTGCTAGCTACTACATGACGTACAAAATGTTAATATCTCTTGCTCCCTAAGACGTATGCATGCGTATGCAGACATACGGCATAAATAGGAAAAAAAATAAGAAAAGGGCTTCTTATAAAGCGTGCTAACTACTACAGAACATATAAAATGTTAAGAGCTCTTGCTCCCTTTAACGTATGCATGCGTATGCAGACATACTGCATAAATAGGAAAAACCCTAAGAAATTGGATTCTTATAGAGCGTGCTAGCTACTACAGAACATATAAAATGTTAATAACTCTGCTCCCTTTAACGTATGCATGCATATGCAGACATACTGCATAAATAGGAAAAAAAATAAGAAAAGGGCTTCTTATAGAGCGTGCTAGCTACTACATGACGTACAAAATATTAATATCTCTTGCTCCCTTAGATGTATGCATGCGTATGCAGACATACTGCATAAATAGGAAAAAATCTAAGAAATGGGGTTCTTATAGAGCGTGCTAGATACTACAGAACATATAAAATGTTAATACCTCTTGCTCCCTTTAACGTATGCATGCGTATGCAGACATACTGCATAAATAGGAAAAAACCTAAGAAAAGGGCTTCTTATAGAGCGTGCTAGATACTACAGAACATATAAAATGTTAATACCTCTTGCTCCCTTTAACGTATGCAGACATACTGCATAAATAGGAAAAAAACCTAAGAAAAGGGCTTCTTAGAGAGCGTGCTAGCTACTACATGACGTACAAAATGTTAATATCTCTTGCTCCCTTAGACGTATGCATGCGTATGCAGACATACGGCATAAATAGGAAAAAAAATAAGAAAAGGGCTTCTTATAGAGCGTGCTAGCTACTACATGACGTACAAAATATTAATATCTCTTGCTCCCTTAGATGTATGCATGCGTATGCAGACATACTGCATAAATAGGAAAAAATCTAAGAAATGGGGTTCTTATAGAGCGTGCTAGCTACTACAGAACATATAAAATGTTAATACCTCTTGCTCCCTTTAACGTATGCATGCATATGCAGACATACTGCATAAATAGGAAAAAAACCTAAGAAAAGGGCTTCTTATAGAGCGTGCTAGCTACTACATGACGTACAAAATGTTAATATCTCTTGCTCCCTTAGATGTATGCATGCGTATGCAGACATACTGCATAAATAGGAAAAAACCTAAGAAATGGGGTTCTTATAGAGCGTGCTAGCTACTACAGAACATATAAAATGTTAATACCTCTGCTCCCTTTAACGTATGCATGCGGTTGCAAACATACTGCATAAATAGGAAAAACCCTAAGAAATGGGATTCTTATAGAGCGTGCTAGCTACTACAGAACATATAAAATGTTAATACCTCTGCTCCCTTTAACGTATGCATGCGTATGCATAAATAGGAAAAAAAATAAGAAAAGGGCTTCTTATAGAGCGTGCTAGCTACTACATGACGTACAAAGTGTTAATATCTCTTCCTCTCTTAGACGTATGCATGCGTATGCAGACATACTGTATAAATAGGAAAAAACCTAAGAAATGGGCTTCTTATAGAGCGTGCTAGCTACTACAGAACATATAAAATGTTAATACCTCTTGCTCCCTTTAACGTATGCATGCGTATGCAGACATACTGCATAAATAGGAAAAACCCTAAGAAATGGGATTCTTATAGAGCGTGCTAGCTACTACATGACGTACAAAGTGTTAATATCTCTTCCTCTCTTAGACGTATGCATGCGTATGCAGACATACTGTATAAATAGGAAAAAACCTAAGAAATGGGCTTCTTATAGAGCGTGCTAGCTACTACAGAACATATAAAATGTTAATACCTCTTGCTCCCTTTAACGTATGCATGCGTATGCAGACATACTGCATAAATAGGAAAAACCCTAAGAAATGGGATTCTTATAGAGCGTGCTAGCTACTACATGACGTACAAAATGTTAATATCTCTTGCTCCCTTAGACGTATGCATGCGTATGCAGACATGCGGTATAAATAGGAAAAAAATAAGAAAAGGGCTTCTTATAGAGCGTGCTAGCTACTACAGAACATATTAAATGTTAATACCTCTGCTCCCTTTAACGTATGCATGCGTATGCAGACATACTGCATAAATAGGAAAAACCCTAAGAAATGGGATTCTTATAGAGCGTGCTAGCTACTACATGACGTACAAAATGTTAATATCTCTTGCTCCCTAAGACGTATGCATGCGTATGCAGACATACGGCATAAATAGGAAAAAAAATAAGAAAAGGGCTTCTTATAAAGCGTGCTAACTCCTACAGAACATATAAAATGTTAAGAGCTCTTGCTCCCTTTAACGTATGCATGCGTATGCAGACATACTGCATAAATAGGAAAAAACCTAAGAAAAGGGCTTCTTATAGAGCGTGCTAGATACTACAGAACATATAAAATGTTAATAACTCTCCTCCCTTTAACGTATGCATGCATATGCAGACATACTGCATAAATAGGAAAAAAAATAAGAAAAGGGCTTCTTATAGAGCGTGCTAGCTACTACATGACGTACAAAATATTAATATCTCTTGCTCCCTTAGATGTATGCATGCGTATGCAGACATACTGCATAAATAGGAAAAAATCTAAGAAATGGGATTCTTATAGAGCGTGCTAGATACTACAGAACATATAAAATGTTAATACCTCTTGCTCCCTTTAACGTATGCATGCGTATGCAGACATACTGCATAAATAGGAAAAAACCTAAGAAAAGGGCTTCTTATAGAGCGTGCTAGATACTACAGAACATATAAAATGTTAATACCTCTTGCTCCCTTTAACGTATGCATGCGTATGCAGACATACTGCATAAATAGGAAAAAAACCTAAGAAAAGGGCTTCTTATAGAGCGTGCTAGCTACTACATGACGTACAAAATGTTAATATCTCTTGCTCCCTTAGACGTATGCATGCGTATGCAGACATACGGCATAAATAGGAAAAAAAATAAGAAAAGGGCTTCTTATAGAGCGTGCTAGCTACTACATGACGTACAAAATATTAATATCTCTTGCTCCCTTAGATGTATGCATGCGTATGCAGACATACTGCATAAATAGGAAAAAATCTAAGAAATGGGGTTCTTATAGAGCGTGCTAGATACTACAGAACATATAAAATGTTAATACCTCTTGCTCCCTTTAACGTATGCATGCGTATGCAGACATACTGCATAAATAGGAAAAAAACCTAAGAAAAGGGCTTCTTATAGAGCGTGCTAGCTACTACATGACGTACAAAATGTTAATATCTCTTGCTCCCTTAGACGTATGCATGCGTATGCAGACATACGGCATAAATAGGAAAAAAAATAAGAAAAGGGCTTCTTATAGAGCGTGCTAGCTACTACATGACGTACAAAATATTAATATCTCTTGCTCCCTTAGATGTATGCATGCGTATGCAGACATACTGCATAAATAGGAAAAAATCTAAGAAATGGGGTTCTTATAGAGCGTGCTAGATACTACAGAACATATAAAATGTTAATACCTCTTGCTCCCTTTAACGTATGCATGCGTATGCAGACATACTGCATAAATAGGAAAAAACCTAAGAAAAGGGCTTCTTATAGAGCGTGCTAGATACTACAGAACATATAAAATGTTAATACCTCTTGCTCCCTTTAACGTATGCATGCGTATGCAGACATACTGCATAAATAGGAAAAAAACCTAAGAAAAGGGATTCTTATAGAGCGTGCTAGCTACTAGATGACGTACAAAATGTTAATATCTCTTGCTCCCTTAGACGTATGCATGCGTATGCAGACATACGGCATAAATAGGAAAAAAAATAAGAAAAGGGCTTCTTATAGAGCGTGCTAGCTACTACATGACGTACAAAATATTAATATCTCTTGCTCCCTTAGACGTATGCATGCGTATGCAGACATACTGCATAAATAGGAAAAAATCTAAGAAATGGGGTTCTTATAGAGCGTGCTAGATACTACAGAACATATAAAATGTTAATACCTCTTGCTCCCTTTAACGTATGCATGCGTATGCAGACATACTGCATAAATAGGAAAAAACCTAAGAAAAGGGCTTCTTATAGAGCGTGCTAGATACTACAGAACATATAAAATGTTAATACCTCTTGCTCCCTTTAACGTATGCATGCGTATGCAGACATACTGCATAAATAGGAAAAAAACCTAAGAAAAGGGCTTCTTATAGAGCGTGCTAGCTACTACATGACGTACAAAATGTTAATATCTCTTGCTCCCTTAGACGTATGCATGCGTATGCAGACATACGGCATAAATAGGAAAAAAAATAAGAAAAGGGCTTCTTATAGAGCGTGCTAGCTACTACATGACGTACAAAATATTAATATCTCTTGCTCCCTTAGATGTATGCATGCGTATGCAGACATACTGCATAAATAGGAAAAAATCTAAGAAATGGGGTTCTTATAGAGCGTGCTAGATACTACAGAACATATAAAATGTTAATACCTCTTGCTCCCTTTAACGTATGCATGCGTATGCAGACATACTGCATAAATAGGAAAAAACCTAAGAAAAGGGCTTCTTATAGAGCGTGCTAGATACTACAGAACATATAAAATGTTAATACCTCTTGCTCCCTTTAACGTATGCATGCGTATGCAGACATACTGCATAAATAGGAAAAAAACCTAAGAAAAGGGCTTCTTATAGAGCGTGCTAGCTACTACATGACGTACAAAATGTTAATAACTCTGCTCCCTTTAACGTATGCATGCATATGCAGACATGCTGCATAAATAGGAAAAAAAATAAGAAAAGGGCTTCTTATAGAGCGTGCTAGCTACTACATGACGTACAAAATATTAATATCTCTTGCTCCCTTAGATGTATGCATGCGTATGCAGACATACTGCATAAATAGGAAAAAATCTAAGAAATGGGGTTCTTATAGAGCGTGCTAGATACTACAGAACATATAAAATGTTAATACCTCTTGCTCCCTTTAACGTATGCATGCGTATGCAGACATACTGCATAAATAGGAAAAAACCTAAGAAAAGGGCTTCTTATAGAGCGTGCTAGATACTACAGAACATATAAAATGTTAATACCTCTTGCTCCCTTTAACGTATGCATGCGTATGCAGACATACTGCATAAATAGGAAAAAAACCTAAGAAAAGGGCTTCTTATAGAGCGTGCTAGCTACTACATGACGTACAAAATGTTAATATCTCTTGCTCCCTTAGACGTATGCATGCGTATGCAGACATACGGCATAAATAGGAAAAAAAATAAGAAAAGGGCTTCTTATAGAGCGTGCTAGCTACTACATGACGTACAAAATATTAATATCTCTTGCTCCCTTAGATGTATGCATGCGTATGCAGACATACTGCATAAATAGGAAAAAATCTAAGAAATGGGGTTCTTATAGAGCGTGCTAGCTACTACAGAACATATAAAATGTTAATACCTCTTGCTCCCTTTAACGTATGCATGCATATGCAGACATACTGCATAAATAGGAAAAAAACCTAAGAAAAGGGCTTCTTATAGAGCGTGCTAGCTACTACATGACGTACAAAATGTTAATATCTCTTGCTCCCTTAGATGTATGCATGCGTATGCAGACATACTGCATAAATAGGAAAAAATCTAAGAAATGGGGTTCTTATAGAGCGTGCTAGATACTACATGACGTACAAAATGTTAATATCTCTTGCTCCCTAAGACGTATGCATGCGTATGCAGACATACGGCATAAATAGGAAAAAAAATAAGAAAAGGGCTTCTTATAGAGCGTGCTAGCTACTACATGACGTACAAAATATTAATATCTCTTGCTCCCTTAGATGTATGCATGCGTATGCAGACATACTGCATAAATAGGAAAAAATCTAAGAAATGGGGTTCTTATAGAGCGTGCTAGCTACTACAGAACATATAAAATGTTAATACCTCTTGCTCCCTTTAACGTATGCATGCATATGCAGACATACTGCATAAATAGGAAAAAAACCTAAGAAAAGGGCTTCTTATAGAGCGTGCTAGCTACTACATGACGTACAAAATGTTAATATCTCTTGCTCCCTTAGATGTATGCATGCGTATGCAGACATACTGCATAAATAGGAAAAAACCTAAGAAATGGGGTTCTTATAGAGCGTGCTAGCTACTACAGAACATATAAAATGTTAATACCTCTTGCTCCCTTTAACGTATGCATGCATATGCAGACATACTGCATAAATAGGAAAAAAACCTAAGAAAAGGGCTTCTTATAGAGCGTGCTAGCTACTACATGACGTACAAAATGTTAATATCTCTTGCTCCCTTAGACGTATGCATGCGTATGCAGACATACGGCATAAATAGGAAAAAAAATAAGAAAAGGGCTTCTTATAGAGCGTGCTAGCTACTACATGACGTACAAAATATTAATATCTCTTGCTCCCTTAGATGTATGCATGCGTATGCAGACATACTGCATAAATAGGAAAAAATCTAAGAAATGGGGTTCTTATAGAGCGTGCTAGCTACTACAGAACATATAAAATGTTAATACCTCTTGCTCCCTTTAACGTATGCATGCATATGCAGACATACTGCATAAATAGGAAAAAAACCTAAGAAAAGGGCTTCTTATAGAGCGTGCTAGCTACTACATGACGTACAAAATGTTAATATCTCTTGCTCCCTTAGATGTATGCATGCGTATGCAGACATACTGCATAAATAGGAAAAAACCTAAGAAATGGGGTTCTTATAGAGCGTGCTAGCTACTACAGAACATATAAAATGTTAATACCTCTGCTCCCTTTAACGTATGCATGCGGTTGCAAACATACTGCATAAATAGGAAAAACCCTAAGAAATGGGATTCTTATAGAGCGTGCTAGCTACTACAGAACATATAAAATGTTAATACCTCTGCTCCCTTTAACGTATGCATGCGTATGCATAAATAGGAAAAAAAATAAGAAAAGGGCTTCTTATAGAGCGTGCTAGCTACTACATGACGTACAAAGTGTTAATATCTCTTCCTCTCTTAGACGTATGCATGCGTATGCAGACATACTGTATAAATAGGAAAAAACCTAAGAAATGGGCTTCTTATAGAGCGTGCTAGCTACTACAGAACATATAAAATGTTAATACCTCTTGCTCCCTTTAACGTATGCATGCGTATGCAGACATACTGCATAAATAGGAAAAACCCTAAGAAATGGGATTCTTATAGAGCGTGCTAGCTACTACATGACGTACAAAGTGTTAATATCTCTTCCTCTCTTAGACGTATGCATGCGTATGCAGACATACTGTATAAATAGGAAAAAACCTAAGAAATGGGCTTCTTATAGAGCGTGCTAGCTACTACAGAACATATAAAATGTTAATACCTCTTGCTCCCTTTAACGTATGCATGCGTATGCAGACATACTGCATAAATAGGAAAAACCCTAAGAAATGGGATTCTTATAGAGCGTGCTAGCTACTACATGACGTACAAAATGTTAATATCTCTTGCTCCCTTAGACGTATGCATGCGTATGCAGACATGCGGTATAAATAGGAAAAAAATAAGAAAAGGGCTTCTTATAGAGCGTGCTAGCTACTACAGAACATATTAAATGTTAATACCTCTGCTCCCTTTAACGTATGCATGCGTATGCAGACATACTGCATAAATAGGAAAAAACCTAAGAAATGGGCTTCTTATAGAGCGTGCTAGCTACTACATGACGTACAAAATGTTAATATCTCTTGCTCCCTAAGACGTATGCATGCGTATGCAGACATACGGCATAAATAGGAAAAAAAATAAGAAAAGGGCTTCTTATAAAGCGTGCTAACTCCTACAGAACATATAAAATGTTAATAGCTCCTGCTCGCTTTAACGTATGCATGCGTATGCAGACATACTGCATAAATAGGAAAAAACCTAAGAAATGGGCTTCTTATAGAGCGTGCTAGCTACTACAGAACATATAAAATGTTAATACCTCTGCTCCCTTTAACGTATGCATGCATATGCAGACATACTGCATAAATAGGAAAAAACCTAAGAAAAGGGCTTCTTATAGAGCGTGCTAGCTACTACATGACGTACAAAATGTTAATATCTCTTGCTCCCTTAGACGTATGCAGACATACGGCATAAATAGGAAAAAAAATAAGAAAAGGCCTTCTTATAGAGCGTGCTAGCTACTACAGAACATATAAAATGTTAATAGCTCCTGCTCGCTTTAACGTATGCATGCGTATGCAGACATACTGCATAAATAGGAAAAAACCTAAGAAATGGGCTTCTTATAGAGCGTGCTAGCTACTACAGAACATATAAAATGTTAATACCTCTGCTCCCTTTAACGTATGCATGCATATGCAGACATACTGCATAAATAGGAAAAAACCTAAGAAAAGGGCTTCTTATAGAGCGTGCTAGCTACTACATGACGTACAAAATGTTAATATCTCTTGCTCCCTTAGACGTATGCAGACATACGGCATAAATAGGAAAAAAATAAGAAAAGGGCTTCTTATAGAGCGTGCTAGCTACTACAGAACATATAAAATGTTAATAGCTCTTGCTCCCTTTAACGTATGCATGGGTATGCAGACATACTGCAAAAATAGGAAACAACCTAAGAAAAGGGCTTCTTATAGAACGTGCTAGCTACTACATGACGTACAAAATGTTAATATCTCTTGCTCCCTTAGACGTATGCATGCGTATGCAGACATACTGCATAAATAGGAAAAAAAATAAGAAAAGGGCTTCTTAAAGAGCGTGCTAACTACTACAGAACATATAAAATGTTAATAGCTCTTGCTCGCTTTAACGTATACATGCGTATGCAGACATACTGCATAAATAGGAAAAAACCTAAGAAATGGGCTTCTTATAGAGCGTGCTAGATACTACAGAACATATAAAATGTTAATACCTCTTGCTCCCTTTAACGTATGCAGACATACTGCATAAATAGGAAAAAAACCTAAGAAAATGGCTTCTTATAGAGCGTGCTAGCTACTACATGACGTACAAAATGTTAATATCTCTTGCTCCCTAAGACGTATGCATGCGTATGCAGACATACGGCATAAATAGGAAAAAAAATAAGAAAAGGGCTTCTTATAAAGCGTGCTAACTACTACAGAACATATAAAATGTTAAGAGCTCTTGCTCCCTTTAACGTATGCATGCGTATGCAGACATACTGCATAAATAGGAAAAACCCTAAGAAATTGGATTCTTATAGAGCGTGCTAGCTACTACAGAACATATAAAATGTTAATAACTCTGCTCCCTTTAACGTATGCATGCATATGCAGACATACTGCATAAATAGGAAAAAAAATAAGAAAAGGGCTTCTTATAGAGCGTGCTAGCTACTACATGACGTACAAAATATTAATATCTCTTGCTCCCTTAGATGTATGCATGCGTATGCAGACATACTGCATAAATAGGAAAAAATCTAAGAAATGGGGTTCTTATAGAGCGTGCTAGATACTACAGAACATATAAAATGTTAATACCTCTTGCTCCCTTTAACGTATGCATGCGTATGCAGACATACTGCATAAATAGGAAAAAACCTAAGAAAAGGGCTTCTTATAGAGCGTGCTAGATACTACAGAACATATAAAATGTTAATACCTCTTGCTCCCTTTAACGTATGCAGACATACTGCATAAATAGGAAAAAAACCTAAGAAAAGGGCTTCTTAGAGAGCGTGCTAGCTACTACATGACGTACAAAATGTTAATATCTCTTGCTCCCTTAGACGTATGCATGCGTATGCAGACATACGGCATAAATAGGAAAAAAAATAAGAAAAGGGCTTCTTATAGAGCGTGCTAGCTACTACATGACGTACAAAATATTAATATCTCTTGCTCCCTTAGATGTATGCATGCGTATGCAGACATACTGCATAAATAGGAAAAAATCTAAGAAATGGGGTTCTTATAGAGCGTGCTAGCTACTACAGAACATATAAAATGTTAATACCTCTTGCTCCCTTTAACGTATGCATGCATATGCAGACATACTGCATAAATAGGAAAAAAACCTAAGAAAAGGGCTTCTTATAGAGCGTGCTAGCTACTACATGACGTACAAAATGTTAATATCTCTTGCTCCCTTAGATGTATGCATGCGTATGCAGACATACTGCATAAATAGGAAAAAACCTAAGAAATGGGGTTCTTATAGAGCGTGCTAGCTACTACAGAACATATAAAATGTTAATACCTCTGCTCCCTTTAACGTATGCATGCGGTTGCAAACATACTGCATAAATAGGAAAAACCCTAAGAAATGGGATTCTTATAGAGCGTGCTAGCTACTACAGAACATATAAAATGTTAATACCTCTGCTCCCTTTAACGTATGCATGCGTATGCATAAATAGGAAAAAAAATAAGAAAAGGGCTTCTTATAGAGCGTGCTAGCTACTACATGACGTACAAAGTGTTAATATCTCTTCCTCTCTTAGACGTATGCATGCGTATGCAGACATACTGTATAAATAGGAAAAAACCTAAGAAATGGGCTTCTTATAGAGCGTGCTAGCTACTACAGAACATATAAAATGTTAATACCTCTTGCTCCCTTTAACGTATGCATGCGTATGCAGACATACTGCATAAATAGGAAAAACCCTAAGAAATGGGATTCTTATAGAGCGTGCTAGCTACTACATGACGTACAAAGTGTTAATATCTCTTCCTCTCTTAGACGTATGCATGCGTATGCAGACATACTGTATAAATAGGAAAAAACCTAAGAAATGGGCTTCTTATAGAGCGTGCTAGCTACTACAGAACATATAAAATGTTAATACCTCTTGCTCCCTTTAACGTATGCATGCGTATGCAGACATACTGCATAAATAGGAAAAACCCTAAGAAATGGGATTCTTATAGAGCGTGCTAGCTACTACATGACGTACAAAATGTTAATATCTCTTGCTCCCTTAGACGTATGCATGCGTATGCAGACATGCGGTATAAATAGGAAAAAAATAAGAAAAGGGCTTCTTATAGAGCGTGCTAGCTACTACAGAACATATTAAATGTTAATACCTCTGCTCCCTTTAACGTATGCATGCGTATGCAGACATACTGCATAAATAGGAAAAACCCTAAGAAATGGGATTCTTATAGAGCGTGCTAGCTACTACATGACGTACAAAATGTTAATATCTCTTGCTCCCTAAGACGTATGCATGCGTATGCAGACATACGGCATAAATAGGAAAAAAAATAAGAAAAGGGCTTCTTATAAAGCGTGCTAACTCCTACAGAACATATAAAATGTTAAGAGCTCTTGCTCCCTTTAACGTATGCATGCGTATGCAGACATACTGCATAAATAGGAAAAAACCTAAGAAAAGGGCTTCTTATAGAGCGTGCTAGATACTACAGAACATATAAAATGTTAATAACTCTCCTCCCTTTAACGTATGCATGCATATGCAGACATACTGCATAAATAGGAAAAAAAATAAGAAAAGGGCTTCTTATAGAGCGTGCTAGCTACTACATGACGTACAAAATATTAATATCTCTTGCTCCCTTAGATGTATGCATGCGTATGCAGACATACTGCATAAATAGGAAAAAATCTAAGAAATGGGATTCTTATAGAGCGTGCTAGATACTACAGAACATATAAAATGTTAATACCTCTTGCTCCCTTTAACGTATGCATGCGTATGCAGACATACTGCATAAATAGGAAAAAACCTAAGAAAAGGGCTTCTTATAGAGCGTGCTAGATACTACAGAACATATAAAATGTTCTCTCTTGCTCCCTTTAACGTATGCATGCGTATGCAGACATACTGCATAAATAGGAAAAAAACCTAAGAAAAGGGCTTCTTATAGAGCGTGCTAGCTACTACATGACGTACAAAATGTTAATATCTCTTGCTCCCTTAGACGTATGCATGCGTATGCAGACATACGGCATAAATAGGAAAAAAAATAAGAAAAGGGCTTCTTATAGAGCGTGCTAGCTACTACATGACGTACAAAATATTAATATCTCTTGCTCCCTTAGATGTATGCATGCGTATGCAGACATACTGCATAAATAGGAAAAAATCTAAGAAATGGGGTTCTTATAGAGCGTGCTAGATACTACAGAACATATAAAATGTTAATACCTCTTGCTCCCTTTAACGTATGCATGCGTATGCAGACATACTGCATAAATAGGAAAAAACCTAAGAAAAGGGCTTCTTATAGAGCGTGCTAGATACTACAGAACATATAAAATGTTAATACCTCTTGCCCCCCTTTAACGTATGCATGCGTATGCAGACATACTGCATAAATAGGAAAAAAACCTAAGAAAAGGGATTCTTATAGAGCGTGCTAGCTACTAGATGAC
Organism: Merodon equestris; assembly: GCA_958301585.1. Classification (NCBI taxonomy): domain Eukaryota; kingdom Metazoa; phylum Arthropoda; class Insecta; order Diptera; family Syrphidae; genus Merodon; species Merodon equestris. The sequence continues at coordinate 281,141 of CATQJT010000042.1, forward strand.
GTACAAAATGTTAATATCTCTTGCTCCCTTAGACGTATGCATGCGTATGCAGACATACGGCATAAATAGGAAAAAAAATAAGAAAAGGGCTTCTTATAGAGCGTGCTAGCTACTACATGACGTACAAAATATTAATATCTCTTGCTCCCTTAGACGTATGCATGCGTATGCAGACATACTGCATAAATAGGAAAAAATCTAAGAAATGGGGTTCTTATAGAGCGTGCTAGATACTACAGAACATATAAAATGTTAATACCTCTTGCTCTCTTTAACGTATGCATGCGTATGCAGACATACTGCATAAATAGGAAAAAACCTAAGAAAAGGGCTTCTTATAGAGCGTGCTAGATACTACAGAACATATAAAATGTTAATACCTCTTGCTCCCTTTAACGTATGCATGCGTATGCAGACATACTGCATAAATAGGAAAAAAACCTAAGAAAAGGGCTTCTTATAGAGCGTGCTAGCTACTACATGACGTACAAAATGTTAATATCTCTTGCTCCCTTAGACGTATGCATGCGTATGCAGACATACGGCATAAATAGGAAAAAAAATAAGAAAAGGGCTTCTTATAGAGCGTGCTAGCTACTACATGACGTACAAAATATTAATATCTCTTGCTCCCTTAGATGTATGCATGCGTATGCAGACATACTGCATAAATAGGAAAAAATCTAAGAAATGGGGTTCTTATAGAGCGTGCTAGATACTACAGAACATATAAAATGTTAATACCTCTTGCTCCCTTTAACGTATGCATGCGTATGCAGACATACTGCATAAATAGGAAAAAACCTAAGAAAAGGGCTTCTTATAGAGCGTGCTAGATACTACAGAACATATAAAATGTTAATACCTCTTGCTCCCTTTAACGTATGCATGCGTATGCAGACATACTGCATAAATAGGAAAAAAACCTAAGAAAAGGGCTTCTTATAGAGCGTGCTAGCTACTACATGACGTACAAAATGTTAATAACTCTGCTCCCTTTAACGTATGCATGCATATGCAGACATGCTGCATAAATAGGAAAAAAAATAAGAAAAGGGCTTCTTATAGAGCGTGCTAGCTACTACATGACGTACAAAATATTAATATCTCTTGCTCCCTTAGATGTATGCATGCGTATGCAGACATACTGCATAAATAGGAAAAAATCTAAGAAATGGGGTTCTTATAGAGCGTGCTAGATACTACAGAACATATAAAATGTTAATACCTCTTGCTCCCTTTAACGTATGCATGCGTATGCAGACATACTGCATAAATAGGAAAAAACCTAAGAAAAGGGCTTCTTATAGAGCGTGCTAGATACTACAGAACATATAAAATGTTAATACCTCTTGCTCCCTTTAACGTATGCATGCGTATGCAGACATACTGCATAAATAGGAAAAAAACCTAAGAAAAGGGCTTCTTATAGAGCGTGCTAGCTACTACATGACGTACAAAATGTTAATATCTCTTGCTCCCTTAGACGTATGCATGCGTATGCAGACATACGGCATAAATAGGAAAAAAAATAAGAAAAGGGCTTCTTATAGAGCGTGCTAGCTACTACATGACGTACAAAATATTAATATCTCTTGCTCCCTTAGATGTATGCATGCGTATGCAGACATACTGCATAAATAGGAAAAAATCTAAGAAATGGGGTTCTTATAGAGCGTGCTAGCTACTACAGAACATATAAAATGTTAATACCTCTTGCTCCCTTTAACGTATGCATGCATATGCAGACATACTGCATAAATAGGAAAAAAACCTAAGAAAAGGGCTTCTTATAGAGCGTGCTAGCTACTACATGACGTACAAAATGTTAATATCTCTTGCTCCCTTAGATGTATGCATGCGTATGCAGACATACTGCATAAATAGGAAAAAATCTAAGAAATGGGGTTCTTATAGAGCGTGCTAGATACTACATGACGTACAAAATGTTAATATCTCTTGCTCCCTAAGACGTATGCATGCGTATGCAGACATACGGCATAAATAGGAAAAAAAATAAGAAAAGGGCTTCTTATAGAGCGTGCTAGCTACTACATGACGTACAAAATATTAATATCTCTTGCTCCCTTAGATGTATGCATGCGTATGCAGACATACTGCATAAATAGGAAAAAATCTAAGAAATGGGGTTCTTATAGAGCGTGCTAGCTACTACAGAACATATAAAATGTTAATACCTCTTGCTCCCTTTAACGTATGCATGCATATGCAGACATACTGCATAAATAGGAAAAAAACCTAAGAAAAGGGCTTCTTATAGAGCGTGCTAGCTACTACATGACGTACAAAATGTTAATATCTCTTGCTCCCTTAGATGTATGCATGCGTATGCAGACATACTGCATAAATAGGAAAAATCCTAAGAAATGGGGTTCTTATAGAGCGTGCTAGCTACTACAGAACATATAAAATGTTAATACCTCTTGCTCCCTTTAACGTATGCATGCATATGCAGACATACTGCATAAATAGGAAAAAAACCTAAGAAAAGGGCTTCTTATAGAGCGTGCTAGCTACTACATGACGTACAAAATGTTAATATCTCTTGCTCCCTTAGACGTATGCATGCGTATGCAGACATACGGCATAAATAGGAAAAAAAATAAGAAAAGGGCTTCTTATAGAGCGTGCTAGCTACTACATGACGTACAAAATATTAATATCTCTTGCTCCCTTAGATGTATGCATGCGTATGCAGACATACTGCATAAATAGGAAAAAATCTAAGAAATGGGGTTCTTATAGAGCGTGCTAGCTACTACAGAACATATAAAATGTTAATACCTCTTGCTCCCTTTAACGTATGCATGCGTATGCAGACATACTGCATAAATAGGAAAAAACCTAAGAAATGGGCTTCTTATAGAGCGTGCTAGCTTCTACATGACGTACAAAATGTTAATATCTCTTGCTCCCTAAGACGTATGCATGCGTATGCAGACATACTGCATAAATAGGAAAAAATCTAAGAAATGGGGTTCTTATAGAGCGTGCTAGCTACTACAGAACATATAAAATGTTAATACCTCTTGCTCCCTTTAACGTATGCATGCATATGCAGACATACTGCATAAATAGGAAAAAAACCTAAGAAAAGGGCTTCTTATAGAGCGTGCTAGCTACTACATGACGTACAAAATGTTAATATCTCTTGCTCCCTTAGATGTATGCATGCGTATGCAGACATACTGCATAAATAGGAAAAAACCTAAGAAATGGGGTTCTTATAGAGCGTGCTAGCTACTACAGAACATATAAAATGTTAATACCTCTGCTCCCTTTAACGTATGCATGCGGTTGCAAACATACTGCATAAATAGGAAAAACCCTAAGAAAAGGGCTTCTTATAGAGCGTGCTAGATACTACAGAACATATAAAATGTTAATACCTCTTGCTCCCTTTAACGTATGCATGCGTATGCAGACATACTGCATAAATAGGAAAAAAACCTAAGAAAAGGGCTTCTTATAGAGCGTGCTAGCTACTACATGACGTACAAAATGTTAATATCTCTTGCTCCCTTAGACGTATGCATGCGTATGCAGACATACGGCATAAATAGGAAAAAAAATAAGAAAAGGGCTTCTTATAGAGCGTGCTAGCTACTACATGACGTACAAAATATTAATATCTCTTGCTCCCTTAGATGTATGCATGCGTATGCAGACATACTGCATAAATAGGAAAAAATCTAAGAAATGGGGTTCTTATAGAGCGTGCTAGATACTACAGAACATATAAAATGTTAATACCTCTTGCTCCCTTTAACGTATGCACGCGTATGCAGACATACTGCATAAATAGGAAAAAACCTAAGAAAAGGGCTTCTTATAGAGCGTGCTAGATACTACAGAACATATAAAATGTTAATACCTCTTGCTCCCTTTAACGTATGCATGCGTATGCAGACATACTGCATAAATAGGAAAAAAACCTAAGAAAAGGGATTCTTATAGAGCGTGCTAGCTACTAGATGACGTACAAAATGTTAATATCTCTTGCTCCCTTAGACGTATGCATGCGTATGCAGACATACGGCATAAATAGGAAAAAAAATAAGAAAAGGGCTTCTTATAGAGCGTGCTAGCTACTACATGACGTACAAAATATTAATATCTCTTGCTCCCTTAGACGTATGCATGCGTATGCAGACATACTGCATAAATAGGAAAAAATCTAAGAAATGGGGTTCTTATAGAGCGTGCTAGATACTACAGAACATATAAAATGTTAATACCTCTTGCTCCCTTTAACGTATGCATGCGTATGCAGACATACTGCATAAATAGGAAAAAACCTAAGAAAAGGGCTTCTTATAGAGCGTGCTAGATACTACAGAACATATAAAATGTTAATACCTCTTGCTCCCTTTAACGTATGCATGCGTATGCAGACATACTGCATAAATAGGAAAAAAACCTAAGAAAAGGGCTTCTTATAGAGCGTGCTAGCTACTACATGACGTACAAAATGTTAATATCTCTTGCTCCCTTAGACGTATGCATGCGTATGCAGACATACGGCATAAATAGGAAAAAAAATAAGAAAAGGGCTTCTTATAGAGCGTGCTAGCTACTACATGACGTACAAAATATTAATATCTCTTGCTCCCTTAGATGTATGCATGCGTATGCAGACATACTGCATAAATAGGAAAAAATCTAAGAAATGGGGTTCTTATAGAGCGTGCTAGATACTACAGAACATATAAAATGTTAATACCTCTTGCTCCCTTTAACGTATGCATGCGTATGCAGACATACTGCATAAATAGGAAAAAACCTAAGAAAAGGGCTTCTTATAGAGCGTGCTAGATACTACAGAACATATAAAATGTTAATACCTCTTGCTCCCTTTAACGTATGCATGCGTATGCAGACATACTGCATAAATAGGAAAAAAACCTAAGAAAAGGGCTTCTTATAGAGCGTGCTAGCTACTACATGACGTACAAAATGTTAATAACTCTGCTCCCTTTAACGTATGCATGCATATGCAGACATGCTGCATAAATAGGAAAAAAAATAAGAAAAGGGCTTCTTATAGAGCGTGCTAGCTACTACATGACGTACAAAATATTAATATCTCTTGCTCCCTTAGATGTATGCATGCGTATGCAGACATACTGCATAAATAGGAAAAAATCTAAGAAATGGGGTTCTTATAGAGCGTGCTAGATACTACAGAACATATAAAATGTTAATACCTCTTGCTCCCTTTAACGTATGCATGCGTATGCAGACATACTGCATAAATAGGAAAAAACCTAAGAAAAGGGCTTCTTATAGAGCGTGCTAGATACTACAGAACATATAAAATGTTAATACCTCTTGCTCCCTTTAACGTATGCATGCGTATGCAGACATACTGCATAAATAGGAAAAAAACCTAAGAAAAGGGCTTCTTATAGAGCGTGCTAGCTACTACATGACGTACAAAATGTTAATATCTCTTGCTCCCTTAGACGTATGCATGCGTATGCAGACATACGGCATAAATAGGAAAAAAAATAAGAAAAGGGCTTCTTATAGAGCGTGCTAGCTACTACATGACGTACAAAATATTAATATCTCTTGCTCCCTTAGATGTATGCATGCGTATGCAGACATACTGCATAAATAGGAAAAAATCTAAGAAATGGGGTTCTTATAGAGCGTGCTAGCTACTACAGAACATATAAAATGTTAATACCTCTTGCTCCCTTTAACGTATGCATGCATATGCAGACATACTGCATAAATAGGAAAAAAACCTAAGAAAAGGGCTTCTTATAGAGCGTGCTAGCTACTACATGACGTACAAAATGTTAATATCTCTTGCTCCCTTAGATGTATGCATGCGTATGCAGACATACTGCATAAATAGGAAAAAATCTAAGAAATGGGGTTCTTATAGAGCGTGCTAGATACTACATGACGTACAAAATGTTAATATCTCTTGCTCCCTAAGACGTATGCATGCGTATGCAGACATACGGCATAAATAGGAAAAAAAATAAGAAAAGGGCTTCTTATAGAGCGTGCTAGCTACTACATGACGTACAAAATATTAATATCTCTTGCTCCCTTAGATGTATGCATGCGTATGCAGACATACTGCATAAATAGGAAAAAATCTAAGAAATGGGGTTCTTATAGAGCGTGCTAGCTACTACAGAACATATAAAATGTTAATACCTCTTGCTCCCTTTAACGTATGCATGCATATGCAGACATACTGCATAAATAGGAAAAAAACCTAAGAAAAGGGCTTCTTATAGAGCGTGCTAGCTACTACATGACGTACAAAATGTTAATATCTCTTGCTCCCTTAGATGTATGCATGCGTATGCAGACATACTGCATAAATAGGAAAAAACCTAAGAAATGGGGTTCTTATAGAGCGTGCTAGCTACTACAGAACATATAAAATGTTAATACCTCTTGCTCCCTTTAACGTATGCATGCATATGCAGACATACTGCATAAATAGGAAAAAAACCTAAGAAAAGGGCTTCTTATAGAGCGTGCTAGCTACTACATGACGTACAAAATGTTAATATCTCTTGCTCCCTTAGACGTATGCATGCGTATGCAGACATACGGCATAAATAGGAAAAAAAATAAGAAAAGGGCTTCTTATAGAGCGTGCTAGCTACTACATGACGTACAAAATATTAATATCTCTTGCTCCCTTAGATGTATGCATGCGTATGCAGACATACTGCATAAATAGGAAAAAATCTAAGAAATGGGGTTCTTATAGAGCGTGCTAGCTACTACAGAACATATAAAATGTTAATACCTCTTGCTCCCTTTAACGTATGCATGCATATGCAGACATACTGCATAAATAGGAAAAAAACCTAAGAAAAGGGCTTCTTATAGAGCGTGCTAGCTACTACATGACGTACAAAATGTTAATATCTCTTGCTCCCTTAGATGTATGCATGCGTATGCAGACATACTGCATAAATAGGAAAAAACCTAAGAAATGGGGTTCTTATAGAGCGTGCTAGCTACTACAGAACATATAAAATGTTAATACCTCTGCTCCCTTTAACGTATGCATGCGGTTGCAAACATACTGCATAAATAGGAAAAACCCTAAGAAATGGGATTCTTATAGAGCGTGCTAGCTACTACAGAACATATAAAATGTTAATACCTCTGCTCCCTTTAACGTATGCATGCGTATGCATAAATAGGAAAAAAAATAAGAAAAGGGCTTCTTATAGAGCGTGCTAGCTACTACATGACGTACAAAGTGTTAATATCTCTTCCTCTCTTAGACGTATGCATGCGTATGCAGACATACTGTATAAATAGGAAAAAACCTAAGAAATGGGCTTCTTATAGAGCGTGCTAGCTACTACAGAACATATAAAATGTTAATACCTCTTGCTCCCTTTAACGTATGCATGCGTATGCAGACATACTGCATAAATAGGAAAAACCCTAAGAAATGGGATTCTTATAGAGCGTGCTAGCTACTACATGACGTACAAAGTGTTAATATCTCTTCCTCTCTTAGACGTATGCATGCGTATGCAGACATACTGTATAAATAGGAAAAAACCTAAGAAATGGGCTTCTTATAGAGCGTGCTAGCTACTACAGAACATATAAAATGTTAATACCTCTTGCTCCCTTTAACGTATGCATGCGTATGCAGACATACTGCATAAATAGGAAAAACCCTAAGAAATGGGATTCTTATAGAGCGTGCTAGCTACTACATGACGTACAAAATGTTAATATCTCTTGCTCCCTTAGACGTATGCATGCGTATGCAGACATGCGGTATAAATAGGAAAAAAATAAGAAAAGGGCTTCTTATAGAGCGTGCTAGCTACTACAGAACATATTAAATGTTAATACCTCTGCTCCCTTTAACGTATGCATGCGTATGCAGACATACTGCATAAATAGGAAAAAACCTAAGAAATGGGCTTCTTATAGAGCGTGCTAGCTACTACATGACGTACAAAATGTTAATATCTCTTGCTCCCTAAGACGTATGCATGCGTATGCAGACATACGGCATAAATAGGAAAAAAAATAAGAAAAGGGCTTCTTATAAAGCGTGCTAACTCCTACAGAACATATAAAATGTTAAGAGCTCTTGCTCCCTTTAACGTATGCATGCGTATGCAGACATACTGCATAAATAGGAAAAAACCTAAGAAAAGGGCTTCTTATAGAGCGTGCTAGATACTACAGAACATATAAAATGTTAATAACTCTCCTCCCTTTAACGTATGCATGCATATGCAGACATACTGAATAAATAGGAAAAAAAATAAGAAAAGGGCTTCTTATAGAGCGTGCTAGCTACTACATGACGTACAAAATATTAATATCTCTTGCTCCCTTAGATGTATGCATGCGTATGCAGACATAAATAGGAAAAAAACCTAAGAAAAGGGCTTCTTATAGAGCGTGCTAGCTACTACATGACGTACAAAATGTTAATATCTCTTGCTCCCTTAGATGTATGCATGCGTATGCAGACATACTGCATAAATAGGAAAAAACCTAAGAAATGGGGTTCTTATAGAGCGTGCTAGCTACTACAGAACATATAAAATGTTAATACCTCTTGCTCCCTTTAACGTATGCATGCATATGCAGACATACTGCATAAATAGGAAAAAAACCTAAGAAAAGGGCTTCTTATAGAGCGTGCTAGCTACTACATGACGTACAAAATGTTAATATCTCTTGCTCCCTTAGACGTATGCATGCGTATGCAGACATACGGCATAAATAGGAAAAAAAATAAGAAAAGGGCTTCTTATAGAGCGTGCTAGCTACTACATGACGTACAAAATATTAATATCTCTTGCTCCCTTAGATGTATGCATGCGTATGCAGACATACTGCATAAATAGGAAAAAATCTAAGAAATGGGGTTCTTATAGAGCGTGCTAGCTACTACAGAACATATAAAATGTTAATACCTCTTGCTCCCTTTAACGTATGCATGCATATGCAGACATACTGCATAAATAGGAAAAAAACCTAAGAAAAGGGCTTCTTATAGAGCGTGCTAGCTACTACATGACGTACAAAATGTTAATATCTCTTGCTCCCTTAGATGTATGCATGCGTATGCAGACATACTGCATAAATAGGAAAAAACCTAAGAAATGGGGTTCTTATAGAGCGTGCTAGCTACTACAGAACATATAAAATGTTAATACCTCTGCTCCCTTTAACGTATGCATGCGGTTGCAAACATACTGCATAAATAGGAAAAACCCTAAGAAATGGGATTCTTATAGAGCGTGCTAGCTACTACAGAACATATAAAATGTTAATACCTCTGCTCCCTTTAACGTATGCATGCGTATGCATAAATAGGAAAAAAAATAAGAAAAGGGCTTCTTATAGAGCGTGCTAGCTACTACATGACGTACAAAGTGTTAATATCTCTTCCTCTCTTAGACGTATGCATGCGTATGCAGACATACTGTATAAATAGGAAAAAACCTAAGAAATGGGCTTCTTATAGAGCGTGCTAGCTACTACAGAACATATAAAATGTTAATACCTCTTGCTCCCTTTAACGTATGCATGCGTATGCAGACATACTGCATAAATAGGAAAAACCCTAAGAAATGGGATTCTTATAGAGCGTGCTAGCTACTACATGACGTACAAAGTGTTAATATCTCTTCCTCTCTTAGACGTATGCATGCGTATGCAGACATACTGTATAAATAGGAAAAAAACCTAAGAAATGGGCTTCTTATAGAGCGTGCTAGCTACTACAGAACATATAAAATGTTAATACCTCTTGCTCCCTTTAACGTATGCATGCGTATGCAGACATACTGCATAAATAGGAAAAACCCTAAGAAATGGGATTCTTATAGAGCGTGCTAGCTACTACATGACGTACAAAATGTTAATATCTCTTGCTCCCTTAGACGTATGCATGCGTATGCAGACATGCGGTATAAATAGGAAAAAAATAAGAAAAGGGCTTCTTATAGAGCGTGCTAGCTACTACAGAACATATTAAATGTTAATACCTCTGCTCCCTTTAACGTATGCATGCGTATGCAGACATACTGCATAAATAGGAAAAAAACCTAAGAAATGGGCTTCTTATAGAGCGTGCTAGCTACTACATGACGTACAAAATGTTAATATCTCTTGCTCCCTAAGACGTATGCATGCGTATGCAGACATACGGCATAAATAGGAAAAAAAATAAGAAAAGGGCTTCTTATAAAGCGTGCTAACTCCTACAGAACATATAAAATGTTAAGAGCTCTTGCTCCCTTTAACGTATGCATGCGTATGCAGACATACTGCATAAATAGGAAAAAACCTAAGAAAAGGGCTTCTTATAGAGCGTGCTAGATACTACAGAACATATAAAATGTTAATAACTCTCCTCCCTTTAACGTATGCATGCATATGCAGACATACTGAATAAATAGGAAAAAAAATAAGAAAAGGGCTTCTTATAGAGCGTGCTAGCTACTACATGACGTACAAAATATTAATATCTCTTGCTCCCTTAGATGTATGCATGCGTATGCAGACATACTGCATAAATAGGAAAAAATCTAAGAAATGGGGTTCTTATAGAGCGTGCTAGATACTACAGAACATATAAAATGTTAATACCTCTTGCTCCCTTTAACGTATGCATGCGTATGCAGACATACTGCATAAATGGGAAAAAACCTAAGAAAAGGGCTTCTTATAGAGCGTGCTAGATACTACAGAACATATAAAATGTTAATACCTCTTGCTCCCTTTAACGTATGCATGCGTATGCAGACATACTGCATAAATAGGAAAAAAACCTAAGAAAAGGGCTTCTTATAGAGCGTGCTAGCTACTACATGACGTACAAAATGTTAATATCTCTTGCTCCCTTAGACGTATGCATGCGTATGCAGACATACGGCATAAATAGGAAAAAAAATAAGAAAAGGGCTTCTTATAGAGCGTGCTAGCTACTACATGACGTACAAAATATTAATATCTCTTGCTCCCTTAGATGTATGCATGCGTATGCAGACATACTGCATAAATAGGAAAAAATCTAAGAAATGGGGTTCTTATAGAGCGTGCTAGATACTACAGAACATATAAAATGTTAATACCTCTTGCTCCCTTTAACGTATGCATGCGTATGCAGACATACTGCATAAATAGGAAAAAACCTAAGAAAAGGGCTTCTTATAGAGCGTGCTAGATACTACAGAACATACAAAATGTTAATACCTCTTGCTCCCTTTAACGTATGCATGCGTATGCAGACATACTGCATAAATAGGAAAAAAACCTAAGAAAAGGGATTCTTATAGAGCGTGCTAGCTACTAGATGACGTACAAAATGTTAATATCTCTTGCTCCCTTAGACGTATGCATGCGTATGCAGACATACGGCATAAATAGGAAAAAAAATAAGAAAAGGGCTTCTTATAGAGCGTGCTAGCTACTACATGACGTACAAAATATTAATATCTCTTGCTCCCTTAGACGTATGCATGCGTATGCAGACATACTGCATAAATAGGAAAAAATCTAAGAAATGGGGTTCTTATAGAGCGTGCTAGATACTACAGAACATATAAAATGTTAATACCTCTTGCTCCCTTTAACGTATGCATGCGTATGCAGACATACTGCATAAATAGGAAAAAACCTAAGAAAAGGGCTTCTTATAGAGCGTGCTAGATACTACAGAACATATAAAATGTTAATACCTCTTGCTCCCTTTAACGTATGCATGCGTATGCAGACATACTGCATAAATAGGAAAAAAACCTAAGAAAAGGGCTTCTTATAGAGCGTGCTAGCTACTACATGACGTACAAAATGTTAATATCTCTTGCTCCCTTAGACGTATGCATGCGTATGCAGACATACGGCATAAATAGGAAAAAAAATAAGAAAAGGGCTTCTTATAGAGCGTGCTAGCTACTACATGACGTACAAAATATTAATATCTCTTGCTCCCTTAGATGTATGCATGCGTATGCAGACATACTGCATAAATAGGAAAAAACCTAAGAAAAGGGCTTCTTATAGAGCGTGCTAGATACTACAGAACATATAAAATGTTAATACCTCTTGCTCCCTTTAACGTATGCATGCGTATGCAGACATACTGCATAAATAGGAAAAAAACCTAAGAAAAGGGCTTCTTATAGAGCGTGCTAGCTACTACATGACGTACAAAATGTTAATAACTCTGCTCCCTTTAACGTATGCATGCATATGCAGACATGCTGCATAAATAGGAAAAAAAATAAGAAAAGGGCTTCTTATAGAGCGTGCTAGCTACTACATGACGTACAAAATATTAATATCTCTTGCTCCCTTAGATGTATGCATGCGTATGCAGACATACTGCATAAATAGGAAAAAATCTAAGAAATGGGGTTCTTATAGAGCGTGCTAGATACTACAGAACATATAAAATGTTAATACCTCTTGCTCCCTTTAACGTATGCATGCGTATGCAGACATACTGCATAAATAGGAAAAAACCTAAGAAAAGGGCTTCTTATAGAGCGTGCTAGATACTACAGAACATATAAAATGTTAATACCTCTTGCTCCCTTTAACGTATGCATGCGTATGCAGACATACTGCATAAATAGGAAAAAAACCTAAGAAAAGGGCTTCTTATAGAGCGTGCTAGCTACTACATGACGTACAAAATGTTAATATCTCTTGCTCCCTTAGACGTATGCATGCGTATGCAGACATACGGCATAAATAGGAAAAAAAATAAGAAAAGGGCTTCTTATAGAGCGTGCTAGCTACTACATGACGTACAAAATATTAATATCTCTTGCTCCCTTAGATGTATGCATGCGTATGCAGACATACTGCATAAATAGGAAAAAATCTAAGAAATGGGGTTCTTATAGAGCCCCAAAACCTAAGAAAAGGGCTTCTTATAGAGCGTGCTAGCTACTACATGACGTACAAAATGTTAATATCTCTTGCTCCCTTAGACGTATGCATGCGTATGCAGACATACGGCATAAATAGGAAAAAAAATAAGAAAAGGGCTTCTTATAGAGCGTGCTAGCTACTACATGACGTACAAAATATTAATATCTCTTGCTCCCTTAGATGTATGCATGCGTATGCAGACATACTGCATAAATAGGAAAAAATCTAAGAAATGGGGTTCTTATAGAGCGCGCTAGCTACTACAGAACATATAAAATGTTAATACCTCTTGCTCCCTTTAACGTATGCATGCATATGCAGACATACTGCATAAATAGGAAAAAAACCTAAGAAAAGGGCTTCTTATAGAGCGTGCTAGCTACTACATGACGTACAAAATGTTAATATCTCTTGCTCCCTTAGATGTATGCATGCGTATGCAGACATACTGCATAAATAGGAAAAAACCTAAGAAATGGGGTTCTTATAGAGCGTGCTAGCTACTACAGAACATATAAAATGTTAATACCTCTGCTCCCTTTAGCATGCGGTTGCAAACATACTGCATAAATAGGAAAAACCCTAAGAAATGGGATTCTTATAGAGCGTGCTAGCTACTACAGAACATATAAAATGTTAATACCTCTTGCTCCCTTTAACGTATGCATGCGTATGCAGACATACTGCATAAATAGAAAAAACCCTAAGAAATGGGATTCTTATAGAGCGTGCTAGCTACTACATGACGTACAAAGTGTTAATATCTCTTCCTCTCTTAGACGTATGCAGACATACTGTATAAATAGGAAAAAACCTAAGAAATGGGCTTCTTATAGAGCGTGCTAGCTACTACAGAACATATAAAATGTTAATACCTCTTGCTCCCTTTAACGTATGCATGCGTATGCAGACATACTGCATAAATAGGAAAAACCCTAAGAAATGGGATTCTTATAGAGCGTGCTAGCTACTACATGACGTACAAAATGTTAATACCTCTTGCTCCCTTAGACGTATGCATGCGTATGCAGACATGCGGTATAAATAGGAAAAAAATAAGAAAATGGCTTCTTATAGAGCGTGCTAGCTACTACAGAACATATTAAATGTTAATACCTCTGCTCCCTTTAACGTATGCATGCGTATGCAGACATACTGCATAAATAGGAAAAAACCTAAGAAATGGGCTTCTTATAGAGCGTGCTAGCTACTACATGACGTACAAAATGTTAATATCTCTTGCTCCCTAAGACGTATGCATACGTATGCAGACATAAATAGGAAAAAAAAATAAGAAAAGGGCTTCTTATAAAGCGTGCTAACTACTACAGAACATATAAAATGTTAAGAGCTCTTGCTCCCTTTAACGTATGCATGCGTATGCAGACATACTTCATAAATAGGAAAAACCCTAAGAAATTGGATTCTTATAGAGCGTGCTAGCTACTACAGGACATATAAAATGTTAATACCTCTTGCTCCCTTTAACGTATGCATGCGTATGCAGACATACTGCATAAATAGGAAAAAAACCTAAGAAAAGGGCTTCTTATAGAGCGTGCTAGCTACTACATGACGTACAAAATGTTAATATCTGTTGCTCCCTTAGACGTATGCATGCGTATGCAGACATACGGCATAAATAGGGAAAAAAATAAGAAAAGGGCTTCTTAAAGAGCGTGCTAACTACTACAGAACATATAAAATGTTAATAGCTCTTGCTCGCTTTAACGTATACATGCGTATGCAGACATACTGCATAAATAGGAAAAAACCTAAGAAAAGGGCTTCTTATAGAGCGTGCTAGCTACTACATGACGTACAAAATGTTAATATCTCTTGCTCCCTTTAACGTATGCATGCGTATTCAGACATGCGGCATAAATAGGAAAAAATATAAGAAAAGGGCTTCTTATAGAGCGTGCTAGCTACTACAGAACATATAAAAAGTTGATACCTCTTGCTCCCTTTAACGTATGCAGACATACTGCATAAATAGGAAAAAAACCTAAGAAAAGGGCTTCTTATAGAGCGTGCTAGCTACTACATGACGTACAAAGTGTTAATATCTCTTCCTCTCTTAGACGTATGCATGCGTATGCAGACATGCGGTATAAATAGGAAAAAAATAAGAAAAGGGCTTCTTATAGAGCGTGCTAGCTACTACAGAACATATTAAATGTTAATACCTCTGCTCCCTTTAACGTATGCATGCGTATGCAGACATACTGCATAAATAGGAAAAAACCTAAGAAATGGGCTTCTTATAGAGCGTGCTAGCTACTACATGACGTACAAAATGTTAATATCTCTTGCTCCCTAAGACGTATGCATGCGTATGCAGACATACGGCATAAATAGGAAAAAAAAAATAAGAAAAGGGCTTCTTATAAAGCGTGCTAACTACTACAGAACATATAAAATGTTAAGAGCTCTTGCTCCCTTTAACGTATGCATGCGTATGCAGACATACTTCATAAATAGGAAAAACCCTAAGAAATTGGATTCTTATAGAGCGTGCTAGCTACTACAGGACATATAAAATGTTAATACCTCTTGCTCCCTTTAACGTATGCATGCGTATGCAGACATACTGCATAAATAGGAAAAAAACCTAAGAAAAGGGCTTCTTATAGAGCGTGCTAGCTACTACATGACGTACAAAATGTTAATATCTGTTGCTCCCTTAGACGTATGCATGCGTATGCAGACATACGGCATAAATAGGGAAAAAAATAAGAAAAGGGCTTCTTAAAGAGCGTGCTAACTACTACAGAACATATAAAATGTTAATAGCTCTTGCTCGCTTTAACGTATACATGCGTATGCAGACATACTGCATAAATAGGAAAAAACCTAAGAAAAGGGCTTCTTATAGAGCGTGCTAGCTACTACATGACGTACAAAATGTTAATATCTCTTGCTCCCTTTAACGTATGCATGCGTATTCAGACATGCGGCATAAATAGGAAAAAATATAAGAAAAGGGCTTCTTATAGAGCGTGCTAGCTACTACAGAACATATAAAAAGTTGATACCTCTTGCTCCCTTTAACGTATGCAGACATACTGCATAAATAGGAAAAAAACCTAAGAAAAGGGCTTCTTATAGAGCGTGCTAGCTACTACAGAACATAAAAAATGTTAATACCTCTTGCTCCCTTTAACGTATGCATGCGTATGCAGACATACTGCATAAATAGGAAAAAACCTAAGAAATGGGCTTCTTATAGAGCGTGCTAGCTACTACAGAACATATAAAATGTTAATAGCTCTTGCTCCCTTTAACGTATGCATGCGTATGCAGACATACGGCATAAATAGGAAAAAAAATAAGAAAAGGGCTTCTTATAAAGCGTGCTAACTACTACAGAACATATAAAATGTTAAGAGCTCTTGCTCCCTTTAACGTATGCAGACATACTGCATAAATAGGAAAAACCCTAAGAAATTGGATTCTTATAGAGCGTGCCAGCTACTACAGAACATATAAAATGTTAATACCTCTGCTCCTTTATGCATATGCAGACATACTGCATAAATAGGAAAAAACCTAAAAAAGAGCGTGCTAGCTACTACATGACGTACAAAATGTTAATATCTCTTGCTCCCTTAGACGTATGCAGACATACGGCATAAATAGGAAAAAAAATAAGAAAAGGGCTTCTTATAGAGCGTGCTAGCTACTACAGAACATATAAAATGTTAATAGCTCTTGCTCGCTTTAACGTATGCATGCGTATGCAGACATACTGCATAAATAGGAAAAAACCTAAGAAATGGGCTTCTTATAGAGCGTGCTACAGAACATATAAAATGTTAATACCTCTGCTCCCTTTAACGTATGCATGCATATGCAGACATACTGCATAAATAAAAAAAAACCTAAGAAAAGGGCTTCTTATAGAGCGTGCTAGCTACTGCATGACGTACAAAATGTTAATATCTCTTGCTCCCTTAGACGTATGCAGACATACGGCATAAATAGGAAAAAAAATAAGAAAAGGGCTTCTTATAGAGCGTGCTAGCTACTACAGAACATATAAAATGTTAATAGCTCTTGCTCCCTTTAACGTATGCATGGGTATGCAGACATACTGCAAAAATAGGAAACAACCTAAGAAAAGGGCTTCTTATAGAACGTGCTAGCTACTACATGACGTACAAAATGTTAATATCTCTTGCTCCCTTAGACGTATGCATGCGTATGCAGACATACGGCATAAATAGGAAAAAAATAAGAAAAGGGCTTCTTAAAGAGCGTGCTAACTACTACAGAACATATAAAATGTTAATAGCTCTTGCTCGCTTTAACGTATACATGCGTATGCAGACATACTGCATAAATAGGAAAAAACCTAAGAAATGGGCTTCTTATAGAGCGTGCTAGATACTACAGAACATATAAAATGTTAATACCTCTTGCTCCCTTTAACGTATGCATGCGTATGCAGACATACTGCATAAATAGGAAAAAAACCTAAGAAATTGGCTTCTTATAGAGCGTGTTAGCTACTACATGACGTACAAAATGTTAATATCTCTTGCTCCCTAAGACGTATGCATGCGTATGCAGACATACGGCATAAATAGGGAAAAAAATAAGAAAAGGGCTTCTTAAAGAGCGTGCTAACTACTACAGAACATATAAAATGTTAATAGCTCTTGCTCCCTTTAACGTATGCATGGGTATGCAGACATACTGCATAAATAGGAAAAAAACCTAAGAAAAGGGCTTCTTATAGAGCGTGCTAGCTACTACATGACGTACAAAATGTTAATATCTCTTGCTCCCTAAGACGTATGCATGCGTATGCAGACATACGGCATAAATAGGAAAAAAAATAAGAAAAGGGCTTCTTATAAAGCGTGCTAACTACTACAGAACATATAAAATGTTAAGAGCTCTTGCTCCCTTTAACGTATGCAGACATACTGCATAAATAGGAAAAACCCTAAGAAATTGGATTCTTATAGAGCGTGCCAGCTACTACAGAACATATAAAATGTTAATACCTCTGCTCCCTTTAACGTATGCATGCATATGCAGACATACTGCATAAATAGGAAAAAACCTAAAAAAGAGCGTGCTAGCTACTACATGACGTACAAAATGTTAATATCTCTTGCTCCCTTAGACGTATGCAGACATACTGCATAAATAGGAAAAAACCTAAGAAATGGGCTTCTTATAGAGCGTGCTACAGAACATATAAAATGTTAATACCTCTGCTCCCTTTAACGTATGCATGCATATGCAGACATACTGCATAAATAAAAAAAAACCTAAGAAAAGGGCTTCTTATAGAGTGTGCTAGCTACTGCATGACGTACAAAATGTTAATATCTCTTGCTCCCTTAGACGTATGCAGACATACGGCATAAATAGGAAAAAAAATAAGAAAAGGGCTTCTTATAGAGCGTGCTAGCTACTACAGAACATATAAAATGTTAATAGCTCTTGCTCCCTTTAACGTATGCATGGGTATGCAGACATACTGCAAAAATAGGAAACAACCTAAGAAAAGGGCTTCTTATAGAACGTGCTAGCTACTACATGACGTACAAAATGTTAATATCTCTTGCTCCCTTAGACGTATGCATGCGTATGCAGACATACGGCATAAATAGGAAAAAAATAAGAAAAGGGCTTCTTAAAGAGCGTGCTAACTACTACAGAACATATAAAATGTTAATAGCTCTTGCTCGCTTTAACGTATACATGCGTATGCAGACATACTGCATAAATAGGAAAAAACCTAAGAAATGGGCTTCTTATAGAGCGTGCTAGATACTACAGAACATATAAAATGTTAATACCTCTTGCTCCCTTTAACGTATGCATGCGTATGCAGACATACTGCATAAATAGGAAAAAAACCTAAGAAATTGGCTTCTTATAGAGCGTGTTAGCTACTACATGACGTACAAAATGTTAATATCTCTTGCTCCCTAAGACGTATGCATGCGTATGCAGACATACGGCATAAATAGGGAAAAAAATAAGAAAAGGGCTTCTTAAAGAGCGTGCTAACTACTACAGAACATATAAAATGTTAATAGCTCTTGCTCCCTTTAACGTATGCATGGGTATGCAGACATACTGCATAAATAGGAAAAAAACCTAAGAAAAGGGCTTCTTATAGAGCGTGCTAGCTACTACATGACGTACAAAATGTTAATATCTCTTGCTCCCTAAGACGTATGCATGCGTATGCAGACATACGGCATAAATAGGAAAAAAAATAAGAAAAGGGCTTCTTATAAAGCGTGCTAACTACTACAGAACATATAAAATGTTAAGAGCTCTTGCTCCCTTTAACGTATGCAGACATACTGCATAAATAGGAAAAAACCTAAGAAATGGGCTTCTTATAGAGCGTGCCAGCTACTACAGAACATATAAAATGTTAACACCTCTGCTCTCTTTAACGTATGCATGCATATGCAGACATACTGCATAAATAGGAAAAAACCTAAGAAAAGGGCTTCTTATAGAGCGTGCTAGCTACTACATGACGTACAAAATGTTAATATCTCTTGCTCCCTTAGACGTATGCAGACATATGGCATAAATAGGAAAAAAAATAAGAAAAGGGCTTCTTATAGAGCGTGCTAGCTACTACAGAACATATAAAATGTTAATAGCTCTTGCTCCCTTTAACGTATGCATGCGTATGCAGACATACTGCATAAATAGGAAAAAAACCTAAGAAAATGGCTTCTATATATATAAATAGCGTGCTAGCTACTACATGACGTACAAAATGTTAATATCTCTTGCTCCCTAAGACGTATGCATGCGTATGCAGACATACGGCATAAATAGGAAAAAAAATAAGAAAAGGGCTTCTTAAAGAGCGTGCTAACTACTACAGAACATATAAAATGTTAATAGCTCTTGCTCGCTTTAACGTATACATGCGTATGCAGACATACTGCAAAAATAGGAAACAACCTAAGAAAAGGGCTTCTTATAGAACGTGCTAGCTACTACATGACGTACAAAATGTTAATATCTCTTGCTCCCTTAGACGTATGCATGCGTATGCAGACATACGGCATAAATAGGAAAAAAAATAAGAAAAGGGCTTCTTAAAGAGCGTGCTAACTACTACGGAACATATAAAATGTTAATAGCTCTTGCTCGCTTTAACGTATACATGCGTATGCAGACATACTGCATAAATAGGAAAAAACCTAAGAAATGGGCTTCTTATAGAGCGTGCTAGATACTACAGAACATATAAAATGTTAATACCTCTTGCTCCCTTTAACGTATGCATGCGTATGCAGACATACTGCATAAATAGGAAAAAAACCTAAGAAAATGGCTTCTATATATATAAATAGCGTGCTAGCTACTACATGACGTACAAAATGTTAATATCTCTTGCTCCCTAAGACGTATGCATGCGTATGCAGACATACGGCATAAATAGGAAAAAAAATAAGAAAAGGGCTTCTTATAAAGCGTGCTAACTACTACAGAACATATAAAATGTTAAGAGCTCTTGCTCCCTTTAACGTATGCATGCGTATGCAGACATACTTCATAAATAGGAAAAACCCTAAGAAATTGGATTCTTATAGAGCGTGCTAGCTACTACAGAACATATAAAATGTTAATAACTCTGCTCCCTTTAACGTATGCATGCATATGCAGACATACTGCATAAATAGGAAAAAACCTAAGAAAAGGGCTTCTGATAGAGCGTGCTAGATACTACAGAACATATAAAATGTTAATACCTCTTGCTCCCTTTAACGTATGCATGCGTATGCAGACATACTGCATAAATAGGAAAAAAACCTAAGAAAAGGGCTTCTTATAGAGCGGGCTAGCTACTACATGACGTACAAAATGTTAATATCTCTTGCTCCCTTTAACGTATGCATGCGTATTCAGACATGCGGCATAAATAGGAAAAAATATAAAAAAAGGGGAAAAGAGCGTGCTAGCTACTACAGAACATATAAAAAGTTGATACCTCTTGCTCCCTTTAACGTATGCAGACATACTGCATAAATAGGAAAAAAACCTAAGAAAAGGGCTTCTTATAGAGCGTGCTAGCTACTACAGAACATAAAAAATGTTAATACCTCTTGCTCCCTTTAACGTATGCATGCGTATGCAGACATACTGCATAAATAGGAAAAAACCTAAGAAATGGGCTTCTTATAGAGCGTGCTAGCTACTACAGAACATATAAAATGTTAATAGCTCTTGCTCCCTTTAACGTATGCATGCGTATGCAGACATACTGCATAAATAGGAAAAAACCTAAGAAATCTTATAGAGCGTGCTAGCTACTACAGAACATATAAAATGTTAATACCTCTTGCTCCCTTTAACGTATGCATGCGGTTGCAAACATACTGCATAAATAGGAAAAACCCTAAGAAATGGGATTCTTATAGAGCGTGCTAGCTACTACAGAACATATAAAATGTTAATACCTCTGCTCCCTTTAACGTATGCATGCGTATGCAGACATACTGCATAAATAGCAAAAAAAATAAGAAAAGGGCTTCTTATAGAGCGTGCTAGCTACTACATGACGTACAAAGTGTTAATATCTCTTCCTCTCTTAGACGTATGCATGCGTATGCAGACATACTGTATAAATAGGAAAAAACCTAAGAAATGGGCTTCTTATAGAGCGTGCTAGCTACTACAGAACATATAAAATGTTAATACCTCTTGCTCCCTTTAACGTATGCATGCGTATGCAGACATACTGCATAAATAGGAAAAACCCTAAGAAATGGGATTCTTATAGAGCGTGCTAGCTACTACATGACGTACAAAATGTTAATATCTCTTGCTCCCTTAGACGTATGCATGCGTATGCAGACATGCGGTATAAATAGGAAAAAAATAAGAAAAGGGCTTCTTATAGAGCGTGCTAGCTACTACAGAACATATTAAATGTTAATACCTCTGCTCCCTTTAACATATGCATGCATATGCAGACATACTGCATAAATAGGAAAAAACCTAAGAAAAGGGCTTCTTATAGGGCGTGCTACAAACAACGTACAAAATGTTAATATCTCTTGCTCCCTTAGACGTATGCAGACATACGGCATAAATAGGAAAAAAAATAAGAAAAGGGCTTCTTATAGAGCGTGCTAGCTGCTACAGAACATATAAAATGTTAATAGCTCTTGCTCCCTTTAACGTATGCATGCGTATGCAGACATACTGCAAAAATAGGAAACAACCTAAGAAAAGGGCTTCTTATAGAACGTGCTAGCTACTACATGACGTACAAAATGTTAATATCTCTTGCTCCCTTAGACGTATGCATGCGTATGCAGACATACGGCATAAATAGGAAAAAAAATAAGAAAAGGGCTTCTTAAAGAGCGTGCTAACTACTACAGAACATATAAAATGTTAATAGCTCTTGCTCGCTTTAACGTATACATGCGTATGCAGACATACTGCATAAATAGGAAAAAACCTAAGAAATGGGCTTCTTATAGAGCGTGCTAGATACTACAGAACATATAAAATGTTAATACCTCTTGCTCCCTTTAACGTATGCATGCGTATGCAGACATACTGCATAAATAGGAAAAAACCTAAGAAAAGGGCTTCTTATAGAGCGTGCTAGCTACTACATGACGTACAAAATGTTAATATCTCTTGCTCCCTAAGACGTATGCATGCGTATGCAGACATACGGCATAAATAGGAAAAAAAATAAGAAAAGGGCTTCTTATAAAGCGTGCTAACTACTACAGAACATATAAAATGTTAAGAGCTCTTGCTCCCTTTAACGTATGCAGACATACTGCATAAATAGGAAAAACCCTAAGAAATTGGATTCTTATAGAGCGTGCCAGCTACTACAGAACATATAAAATGTTAATACCTCTGCTCCCTTTAACGTATGCATGCATATGCAGACATACTGCATAAATAGGAAAAAACCTAAAAAAGAGCGTGCTAGCTACTACATGACGTACAAAATGTTAATATCTCTTGCTCCCTTAGACGTATGCAGACATACGGCATAAATAGGAAAAAAAATAAGAAAAGGGCTTCTTATAGAGCGTGCTAGCTACTACAGAACATATAAAATGTTAATAGCTCTTGCTCCCTTTAACGTATGCATGGGTATGCAGACATACTGCAAAAATAGGAAACAACCTAAGAAAAGGGCTTCTTATAGAACGTGCTAGCTACTACATGACGTACAAAATGTTAATATCTCTTGCTCCCTTAGACGTATGCATGCGTATGCAGACATACGGCATAAATAGGAAAAAAAAATAAGAAAAGGGCTTCTTAAAGAGCGTGCTAACTACTACAGAACATATAAAATGTTAATAGCTCTTGCTCGCTTTAACGTATACATGCGTATGCAGACATACTGCATAAATAGGAAAAAACCTAAGAAATGGGCTTCTTATAGAGCGTGCTAGATACTACAGAACATATAAAATGTTAATACCTCTTGCTCCCATTAACGTATGCATGCGTATGCAGACATACTGCATAAATAGGAAAAAAACCTAAGAAAATGGCTTCTTATAGAGCGTGCTAGCTACTACATGACGTACAAAATGTTAATATCTCTTGCTCCTTAAGACGTATGCATGCGTATGCAGACATACGGCATAAATAGGGAAAAAAATAAGAAAAGGGCTTCTTAAAGAGCGTGCTAACTACTACAGAACATATAAAATGTTAATAGCTCTTGCTCGCTTTAACGTATACATGCGTATGCAGACATACTGCATAAATAGGAAAAAACCTAAGAAATGGGCTTCTTATAGAGCGTGCTAGATACTACAGAACATATAAAATGTTAATACCTCTTGCTCCCTTTAACGTATGCATGCGTATGCAGACATACTGCATAAATAGGAAAAAAACCTAAGAAAAGGGCTTCTTATAGAGCTTGCTAGCTACTACATGACGTACAAAATGTTAATATCTCTTGCTCCCTAAGACGTATGCATGCGTATGCAGACATACGGCATAAATAGGAAAAAAAATAAGAAAAGGGCTTCTTATAAAGCGTGCTAACTACTACAGAACATATAAAATGTTAAGAGCTCTTGCTCCCTTTAACGTATGCAGACATACTGCATAAATAGGAAAAACCCTAAGAAATTGGATTCTTATAGAGCGTGCCAGCTACTACAGAACATATAAAATGTTAATACCTCTGCTCCCTTTAACGTATGCATGCATATGCAGACATACTGCATAAATAGGAAAAAACCTAAAAAAGAGCGTGCTAGCTACTACATGACGTACAAAATGTTAATATCTCTTGCTCCCTTAGACGTATGCAGACATACGGCATAAATAGGAAAAAAAATAAGAAAAGGGCTTCTTATAGAGCGTGCTAGCTACTACAGAACATATAAAATGTTAATAGCTCTTGCTCGCTTTAACGTATGCATGCGTATGCAGACATACTGCATAAATAGGAAAAAACCTAAGAAATGGGCTTCTTATAGAGCGTGCTAGGTACTACAGAACATATAAAATGTTAATACCTCTGCTCCCTTTAACGTATGCATGCATATGCAGACATACTGCATAAATAGGAAAAAACCTAAGAAAAGGGCTTCTTATAGAGCGTGTACATGACGTACAAAATGTTAATATCTCTTGCTCCCTTAGACGTATGCAGACATACGGCATAAATAGGAAAAAAAATAAGAAAAGGGCTTCTTATAGAGCGTGCTAGCTACTACAGAACATATAAAATGTTAATAGCTCTTGCTCCCTTTAACGTATGCATGGGTATGCAGACATACTGCAAAAATAGGAAACAACCTAAGAAAAGGGCTTCTTATAGAACGTGCTAGCTACTACATGACGTACAAAATGTTAATATCTCTTGCTCCCTTAGACGTATGCATGCGTATGCAGACATACGGCATAAATAGGAAAAAAAAATAAGAAAAGGGCTTCTTAAAGAGCGTGCTAACTACTACAGAACATATAAAATGTTAATAGCTCTTGCTCGCTTTAACGTATACATGCGTATGCAGACATACTGCATAAATAGGAAAAAACCTAAGAAATGGGCTTCTTATAGAGCGTGCTAGATACTACAGAACATATAAAATGTTAATACCTCTTGCTCCCTTTAACGTATGCAGACATACTGCATAAATAGGAAAAAAACCTAAGAAAATGGCTTCTTATAGAGCGTGCTAGCTACTACATGACGTACAAAATGTTAATATCTCTTGCTCCCTAAGACGTATGCATGCGTATGCAGACATACGGCATAAATAGGAAAAAAAAATAAGAAAAGGGCTTCTTATAAAGCGTGCTAACTACTACAGAACATATAAAATGTTAAGAGCTCTTGCTCCCTTTAACGTATGCATGCGTATGCAGACATACTTCATAAATAGGAAAAACCCTAAGAAATTGGATTCTTATAGAGCGTGCTAGCTACTACAGAACATATAAAATGTTAATAACTCTGCTCCCTTTAACGTATGCAGACATACTGCATAAATAGGAAAAAACCTAAGAAAAGGGCTTCTGATAGAGCGTGCTAGATACTACAGAACATATAAAATGTTAATACCTCTTGCTCCCTTTAACGTATGCTTGCCCATTACGTTAATGTTCCCTCATAGTCCAACTTATGTACCTCCTGGTTCACGTGGTTGTCCATCTGTACTCGATATATTTGTTACAAACTGTCCTAGCTACGTAACTCAACCTGTGTCACTTAATGAATTAAGCTCAGATCATAACCCTGTATTTTGCAAGCTTCTTTGGTCTGGCATGGAAGTTGTCCAATATATCCAAGATCTAAGTAAAGCTAATTGGAAGCGTTATAGAATAAACATTAGTGAGAAACTTCGACAGGTTGATACCAACCTAGACAATATAACCTGCAAACAGGATGTTGATCATCTCGTTACCAACTTCTCCAAGCAAATTGTAGATTCAGCAAATGAAAGTATACCAAAACTAGCTAAACAGAATTATTGTATTAAACTTCCTCCTTATATTTTAAATCTCATAAAGATAAGAAATATGCATAGAAGAAACTGGCAACGATACAGACAGGTTATATACAGAAACGAGGTCAATTATCTTAACAAGATCATCAAGGAGAGTATAGATCGATTGCGTAATGATTCCTGGAATAATAAACTTAAAGATTTAGAAAAAAACTCAAAACCGTTCTGGAATATAAACAAAATTGTTAGAACCAAGAATAGGCAAATACCATGTCTTCGAGACACGTTTAATACTTATTTCACAGATGTTGAAAAGGCTAATGCACTTGCCCTTACATTTCAGTGTAACCATAACGTATCGGGTCACCTGGGTGATATACATACTGATACCTTAGTTAATGGCACTGTTCAGACCTTAAAAACGATGAACTCAGACACACCTACGCATGAATATGTAAATGAAAATGATATCAAATTCTTCATCAACAATCTAGTAACTAGGAAATCTGGTGGGCTAGATTTAATAAGAAATAAGTATCTGAAAGAACTACCGAAAATTGGGATCAAAATGGTGGCATATGTTGTGAATGCCTGTTTGAAAATGCAATACTTTCCAGTCACATGGAAATTTGCTAAAGTAAAACCTATTCTAAAAGCTGGTAAGCCACCCGATAATCCTGATAGTTACCGCCCAATTAGTTTGCTTAGCAGCTTAAGCAAAATTTATGAAAGGGTGTAGAAAGAAAAGATAATGAAGATTGTAGATGATAAGCACATTTTTCCCATAGTGCAGTTCGGGTTCAGGCGCTATCATAACACTTCTCATCAAGTAAAGAGAATCTGTAATCATATAAAAAGTAATCGTGCAGTTGGAAAATCGACTGGCATGATTTTACTAGATATAGAAAAGGCCTTTGATACCGTTTGGCATAATGGTCTGATCTTTAAAATGAACAATTTCCACTTTCCACCTTATTTGTGCAATATAGTTCTAAGTTTTCTGTCTGATCGTTGTTTCCGAGTGCATGTCAATAGTGGTGTATCTGATTTGATATTTTTCAATGCAGGTGTACCACAAGGGTCTGTCTTGGGGCCAATTCTTTACAACTTATATACCTCAGATTTTCCAGAACTACCCGATTGTGAAACAGCTATCTTTGCTGATGACACAGCTATTTTTTCGTCACATGAGTTAGCTCTCAACATTGAGAGCAATCTTAAATATGCGATGGAAATTATTTTTAGATACTGTGATAAATGGAAAATAAAGCTAAATCTAGATAAATTACAAGCTATCTATTTCACTCGAAAAAGAAAAGCTTGTTTTCTGCCTTCTTCTAGCTTGCAGGTAAATGGAATAAACGTTGAGTGGAAGAGCTCCGTAAAATACCTTGGTATACATCTTGACAGCAAATTGACTTTTCATGAACACATCACCCAAACCCTTAACAAAATTAATATCGCAAAGAAAATTCTTTACCCTTTCATTAATAGAAAATCATTTTTGTCTTTAGCTAACAAAGTAATTATACTAAAGGTTATATTTCAAGCTATAATCCTATACGGTTGTCCAATATGGGGAAATTCCGCACAGTGTCATATTAACAAGTTGCAAATAGCCCAAAATAAAATTTTGAAAATGATGTTAGACCTACCACGAGATTACTCCACTTTAAAACTACACAAAAGAGCGGGTGTTGACCAGGTTTCTACAAGAATATTGAAACTGACGAATAAGTTTATAAATTCCAGCGTTTTTGCAGATAATCCTCTAGTCAATGACCTATTTTCAAATGTATAGAGTTTATTATACATTTATATATATATATTATTTATTTTTGTTTATGTTTATTTATTTATAATATTTGTTTATTTATTTATTTATTTTGATTTATTTATCTACTAATTTTTATTTATCTATTTATTTATTATCATTTATATATTTTATTTACTGATTTATTTATTTATTTATTTATTTATTTATTTATTTATTTATTTATTTATTTATTCTTTTTTTATTCTTTGTTGTTTTTTTTTTTTTTTTATTTATTTATGTAATTTTTATTTATTTATTTATTTATATTAATATTTATTTATTTATTTATTGCATATTAATAAAACTAAAAAAAAAAAAAAAAAAAAAAAAAAAAAATTAACTTGCATATGTACATATGTATACATATATGCATGTACTATATTTGTATTAATATATATGTATATATATATATATTTTCATTCTGTGTTTTGTTTTTTTATTTATTTTTTTTATTTTTTTTTCTTTCTTATATTGAAGGTTTTTTTTCGTATTTTCCTTCAAAGATATTTGCATTACATGTTACAAGTTGCATATAGATTAAAAATAAAGTTTTGTTTTTCAGAAGTAAGATATTAAATATATCAAATCTCTGTAATAAAATACTGTGCGATAACTAAAATCATTGTAAATATATTGCTACGGAATAAATAAATATCTATCTATCTATCTAATAAGAAAAGGGCTTCTTATAGAGCGTGCTAGCTACTACATGACGTACAAAATATTAATATCTCTTGCTCCCTTAGATGTATGCATGCGTATGCAGACATACTGCATAAATAGGAAAAAATCTAAGAAATGGGGTTCTTATAGAGCGTGCTAGCTACTACAGAACATATAAAATGTTAATACCTCTTGCTCCCTTTAACGTATGCATGCGTATGCAGACATACTGCATAAATAGGAAAAAAACCTAAGAAAAGGGCTTCTTATAGAGCGTGCTAGCTACTACATGACGTACAAAATGTTAATATCTCTTGCTCCCTTAGACGTATGCATGCGTATGCAGACATACGGCATAAATAGGGAAAAAAATAAGAAAAGGGCTTCTTATAGAGCGTGCTAGCTACTACATGACGTACAAAATATTAATATCTCTTGCTCCCTTAGATGTATGCAAATAGGAAAAAATCTAAGAAATGGGGTTCTTATAGAGCGTGCTAGCTACTACAGAACATATAAAATGTTAATACCTCTTGCTCCCTTTAACGTATGCATGCATATGCAGACATACTGCATAAATAGGAAAAAAACCTAAGAAAAGGGCTTCTTATAGAGCGTGCTAGCTACTACATGACGTACAAAATGTTAATATCTCTTGCTCCCTTAGACGTATGCATGCGAATGCAGACATTCTGCATAAATAGGAAAAAACCTAAGAAAAGGGCTTCTTATAGAGCGTGCTAGCTACTACATGACGTACAAAATGTTAATATCTCTTGCTCCCTTTAGCGTATGCATGCGTATTCAGACCTGCGGCATAAATAGGAAAAAAAATAAGAAAAGGGCTTCTTATAGAGCGTGCTAACTACTACAGAACATATAAAAAGTTGATACCTCTTGCTCCCTTTAACGTATGCAGACATACTGCATAAATAGGAAAAAAACATAAGAAAAGGGCTTCTTATAGAGCGTGCTAGCTACTACATGACGTAAACAATGTTAATATTTCTTGCTCCCTTTAACGTATGCATGCGTATTCCGACATGCGGCATAAATAGGAAAAAAAATAAGAAAAGGGCTTCTTATAGAGCGTGCTAACTACTACAGAACATATAAAAAGTTGATACCTCTTGCTCCCTTTAACGTATGCAGACAGACTGCATAAATAAAAAAAAAACCTAAGAAAAGGGCTTCTTATAGAGCGTGCTAGCTACTACAGAACATATAAAATGTTAATACCTCTTGCTCCCTTTAACGTACGCATGCGTATGCAGACATACTGCATAAAAAACCTAAGAAAAGGTTTCTTATAGAGCGTGCTAACTACTACAGAACATATAAAATGTTAATAGCTCTTGCTCCCTTTAACGTATGCATGCGTATGCAGACATACTGCATAAAAAACCTAAGAAAAGGTTTCTTATAGAGCGTGCTAACTACTACAGAACATATAAAATGTTAATAGCTCTTGCTCCCTTTAACGTATGCATGCGTATGCAGACATACTGCATAAATAGGAAAAAACCTAAGAAATGGGCTTCTTATAGAGCGTGCTAGCTACTACAGAACATATAAAATGTTAATACCTCTTGCTCCCTTTAACGTATGCATGCGCATGCAAACATACTGCATAAATAGGAAAAACCCTAAGAAATGGGATTCTTATAGAGCGTGCTAGCTACTACAGAACATATCAAATGTTAATACCTCTTGCTCCCTTTAACGTATGCATGCGTATGCAGACATACTGCATAAATAGGAAAAAACCTAAGAAAAGGGCTCCTTATAGAGCGTGCTAGCTACTACATGACGTACAAAATGTTAATATCTCTTGCTCCCTTTAACGTATGCATGCGTATTCAGACATGCGGCATAAATAGGAAAAAATATAAGAAAAGGGCTTCTTATAGAGCGTGCTAGCTACTACAGAACATATAAAAAGTTGATACCTCTTGCTCCCTTTAACGTATGCATGCGTATGCAGACATACTGCATAAATAGGAAAAAAACCTAAGAAAAGGGCTTCTTATAGAGCGTGCTAGCTACTACATGACGTACAAAATGTTAATATCTCTTGCTCCCTTAGACGTATGCATGCGTATGCAGACATACGGCATAAATAGGAAAAAAAATAAGAAAAGGGCTTCTTATAGAGCGTGCTAGCTACTACATGACGTACAAAATGTTAATATCTCTTGCTCCCTTAGACGTATGCATGCGTATGCAGACATACGGCATAAATAGGAAAAAAAATAAGAAAAGGGCTTCTTATAGAGCGTGCTAGCTACTACATGACGTACAAAATATTAATATCTCTTGCTCCCTTAGATGTATGCATGCGTATGCAGACATACTGCATAAATAGGAAAAAATCTAAGAAATGGGGTTCTTATAGAGCGTGCTAGCTACTACAGAACATATAAAATGTTAATACCTCTTGCTCCCTTTAACGTATGCATGCATATGCAGACATACTGCATAAATAGGAAAAAAACCTAAGAAAAGGGCTTCTTATAGAGCGTGCTAGCTACTACATGACGTACAAAATGTTAATATCTCTTGCTCCCTTAGACGTATGCATGCGAATGCAGACATTCTGCATAAATAGGAAAAAACCTAAGAAAAGGCTTCTTTTAGAGCGTGCTAGCTACTACAGAACATACAAAATGTTAATACCTCTTGCTCCCTTTAACGTATGCATGCGTATGCAGACATACTGCATAAATAGGAAAAAACCTAAGCAATCGGTTTCTTATAGAGCGTGCTAACTACTACAGAACATATAAAATGTTAATAGCTCTTGCTCCCTTTAACGTATGCATGCGTATGCAGACATACTGCATAAATAGGAAAAAACCTAAGAAAAGGGCTTCTTATAGAGCGTGCTAGCTACTACATAACGTACAAAATGTTAATATCTCTTGCTCCCTTTAACGTATGCATGCGTATTCAGACATGCGGCATAAATAGGAAAAAAAAATAAGAAAAGGGCTTCTTATAGAGCGTGCTAACTACTACAGAACATATAAAATGTTAACACCTCTTGTTCCCTTAGACGAGTGCATGCGTATGCAGACATACTGCATAAATAGGAAAAAACCTAAGAAATGGGCGTGCTAACTACTACAGAACATATAAAATGTTAACACCTCTTGTTCCCTTAGACGAGTGCATGCGTATGCAGACATACTGCATAAATAGGAAAAAAACCTAAGAAAAGGGCTTCTTATAGAGCGTGCTAGCTACTACATGACGTACAAAATGTTAATATCTCTTGCTCCCTTAGACGTATGCATGCGTATGCAGACATACGGCATAAATAGGAAAAAAAATAAGAAAAGTTCTTATAGAGCGTGCTAGCTACTACATGACGTTCAAAATGTTAATATCTCTTGCTCCCTTAGACGTATGCATGCGTATGCAGACATACGGCATAAATAGGAAAAAAAATAAGAAAAGGGCTTCTTATAGAGCGTGCTAACTACTACATGACGTACAAAATGTTAATATCTCTTGCTCCCTTAGACGTATGCATGCGTATGCAGACATACTGCATAAATAGGAAAAAAACCTAAGAAAAGGGCTTCTTATAGAGCGTGCTAGCTACTACATGACGTACAAAATGTTAATATCTCTTGCTCCCTTAGACGTATGCATGCGTATGCAGACATACGGCATAAATAGGAAATAAAATAAGAAAAGGGCTTCTTATAGAGCGTGCTAACTACTACAGAACATATAAAATGTTAATATCTCTTGCTCCCTTAGACGTATGCATGCGTATGCAGACATACTGCATAAATAGGAAAAAAACCTAAGAAAAGGCCTTCTTATAGAGCGTGCTAGCTACTACATGACGTACAAAATGTTAATATCTCTTGCTCCCTTAGACGTATGCATGCGTATGCAGACATACGGCATAAATAGGAAAAAAAAATAAGAAAAGGGCTTCTTATAGAGCGTGCTAGCTACTACATGACGTTCAAAATGTTAATATCTCTTGCTCCCTTAGACGTATGCATGCGTATGCAGACATACGGCATAAATAGGAAAAAAAATAAGAAAAGGGCTTCTTATAGAGCGTGCTAACTACTACAGAACATATAAAATGTTAAGAGCTCTTGCTCCCTTTAACGTATGCATGCGTATGCAGACATACTGCATAAATAGGAAAAAACCTAAGAAAAGGGCTTCTTATAGAGCGTGCTAGCTACTACATGACGTTCAAAATGTTAATATCTCTTGCTCCCTTAGACGTATGCATGCGTATGCAGACATATGCCATAAATAGGAAAAAAAATAAGAAAAGGGCTTCTTATAGAGCGTGCTAGCTACTACATGACGTTCAAAATGTTAATAACTCTTGCTCCCTTAGCCGTATGCATGCGTATGCAGACATACTGCATAAATAGGAAAAAACCTAAGAAATGGGCTTCTTATAGAGCGTGCTAGCTACTACAGAACATTTGATAATGTTAATACCTCTTGCTCCCTTTAACGTATGCATGCGTATGCAGACATACTGCATAAATAGGAAAAAACCTAAGAAATGGGGTTCTTATAGAGCGTGCTAGCTACTACAGAACATATAAAATGTTAATACCTCTTGCTCCCTTTAACGTATGCATGCGTATGCAGACATACTGCATAAATAGGAAAAAAACCTAAGAAAAGGGCTTCTTATAGAGCGTGCAAGCTACTACATGACGTACAAAATGTTAATATCTCTTGCTCCCTTTAACGTATGCATGCGTATTCAGACATGCGGCATAAATAGGAAAAAAAATAAGAAAAGGGCTTCTTATAGAGCGTGCTAACTACTACAGAACATATAAAAAGTTGATACCTCTTGCTCCCTTTAACGTATGCAGACAGACTGCATAAATAGGAAAAAAACCTAAGAAAAGGGCTTCTTATAGAGCGTGCTAGCTACTACAGAACATATAAAATGTTAATACCTCTTGCTCCCTTTAACGTATGCATGCGTATGCAGACATACTGCATAAAAAACCTAAGAAAAGGTTTCTTATAGGGCGTGCTAACTACTACAGAACATATAAAATGTTGATAGCTCTTGCTCCCTTTAACGTATGCATGCGTATGCAGACATACTGCATAAAAAACCTAAGAAAAGGTTTCTTATAGAGCGTGCTAACTACTACAGAACATATAAAATGTTAATAGCTCTTGCTCCCTTTAACGTATGCATGCGTATGCAGACATACTGCATAAATAGGAAAAAACCTAAGAAATGGGCTTCTTATAGAGCGTGCTAGCTACTACAGAACATTTGATAATGTTAATACCTCTTGCTCCCTTTAACGTATGCATGCGTATGCAGACATACTGCATAAATAGGAAAAAACCTAAGAAAAGGGCTTCTTATAGAGCGTGCTAGCTACTACATGACGTACAAAATGTTAATATCTCTTGCTCCCTTTAACGTATGCATGCGTATTCAGACATGCGGCATAAATAGGAAAAAATATAAGAAAAGGGCTTCTTATAGAGCGTGCTAGCTACTACAGAACATATAAAAAGTTGATACCTCTTGCTCCCTTTAACGTATGCATGCGTATGCAGACATACTGCATAAAAAACCTAAGAAAAGGTTTCTTATAGAGCGTGCTAACTACTACAGAACATATAAAATGTTAATAGCTCTTGCTCCCTTTAACGTATGCATACGTATGCAGACATACTGCATAAATAGGAAAAAACCTATGAAATGGGCTTCTTATAGAGCGTGCTAGCTACTACAGAACATATAAAATGTTAATACCTCTTGCTCCCTTTAACGTATGCATGCGTATGCAGACATACTGCATAAATAGGAAAAAACCTAAGAAATGGGCTTCTTATAGAGCGTGCTAGCTACTACAGAACATTTGATAATGTTAATACCTCTTGCTCCCTTTAACGTATGCATGCGTATGCAGACATACTGCATAAATAGGAAAAAACCTAAGAAAAGGGCTTCTTATAGAGCGTGCTAGCTACTACATGACGTACGAAATGTTAATATCTCTTGCTCCCTTTAACGTATGCATGCGTATTCAGACATGCGGCATAAATAGGAAAAAATATAAGAAAAGGGCTTCTTATAGAGCGTGCTAGCTACTACAGAACATATAAAAAGTTGATACCTCTTGCTCCCTTTAACGTATGCAGACATACTGCATAAATAGGAAAAAAACCTAAGAAAAGGGCTTCTTATAGAGCGTGCTAGCTACTACAGAACATAAAAAATGTTAATACCTCTTGCTCCCTTTAACGTATGCATGCGTATGCAGACATACTGCATAAAAAACCTAACAAAAGGTTTCTTATAGAGCGTGCTAACTACTACAGAACATATAAAATGTTAATAGCTCTTGCTCCCTTTAACGTATGCATACGTATGCAGACATACTGCATAAATAGGAAAAAACCTAAGAAATGGGCTTCTTATAGAGCGTGCTAGCTACTACAGAACATATAAAATGTTAATACCTCTTGCTCCCTTTAACGTATGCATGCGGTTGCAAACATACTGCATAAATAGGAAAAACCCTAAGAAATGGGATTCTTATAGAGCGTGCTAGCTACTACAGAACATATAAAATGTTAATACCTCTTGCTCCCTTTAACGTATGCATGCGGTTGCAAACATACTGCATAAATAGGAAAAACATTAAGAAATGGGATTCTTATAGAGCGTGCTAACTACTACAGAACATATAAAATGTTAACACCTCTTGTTCCCTTAGACGAGTGCATGCGTATGCAGACATACTGCATAAATAGGAAAAAACCTAAGAAATGGGCGTGCTAACTACTACAGAACATATAAAATGTTAACACCTCTTGTTCCCTTAGACGAGTGCATGCGTATGCAGACATACTGCATAAATAGGAAAAAAACCTAAGAAAAGGGCTTCTTATAGAGCGTGCTAGCTACTACATGACGTACAAAATGTTAATATCTCTTGCTCCCTTAGACGTATGCATGCCTATGCAGACATACGGCATAAATAGGAAAAAAAAATAAGAAAAGGGCTTCTTATAGAGCGTGCTAATTACTACAGAACATATAAAATGTTAATAGCTCTTGCTCGCTTTAACGTATGCATGCGTATGCAGACATACTGCATAAATAGGAAAAAACCTAAGAAATGGGCTTCTTATAGAGCGTGCTAGCTACTATAGAACATATAAAATGTTAATACCTCTTGCTCCCTTTAACGTATGCATGCGTATGCAGACATACGGCATAAATAGGAAAAAAAATAAGAAAAGGGCTTCTTATAGAGCGTGCTAGCTACTACATGACGTACAAAATGTTAATATCTCTTGCTCCCTTAGATGTATGCATGCGTATGCAGACATACTGCATAAATAGGAAAAAACCTAAGAAATGGGGTTCTTATAGAGCGTGCTAGCTACTACAGAACATATAAAATGTTAATACCTCTTGCTCCCTTTAACGTATGCATGCGTATGCAGACATACTGCATAAATAGGAAAAAAACCTAAGAAAAGGGCTTCTTATAGAGCGTGCTAATTACTACAGAACATATAAAATGTTAATAGCTCTTGCTCGCTTTAACGTATGCATGCGTATGCAGACATACTGCATAAATAGGAAAAAACCTAAGAAATGGGCTTCTTATAGAGCGTGCTAGCTACTATAGAACATATAAAATGTTAATACCTCTTGCTCCCTTTAACGTATGCATGCGTATGCAGACATACTGCATAAATAGGAAAAAAACCTAAGAAATGGGCTTCTTAATGGGCTTCTTTTAGAGCTACTACATGACGTACAAAATGTTAATATCTCTTGCTCCCTTTAACGTATGCATGCGTATTCAGACATGCGGCATAAATAGGAAAAAAAATAAGAAAAGGGCTTCTTATAGAGCGTGCTAACTACTACAGAACATATAAAAAGTTGATACCTCTTGCTCCCTTTAACGTATGCAGACAGACTGCATAAATAGGAAAAAAACCTAAGAAAAGGGCTTCTTATAGAGCGTGCTAGCTACTACAGAACATATAAAATGTTAATACCTCTTGCTCCCTTTAACGTATGCATGCGTATGCAGACATACTGCATAAAAAACCTAAGAAAAGGTTTCTTATAGAGCGTGCTAACTACTACAGAACATATAAGATGTTAATAGCTCTTGCTCCCTTTAACGTATGCATGCGTATGCAGACATACTGCATAAAAAACCTAAGAAAAGGTTTCTTATAGAGCGTGCTAACTACTACAGAACATATAAAATGTTAATAGCTCTTGCTCCCTTTAACGTATGCATGCGTATGCAGACATACTGCATAAATAGGAAAAAACCTAAGAAATGGGCTTCTTATAGAGCGTGCTAGCTACTACAGAACATATAAAATGTTAATACCTCTTGCTCCCTTTAACGTATGCATGCGCATGCAAGCATACTGCATAAATAGGAAAAACCCTAAGAAATGGGATTCTTATAGAGCGTGCTAGCTACTACAGAACATATAAAATGTTAATACCTCTGCTCCCTTTAACGTATGCATGCGTATGCAGACATACTGCATAAATAGGAAAAAAAATAAGAAAAGGGCTTCTTATAGAGCGTGCTAGCTACTACATGACGTACAAAATGTTAATATCTCTTGTTCCCTTAGACGTATGCAGACATACGGCATAAATAGGAAAAAAATAAGAAAAGGGCTTCTTATAGAGCGTGCTAGCTACTACAGAACATATAAAATGTTAATAGCTCTTGCTCGCTTTAACGTATGCATGCATATGCAGACATACTGCATAAATAGGAAAAAACCTAAGAAATGGGCTTCTTATAGAGCGTGCTAGCTACTACAGAACATATAAAATGTTAATACCTCTTGCTCCCTTTAACGTATGCATGCGTATGCAGACATACTGCATAAATAGGAAAAACCCTACGCAGACATACGGCATAAATAGGAAAAAAAATAAGAAAAGGGCTTCTTATAGAGCGTGCTAGCTACTACAGAACATATAAAATGTTAATAGCTCTTGCTCCCTTTAACGTATGCATGCGTATGCAGACATACTGCATAAATAAGAAAAAACCTAAGAAAAGGGCTTCTTATAGAGCGTGCTAGCTACTACATGACGTACAAAATGTTAATATCTCTTGCTAATGCATGCGTATGCAGACATACGGCATAAATAGGAAAAAAAATAAGAAAAGGGCTTCTTAAAGAGCGTGCTAACTACTACAGAACATATAAAATGTTAATAGCTCTTGCTCGCTTTAACGTATGCATGCGTATGCAGACATACTGCATAAATAGGAAAAAACCTAAGAAATGGGCTTCTTATAGAGCGTGCTAGATACTACAGAACATATAAAATGTTAATACCTCTTGCTCCCTTTAACGTATGCATGCGTATGCAGACATACTGCATAAATAGGAAAAAAACCTAAGAAAAGGGCTTCTTATAGAGCGTGCTAACTACTACATGACGTACAAAATGTTAATATCTCTTGCTCCCTAAGACGTATGCATGCGTATGCAGACATACGGCATAAATAGGAAAAAAAATAAGAAAAGGGCTTCTTATAGAGCGTGCTAACTACTACAGAACATATAAAATGTTAAGAGCTCTTGCTCCCTTTAACGTGTGCATGCGTATGCAGGCATACTGCATAAATAGGAAAAAACCTAAGAAAAGGGCTTCTTATAGAGCGTGCTAGCTACTACAGAACATATAAGATGTTAATACCTCCTGCTCCCTTTAACGTATGCATGCGTATGCAGACATACTGCATAAATAGGAAAAAACCTAAGAAAAGGCTTCTTATAGAGCGTGCTAACTACTACAGAACATATAAAATGTTAATAGCTCTTGCTCCCTTTAACGTATGCATGCGTATGCAGACATACTGCATAAATAGGAAAAAAACCTAAGAAAAGGGCTTAAATAGGAAATAAAATAAGAAAAGGGCTTCTTATAGAGCGTGCTAACTACTACAGAACATATAAAATGTTAATAGCCCTTTAACGTATGCATGCGTATGCAGACATACTGCATAAATAAGAAAAAAACCTAAGAAAAGGGCTTCTTATAGAGCGTGCTAGCTACTACATGACGTACAAAATGTTAATATCTCTTAGATATTCCTATACGTATGCATGCGTATGCAGACATACGGCATAAATAGGAAAAAAACCTAAGAAAAGGGCTTCTTATAGAGCGTGCTAGCTACTACATGACGTACAAAATGTTAATATCTCTTGCTCCCTAAGACGTATGCATGCGTATGCAGACATAGTGCATAAATAGGAAAAAAACCTAAGAAAAGGGCTTCTTATAGAGCGTGCTAGCTACTACAGAACATATAAAATGTTAATAGCTCTTGCTCCCTTTAACGTATGCATGCGTATGCAGACATACTGCATAAATAAGATAAAACCTAAGAAAAGGGCTTCTTATAGAGCGTGCTAGCTACTACATGACGTACAAAATGTTAATATCTCTTGCTCCCTTAGACGTATGCATCCGTATGCAGACATACGGCGTAAATAGGAAATAAAATAAGAAAAGGGCTTCTTATAGAGCATGCTAACTACTACAGAACATATAAAATGTTAATAGCCCTTTAACGTATGCATGCGTATGCAGACATACTGCATAAATAAGAAAAAACCTAAGAAAAGGGCTTCTTATAGAGCGTGCTAGCTACTACATGACGTACAAAATGTTAATATCTCTTGCTCCCTTAGACGTATGCATGCGTATGCAGACATACGGCGTAAATAGGAAATAAAATAAGAAAAGGGCTTCTTATAGAGCGTGCTAACTACTACAGAACATATAAAATGTTAATAGCCCTTTAACGTATGCATGCGTATGCAGACATACTGCATAAATAAGAAAAAACCTAAGAAAAGGGCTTCTTATAGAGCGTGCTAGCTACTACATGACGTACAAAATGTTAATATCTCTTGCTCCCTTAGACGTATGCATGCGTATGCAGACATACGGCGTAAATAGGAAATAAAATAAGAAAAGGGCTTCTTATAGAGCGTGCTAACTACTACAGAACATATAAAATGTTAATAGCCCTTTAACGTATGCATGCGTATGCAGACATACTGCATAAATAGGAAAAAACCTAAGAAATGGGCTTCTTATAGAGCGTGCTAGATACTACAGAACATATAAAATGTTAATACCTCTTGCTCCCTTTAACGTATGCATGCGTATGCAGACATACTGCATAAATAGGAAAAAAACCTAAGAAAAGGGCTTCTTATAGAGCGTGCTAACTACTACATGACGTACAAAATGTTAATATCTCTTGCTCCCTAAGACGTATGCATGCGTATGCAGACATACGGCATAAATAGGAAAAAAAATAAGAAAAGGGCTTCTTATAGAGCGTGCTAACTACTACAGAACATATAAAATGTTAAGAGCTCTTGCTCCCTTTAACGTGTGCATGCGTATGCAGGCATACTGCATAAATAGGAAAAAACCTAAGAAAAGGGCTTCTTATAGAGCGTGCTAGCTACTACAGAACATATAAGATGTTAATACCTCCTGCTCCCTTTAACGTATGCATGCGTATGCAGACATACTGCATAAATAGGAAAAAACCTAAGAAAAGGCTTCTTATAGAGCGTGCTAACTACTACAGAACATATAAAATGTTAATAGCTCTTGCTCCCTTTAACGTATGCATGCGTATGCAGACATACTGCATAAATAGGAAAAAAACCTAAGAAAAGGGCTTAAATAGGAAATAAAATAAGAAAAGGGCTTCTTATAGAGCGTGCTAGCTACTACATGACGTACAAAATGTTAATATCTCTTGCTCCCTAAGACGTATGCATGCGTATGCAGACATACTGCATAAATAGGAAAAAAAATAAGAAAAGGGCTTCTTATAGAGCGTGCTAACTACTACAGAACATATAAAATGTTAATAGCTCTTGCTCGCTTTGACGTATGCATGCGTATGCAGACATACTGCATAAATAGGAAAAAACCTAAGAAAAGGCTTCTTATAGAGAGTGCTAGATACTACAGAACATATAAAATGTTAATACCTCTTGCTCCCTTTAACGTATGCATGCGTATGCATAAAAAGGAAAAAAACCTAAGAAAAGGGCTTCTTATAGAGTGTGCTAGCTACTACATGACGTACAAAATGTTCATATCTCTTGCTCCCTAAGACGTATGCATGCGTATGCAGACATACGGCATAAATAGGAAAAAAAATAAGAAAAGGGCTTCTTATAGAGCGTGCTAACTACTACAGAACATATAAACTGTTAAGAGCTCTTGCTCCCTTTAACGTATGCATGCGTATGCAGGCATACTGCATAAATAGGAAAAAACCTAAGAAAAGGGCTTCTTATAGAGCGTGCTAGCTACTACAGAACATATAAGATGTTAATACCTCCTGCTCCCTTTAACGTATGCATGCGTATGCAGACATACTGCATAAATAGGAAAAAACCTAAGAAATAGAGCGTGCTAGCTACTACATGACGTACAAAATGTTAATATCTCTTGCTCCCTTAGGCGTATGCATGCGTATGCAGACATACGGCATAAATAGGAAAAAAAATAAGAAAAGGAGCGTGCTACAGAACATATAAAAATGTTAATAGCTCTTGCTCCCTTTAACGTATGCATGCGTATGCAGACATACTGCATAAATAGGAAAAAACCTAAGAAAAGGGCTTCTTATAGAGCGTGCTAGCTACTACATGACGTACAAAATGTTAATATCTCTTAGATATTCCTATACGTATGCATGCGTATGCAGACATACGGCATAAATAGGAAAAAAACCTAAGAAAAGGGCTTCTTATAGAGCGTGCTAGCTACTACATGACGTACAAAATGTTAATATCTCTTGCTCCCTAAGACGTATGCATGCGTATGCAGACATACTGCATAAATAGGAAAAAAAATAAGAAAAGGGCTTCTTATAGAGCGTGCTAACTACTACAGAACATATAAAATGTTAATAGCTCTTGCTCGCTTTAACGTATGCATGCGTATGCAGACATACTGCATAAATAGGAAAAAACCTAAGAAAAGGCTTCTTATCGAGCGTGCTAGATACTACATGACGTTCAAAATGTTAATATCTCTTGCTCCCTTAGACGTATGCATGCGTATGCAGACATAGTGCATAAATAGGAAAAAAACCTAAGAAAAGGGCTTCTTATAGAGCGTGCTAGCTACTACAGAACATATAAAATGTTAATAGCTCTTGCTCCCTTTAACGTATGCATGCGTATGCAGACATACTGCATAAATAAGATAAAACCTAAGAAAAGGGCTTCTTATAGAGCGTGCTAGCTACTACATGACGTACAAAATGTTAATATCTCTTGCTCCCTTAGACGTATGCATCCGTATGCAGACATACGGCGTAAATAGGAAATAAAATAAGAAAAGGGCTTCTTATAGAGCATGCTAACTACTACAGAACATATAAAATGTTAATAGCCCTTTAACGTATGCATGCGTATGCAGACATACTGCATAAATAAGAAAAAACCTAAGAAAAGGGCTTCTTATAGAGCGTGCTAGCTACTACATGACGTACAAAATGTTAATATCTCTTGCTCCCTTAGACGTATGCATGCGTATGCAGACATACGGCGTAAATAGGAAATAAAATAAGAA
Source organism: Merodon equestris (assembly GCA_958301585.1). Taxonomy (NCBI): domain Eukaryota; kingdom Metazoa; phylum Arthropoda; class Insecta; order Diptera; family Syrphidae; genus Merodon; species Merodon equestris. Next base: position 323,184 of record CATQJT010000042.1, read on the forward strand.
AAGGGCTTCTTATAGAGCGTGCTAACTACTACAGAACATATAAAATGTTAATAGCCCTTTAACGTATGCATGCGTATGCAGACATACTGCATAAATAAGAAAAAACCTAAGAAAAGGGCTTCTTATAGAGCGTGCTAGCTACTACATGACGTACAAAATGTTAATATCTCTTGCCCCCTTAGACGTATGCATGCGTATGCAGACATACGGCATAAATAGGAAATAAAATAAGAAAAGGGCTTCTTATAGAGCGTGCTAACTACTACAGAACATATAAAATGTTAATAGCTCTTGCTCCCTTTAACGTATGCAGGCGTATGCAGACATACTGCATAAATAGGAAAAAACCTAAGAAAAGGCTTCTTATAGAGCGTGCTAGATACTACAGAACATATAAAATGTTAATACCTCTTGCTCCCTTTAACGTATGCATGCGTATGCATAAATAGAAAAAAAACCTAAGAAAAGGGCTTCTTATAGAGCGTGCTAGCTACTACATGACGTACAAAATGTTAATATCTCTTGCTCCCTTAGACGTATGCATGCGTATGCAGACATACGGCATAAATAGGAAATAAAATAAGAAAAGGGCTTCTTATAGAGCGTGCTAACTACTACAGAACATATAAAATGTTAATATCTCTTGCTCCCTTAGACGTATGCATGCGTATGCAGACATACGGCATAAATAGGAAATAAAATAAGAAAAGGGCTTCTTATAGAGCGTGCTAACTGCTACGGAACATATAAAATGTTAATAGCTCTTGCTCCCTTTAACGTATGCATGCGTATGCAGACATACTGCATAAATAGGAAAAAACCTAAGAAATGGGCTTCTTATAGAGCGTGCTAGCTACTACAGACCATATAAAATGTTAATACCTCTTGCTCCCTTTACCGTATGCATGCGTATGCAGACATACTGCATAAATAGGAAAAAATCCTAAGAAAAGGGCTTCTTATAGAGCGTGCTAACTACTACAGAACATATAAAATGTTAATAGCCCTTTAACGTATGCATGCGTATGCAGACATACTGCATAAATAAGATGAAACCTAAGAAAAGGGCTTCTTATAGAGCGTGCTAGCTACTACATGACGTACAAAATGTTAATATCTCTTGCTCCCTTAGACGTATGCATGCGTATGCAGACATACGGCATAAATAGGAAATAAAATAAGAAAAGGGCTTCTTATAGAGCGTGCTAACTACTACAGAACATATAAAATGTTAATACCTCTTGCTCCCTTTAACGTATGCATGCGTATGAAAACATACTGCATAAATAGGAAAAAACCTAAGAAAAGGGCTTCTTATAGAGCGTGCTAGCTACTACAGAACATATAAAATGTTAATACCTCTTGCTCCCTTTAACGTATGCATGCGTATGCATAAATAGGAAAAAACCTAAGAAATAGAGCGTGCTAGCTACTACATGACGTACAAAATGTTAATATCTCTTGCTCCCTTAAGCGTATGCATGCGTATGCAGACATACGGCATAAATAGGAAAAAAAATAAGAAAAGGAGCGTGCTACAGAACATATAAAAATGTTAATAGCTCTTGCTCCCTTTAACGTATGCATGCGTATGCAGACATACTGCATAAATAGGAAAAAACCTAAGAAAAGGGCTTCTTATAGAGCGTGCTAGCTACTACATGACGTACAAAATGTTAATATCTCTTAGATATTCCTATACGTATGCATGCGTATGCAGACATACGGCATAAATAGGAAAAAAACCTAAGAAAAGGGCTTCTTATAGAGCGTGCTAGCTACTACATGACGTACAAAATGTTAATATCTCTTGCTCCCTAAGACGTATGCATGCGTATGCAGACATACTGCATAAATAGGAAAAAAAATAAGAAAAGGGCTTCTTATAGAGCGTGCTAACTACTACAGAACATATAAAATGTTAATAGCTCTTGCTCGCTTTAACGTATGCATGCGTATGCAGACATACTGCATAAATAGGAAAAAACCTAAGAAAAGGCTTCTTATAGAGCGTGCTAGATACTACATGACGTTCAAAATGTTAATATCTCTTGCTCCCTTAGACGTATGCATGCGTATGCAGACATAGTGCATAAATAGGAAAAAAACCTAAGAAAAGGGCTTCTTATAGAGCGTGCTAGCTACTACAGAACATATAAAATGTTAATAGCTCTTGCTCCCTTTAACGTATGCATGCGTATGCAGACATACTGCATAAATAAGAAAAAACCTAAGAAAAGGGCTTCTTATAGAGCGTGCTAGCTACTACATGACGTACAAAATGTTAATATCTCTTGCTCCCTTAGACGTATGCATGCGTATGCAGACATACGGCGTAAATAGGAAATAAAATAAGAAAAGGGCTTCTTATAGAGCGTGCTAACTACTACAGAACATATAAAATGTTAATAGCCCTTTAACGTATGCATGCGTATGCAGACATACTGCATAAATAAGAAAAAACCTAAGAAAAGGGCTTCTTATAGAGCGTGCTAGCTACTACATGACGTACAAAATGTTAATATCTCTTGCCCCCTTAGACGTATGCATGCATATGCAGACATACGGCATAAATAGGAAATAAAATAAGAAAAGGGCTTCTTATAGAGCGTGCTAACTACTACAGAACATATAAAATGTTAATAGCTCTTGCTTCCTTTAACGTATGCAGGCGTATGCAGACATACTGCATAAATAGGAAAAAACCTAAGAAAAGGCTTCTTATAGAGCGTGCTAGATACTACAGAACATATAAAATGTTAATACCTCTTGCTCCCTTTAACGTATGCATGCGTATGCATAAATAGGAAAAAAACCTAAGAAAAGGGCTTCTTATAGAGCGTGCTAGCTACTACATGACGTACAAAATGTTAATATCTCTTGCTCCCTTAGACGTATGCATGCGTATGCAGACATACGGCATAAATAGGAAATAAAATAAGAAAAGGGCTTCTTATAGAGCGTGCTAACTACTACAGAACATATAAAATGTTAATATCTCTTGCTCCCTTAGACGTATGCATGCGTATGCAGACATACGGCATAAATAGGAAATAAAATAAGAAAAGGGCTTCTTATAGAGCGTGCTAACTGCTACGGAACATATAAAATGTTAATAGCTCTTGCTCCCTTTAACGTATGCATGCGTATGCAGACATACTGCATAAATAAGATGAAACCTAAGAAAAGGGCTTCTTATAGAGCGTGCTAGCTACTACATGACGTACAAAATGTTAATATCTCTTGCTCCCTTAGACGTATGCATGCGTATGCAGACATACGGCATAAATAGGAAATAAAATAAGAAAAGGGCTTCTTATAGAGCGTGCTAACTACTACAGAACATATAAAATGTTAATACCTCTTGCTCCCTTTAACGTATGCATGCGTATGAAAACATACTGCATAAATAGGAAAAAACCTAAGAAAAGGGCTTCTTATAGAGCGTGCCAGCTACTACAGAACATATAAAATGTTAATAGCTCTTGCTCCCTTTAACGTATGCATGCATATGCAGACATACTGCATAAATAGGAAAAAACCTAAGAAAAGGGCTTCTTATAGAGCGTGCCAGCTACTACATGACGTACAAAATGTTAATATCTCTTGCTCCCTTAGACGTATGCATGCGTATGCAGACATACGGCATAAATAGGAAAAAAAATAAGAAAAGGGCTTCTTATAGAGCGTGCCAGCTACTACAGAACATATAAAATGTTAATAGCTCTTGCTCCCTTTACCGTATGCATGCGTATGCAGACATACTGCATAAATAGGAAAAAATCCTAAGAAAAGGGCTTCTTATAGAGCGTGCTAACTACTACAGAACATATAAAATGTTAATAGCCCTTTAACGTATGCATGCGTATGCAGACATACTGCATAAATAAGATGAAACCTAAGAAAAGGGCTTCTTATAGAGCGTGCTAGCTACTACATGACGTACAAAATGTTAATATCTCTTGCTCCCTTAGACGTATGCATGCGTATGCAGACATACGGCATAAATAGGAAAAAAAAAATAAGAAAAGGGCTTCTTATAGAGCGTGCTAACTACTACAGAACATATAAAATGTTAATATCTCTTGCTCCCTTAGACGTATGCATGCGTATGCAGACATACGGCATAAATAGGTAAAAAAATAAGAAAAGGGCTTCTTATAGCACGTGCTAACTACTACAGAACATATAAAATGTTAATAGCTCTTGCTCCCTTTAACGTATGCATGCATATGCAGACATACTGCATAAATAGGAAAAAACCTAAGAAAAGGGCTTCTTATAGAGCGTGCCAGCTACTACATGACGTACAAAATGTTAATATCTCTTGCTCCCTTAGACGTATGCATGCGTATGCAGACATACTGCATAAATAGGAAAAAACCTAAGAAATGGGCTTCTTATAGAGCGTGCTAGCTACTACAGACCATATAAAATGTTAATACCTCTTGCTCCCTTTACCGTATGCATGCGTATGCAGACATACTGCATAAATAGGAAAAAATCCTAAGAAAAGGGCTTCTTATAGAGCGTGCTAACTACTACTGAACATATAAAATGTTAATAGCCCTTTAACGTATGCATGCGTATGCAGACGTACTGCATAAATAAGATGAAACCTAAGAAAAGGGCTTCTTATAGAGCGTGCTAGCTACTACAGAACATATAAAATGTTAATACCTCTGCTCCCTTTAACGTATGCATGCATATGCAGACATACTGCATAAATAGGAAAAAATCCTAAGAAAAGGGCTTCTTATAGAGCGTGCTAACTACTACAGAACATATAAAATGTTAATACCTCTTGCTCCCTTTAACGTATGCATGCGTATGAAAACATACTGCATAAATAGGAAAAAACCTAAGAAAAGGGCTTCTTATAGAGCGTGCCAGCTACTACATGACGTACATAATGTTAATATCTCTTGCTCCCTTAGACGTATGCATGCGTATGCAGACATACGGCATAAATAGGAAAAAACCTAAGAAAAGGCTTCTTATAGAGCGTGCTAACTACTACAGAACATATAAAATGTTAATAGCTCTTGCTCCGTTTAACGTATGCATGCGTATGCAGACATACTGCATAAATAGGAAAAAACCTAAGAAAAGGGCTTCTTATAGAGCGTGCCAGCTACTACATGACGTGCAAAATGTTAATATCTCTTGCTCCCTTAGACGTATGCATGCGTATGCAGACATACGGCATAAATAGGAAAAAACCTAAGAAAAGGTTTCTTATAGAGCGTGCTAACTACTACAGAACATATAAAATGTTAATACCTCTTGCTCCCTTTAACGTATGCATGCGTATGCAGACATACTGCATAAAAAGGAAAAAACTTAAGAAAAGGGCTTCTTATAGAGCGTGCTAGCTAATACATGACGTACAAAATGTTAATATCTCTTCCTCCCTTAGACGTATGCATGCGTATGCAGACATACTGCATAAATAGGAAAAAAACCTAAGATAAGGGCTTCTTATAGAACGTGCTAGCTACTACATGACGTACAAAATGTTAATATCTCTTCCTCCCTTAGACGTATGCATGCGTATGCAGACATACGGCATAAATAGGAAAAAAAATAAGAAAAGGGCTTCTTATAGAGCGTGCTAACTACTACATGTGGTACAAAATGTTAATATCTCTTGCTCCCTTAGACGTATGCTTGCGTATGCAGACATACTGCATAAAAAGGAAAAAACCTAAGAAAATGGCTTCTTATAGAGCGTGCTAGCTAATACAGAACATATAAAATGTTAATAGCTCTTGCATGCGTATGCAGACATACTGCATAAATAGGAAAAAACCTGAGAAAAGGGCTTCTTATAGAGCATGCTAGCTACAACATGACGTACAAAATGTTCCCTTAGATGTATGCATGCGTATGCAGACATACTGCATAAATAGAAAAAAACCTAAGAAATGGGATTCTTATAGAGCGTGCTAGCTACTACAGAACATATAAAATGTTAATACCTTTTGCTCCCTTTAACGTATGCATGCGTATGCAGACATACTGCATAAAAAGGAAAAAACTTAAGAAAAGGGCTTCTTATAGAGCGTGCTAGCTAATACAGAACATATAAAATGTTAATAGCTCTTGCTCCCTTTAACGTATGCATGCGTATGCAGACATACTGCATAAATAGGAAAAAACCTAAGAAATGGGATTCTTATAGAGCGTGCTACCTACTACATGACGTACAAAATGTTAATATCTCTTGCTCCCTTAGACGTATGCATGCGTATGCAGACATACGGCATAAATAGGAAATAAAATAAGAAAAGGTAGAAAAGGTAGCTACAACATGACGTACAAAATGTTCCCTTAGATGTATGCATGCGTATGCAGACATACTGCATAAATAGAAAAAAACCTAAGAAATGGGATTCTTATAGAGCGTGCTAGCTACTACAGAACATATAAAATGTTAATACCTTTTGCTCCCTTTAACGTATGCATGCGTATGCAGACATACTGCATAAAAAGGAAAAAACTTAAGAAAAGGGCTTCTTATAGAGCGTGCTAGCTAATACAGAACATATAAAATGTTAATAACTCTTGTAGAGCGTGCTCCCTTTAACGTATGCATGCATATGCAGACATACTGCATAAATAGGAAAAACCCTAAGAAAAGGGCTTCTTATAGAGCGTGCCAGCTACTACATGACGTACAAAATGTTAATATCTCTTGCTCCCTTATGCAGACATACGGCATAAATAGGAAAAAAAATAAGAAAAGGGCTTCTTATAGAGCGTGCTAACTACTACATGTGGTACAAAATGTTAATATCTCTTGCTCCCTTAGACGTATGCTTGCGTATGCAGACATACTGCATAAAAAGGAAAAAACCTAAGAAAATGGCTTCTTATAGAGCGTGCTAGCTAATACAGAACATATAAAATGTTAATAGCTCTTGCATGCGTATGCAGACATACTGCATAAATAGGAAAAAACCTAAGAAAAGGGCTTCTTATAGAGCGTGCCAGCTACTACATGACGTACAAAATGTTAATATCTCTTGCTCCCTTATGCAGACATACGGCATAAATAGGAAAAAAAATAAGAAAAGGGCTTCTTATAGAGCGTGCTGACTACTACATGTGGTACAAAATGTTAATATCTCTTGCTCCCTTAGACGTATGCTTGCGTATGCAGACATACTGCATAAAAAGGAAAAAACCTAAGAAAATGGCTTCTTATAGAGCGTGCTAGCTAATACAGAACATATAAAATGTTAATAGCTCTTGCATGCGTATGCAGACATACTGCATAAATAGGAAAAAACCTGAGAAAAGGGCTTCTTATAGAGCATGCTAGCTACAACATGACGTACAAAATGTTCCCTTAGATGTATGCATGCGTATGCAGACATACTGCATAAATAGAAAAAAACCTAAGAAATGGGATTCTTATAGAGCGTGCTAGCTACTACAGAACATATAAAATGTTAATACCTTTTGCTCCCTTTAACGTATGCATGCGTATGCAGACATACTGCATAAAAAGGAAAAAACTTAAGAAAAGGGCTTCTTATAGAGCGTGCTAGCTAATACAGAACATATAAAATGTTAATAGCTCTTGCTCCCTTTAACGTATGCATGCGTATGCAGACATACTGCATAAATAGGAAAAAGCCTAAGAAATGGGATTCTTATAGAGCGTGCTAGCTACTACAGAACATATAAAATGTTAATAGCTCTTGCTCCCTTTAACGTATGCATGCGTATGCAGACATACGGCATAAATAGGAAAAAAAATAAGAAAAGGGCTTCTTATAGAGCGTGCTAACTACTACATGTGGTACAAAATGTTAATATCTCTTGCTCCCTTAGACGTATGCATGCGTATGCAGACATACTGCATAAAAAGGAAAAAAACTTAAGAAAAGGGCTTCTTATAGAGCGTGCTAGCTAATACAGAACATATAAAATGTTAATAACTCTTGTAGAGCGTGCTCCCTTTAACGTATGCATGCATATGCAGACATACAGCATAAATAGGAAAAAACCTAAGAAAAGGGCTTCTTATAGAGCGTGCTAGCTACAACATGACGTACAAAATGTTCCCTTAGATGTATGCATGCGTATGCAGACATACTGCATAAATAGGAAAAAACCTAAGAAAAGGGCTTCTTATAGAGCGTGCTAGCTACTACATGACGTACAAAATGTTAATATCTCTTGCTCCCTTAGATGTATGCATGCGTATGCAGACATACTGCATAAAAAGGAAAAAACTTAAGAAAAGGGCTTCTTATAGAGCGTGCTAGCTAATACAGAACATATAAAATGTTAATACCTCTTGCTCCCTTAGACGTATGCATGCGAATGCAGACATTCTGCATAAATAAGAGAAAACCTAAGAAAAGGGCTTCTTTTAGAGCGTGCTAGCTACTACAGAACATATAAACTGTTAATACCTCTTGCTCCCTTTAACGTATGCATGCGTATGCAGACATACTGCATAAATAGGAAAAAACCTAAGAAAAGGGCTTCTTATAGAGCGTGCTAACTACTACAGAACATATAAAATGTTAATACCTCTTGTTCCCTTAGACGAGTGCATGCGTATGCAGACATACTGCACAAATAGGAAAAAACCTAAGAAAAGGGCTTCTTATAGAGCGTGCTAACTACTACAGAACATATAACATGTTAATACCTCTTGCTCCCTTTAACGTATGCATGCGTATGCAGATATACTGCATAAATAGGAAAAAAACCTAAGAAAATGGCTTCTTATAGAGCATGCTAGCTACTACAGAACATATAAAACCTCTTGCTCCCTTTAACGTATGCATGCGTATGCAGACATACTGCATAAATAGGAAAAAACCTAAAAAATGGGATTCTTATAGAGCGTGCTAGCTAATACAGAACATATAAAATGTTAATATCTCTTGCTCCCTTAGACGTATGCATGCGTATGCAGACATGCGGCATAAATAGGAAAAAAAATAAGAAAAGGGCTTCTTATAGAGCGTGCTAACTACTACAGAACATATAAAATAGCTCTTGCTCCCTTTAACGTATGCATGCGTATGCATGCGTATGCAGACATACTGCATAAATAGGAAAAAACCTAAGAAAAGGGCTTCTTATAGAGCGTGCTAACTACTACAGAACATATAAAATGTTAATAGCTCTTGCTCCCTTTAACGTATGCATGCGTATGCAGACATACTGCATAAATAGGAAAAAACCTAAGATAAGGGCTTCTTATAGAGCGTGCTAGCTACTACATGACGTACAAAATGTTAATACCTCTTGCTCCCTTAGGCGTATGCATGCGTATGCAGACATACTGCATAAAAAGGAAAAAACCTAAGAAAATGGCTTCTTATAGAGCGTGCTAGCTAATACAGAACATATAAAATGTTAATACCTCTTGCTCCCTTAGACGTATGCATGCGAATGCAGACATTCTGCATAAATAAGAGAAAACCTAAGAAAAGGGCTTCTTTTAGAGCGTGCTAGCTACTACAGAACATATAAACTGTTAATACCTCTTGCTCCCTTTAACGTATGCATGCGTATGCAGACATACTGCATAAATAGGAAAAAACCTAAGAAAAGGGCTTCTTATAGAGCGTGCTAACTACTACAGAACATATAAAATGTTAATACCTCTTGTTCCCTTAGACGAGTGCATGCGTATGCAGACATACTGCACAAATAGGAAAAAACCTAAGAAAAGGGCTTCTTATAGAGCGTGCTAACTACTACAGAACATATAACATGTTAATACCTCTTGCTCCCTTTAACGTATGCATGCGTATGCAGATATACTGCATAAATAGGAAAAAAACCTAAGAAAATGGCTTCTTATAGAGCATGCTAGCTACTACAGAACATATAAAACCTCTTGCTCCCTTTAACGTATGCATGCGTATGCAGACATACTGCATAAATAGGAAAAAACCTAAAAAATGGGATTCTTATAGAGCGTGCTAGCTAATACAGAACATATAAAATGTTAATATCTCTTGCTCCCTTAGACGTATGCATGCGTATGCAGACATGCGGCATAAATAGGAAAAAAAATAAGAAAAGGGCTTCTTATAGAGCGTGCTAACTACTACAGAACATATAAAATAGCTCTTGCTCCCTTTAACGTATGCATGCGTATGCATGCGTATGCAGACATACTGCATAAATAGGAAAAAACCTAAGAAAAGGGCTTCTTATAGAGCGTGCTAACTACTACAGAACATATAAAATGTTAATAGCTCTTGCTCCCTTTAACGTATGCATGCGTATGCAGACATACTGCATAAATAGGAAAAAACCTAAGATAAGGGCTTCTTATAGAGCGTGCTAGCTACTACATGACGTACAAAATGTTAATACCTCTTGCTCCCTTAGGCGTATGCATGCGTATGCAGACATACTGCATAAAAAGGAAAAAACCTAAGAAAATGGCTTCTTATAGAGCGTGCTAGCTAATACAGAACATATAAAATGTTAATATCTCTTGCTCCCTTAGACGTATGCATGCGTATGCAGACATACGGCATAAATAGGAAAAAAAATAAGAAAAGGGCTTCTTATAGAGCGTGCTAGCTACTACATGACGTACAAAATGTTAATACCTCTTGCTCCCTTAGGCGTATGCATGCGTATGCAGACATACTGCATAAAAAGGAAAAAACCTAAGAAAATGGCTTCTTATAGAGCGTGCTAGCTAATACAGAACATATAAAATGTTAATACCTCTTGTTCCCTTTAACGTATGCATGCGTATGCAGACATACTGCATAAATAGGAAAAAAACTAAGAAAAGGGCTTCTTATAGAGCGTGCTAACTACTACAGAACATATAAAATGTTAATACCTCTTGTTCCCTTAGACGAGTGCATGCGTATGCAGACGTACTGCACAAATAGGAAAAAACCTAAGAAAAGGGCTTCTTATAGAGCGTGCTAGCTACTACAGAACATATAACATGTTAATACCTCTTGCTCCCTTTAACGTATGCATGCGTATTCAGACATACTGCATAAATAGGAAAAAAACCTAAGAAAATGGCTTCTTATAGAGCGTGCTAGCTACTACAGAACATATAAAACCTCTTGCTCCCTTTAACGTATGCATGCGTATGCAGACATACTGCATAAATAGGAAAAAACCTAAGAAATGGGCTTCTTATAGAGCGTGCTAGCTACTACAGAACATATAAAATGTTAATATCTCTTGCTCCCTTAGACGTATGCATGCGTATGCAGACATGCGGCATAAATAGGAAAAAAAATAAGAAAAGGGCTTCTTATAGAGCGTGCTAGCTACTACATGACGTTCAAAATGTTAATATCTCTTGCGTATGCAGACATACTGCATAAATAGGAAAAAAACCTAAGAAAAGGGCTTCTTATAGAGCGTGATAGCTACTACATGACGTACAAAATGTTAATATCTCTTGCTCCCTTAGACGTATGCATGCGTATGCAGACATACGGCGTAAATAGGAAATAAAATAAGAAAAGGGCTAACTACTACAGAACATATAAAATGTTAAGAGCTCTTGCTCCCTTTAACGTATGCATGCGTATGCAGACATACTGCATAAATAGGAAAAAATCCTAAGAAAAGGGCTTCTTATAGAGCGTGCTAGCTACTACATGACGTACAAAATGTTAATATCTCTTGCTCCCTTAGACGTATGCATGCGTATGCAGACATATGCCATAAACAGGAAAAAAAAATAAGAAAAGGGCTTCTTATAGAGCGTGATAGCTACTACATGACGTACAAAATGTTAATATCTCTTGCTCCCTTAGACGTATGCATGCGTATGCAGACATACGGCGTAAATAGGAAATAAAATAAGAAAAGGGCTAACTACTACAGAACATATAAAATGTTAAGAGCTCTTGCTCCCTTTAACGTATGCATGCGTATGCAGACATACTGCATAAATAGGAAAAAATCCTAAGAAAAGGGCTTCTTATAGAGCGTGCTAGCTACTACATGACGTTCAAAATGTTAATATCTCTTGCTCCCTTAGACGTATGCATGCGTATGCAGACATACTGCATAAATAGGAAAAAAACCTAGGAAAAGGGCTTCGTATAGAGCGTGCTAGCTACTACATGACGTACAAAATGTTAATATCTCTTGCTCCCTTAGACGTATGCATGCGTATGCAGACATACTGCATAAATAGGAAAAAAACCTAAGAAAAGGGCTTCTTATAGAGCGTGCTAGCTACTACATGACGTACAAAATGTTAATATCTCTTGCTCCCTTAGACGTATGCATGCGTATGCAGACATGCGGCATAAATAGGAAAAAAAATAAGAAAAGGGCTTCTTATAGAGCGTGCTAACTACTACAGAACATATAAAATGTTAATACCTCTTGCTCCCTTTAACGTATGCATGCGTATGCAGACATATGGCATAAATAGGAAAAAAAATAAGAAGAGGGCTTCTTATAGAGCGTGCTAGCTACTACATGACGTACAAAATGTTAATATCTCTTGCTCCCTTAGACGTATGCATGCGTATGCAGACACACGGCGTAAATAGGAAATAAAATAAGAAAAGGGCTTCTTATAGAGCGTGCTAACTACTACATGACGTTCAAAATGTTAATATCTCTTGCTCCCTTAGACGTATGCATGCGTATGCAGACATACGGCATAAATAGGAAAAAAAATAAGAAAAGGAAAAAAAAATAAGAAAAGGGCTTCTTATAGAGCGTGCTAGCTACTACATGACGTTCAAAATGTTAATATCTCTTGCTCCCTTAGACGTATGCATGCGTATGCAGACATACTGCATAAATAGGAAAAAAACCTAAGAAAAGGGCTTCGTATAGAGCGTGCTAGCTACTACATGACGTACAAAATGTTAATATCTCTTGCTCCCTTAGACGTATGCATGCGTATGCAGACATACTGCATAAATAGGAAAAAAACCTAAGAAAAGGGCTTCTTATAGAGCGTGATAGCTACTACATGACGTACAAAATGTTAATATCTCTTGCTCCCTTAGACGTATGCATGCGTATGCAGACACACGGCGTAAATAGGAAATAAAATAAGAAAAGGGCTTCTTATAGAGCGTGCTAACTACTACAGAACATATAAAATGTTAAGAGCTCTTGCTCCCTTTAACGTATGCATGCGTATGCAGACATACTGCATAAATAGGAAAAAATCCTAAGAAAAGGGCTTCTTATAGAGCGTGCTAGCTACTACATGACGTACAAAATGTTAATATCTCTTGCTCCCTTAGACGTATGCATGCGTATGCAGACATATGCCATAAATAGGAAAAAAAAATAAGAAAAGGGCTTCTTATAGAGCGTGCTAGCTACTACATGACGTTCAAAATGTTAATATCTCTTGCTCCCTTAGACGTATGCATGCGTATGCAGACATACTGCATAAATAGGAAAAAAACCTAAGAAAAGGGCTTCGTATAGAGCGTGCTAGCTACTACATGACGTACAAAATGTTAATATCTCTTGCTCCCTTAGACGTATGCATGCGTATGCAGACATACTGCATAAATAGGAAAAAAACCTAAGAAAAGGGCTTCTTATAGAGCGTGCTAGCTACTACATGACGTACAAAATGTTAATATCTCTTGCTCCCTTAGACGTATGCATGCGTATGCAGACATGCGGCATAAATAGGAAAAAAAATAAGAAAAGGGCTTCTTATAGAGCGTGCTAACTACTACAGAACATATAAAATGTTAATACCTCTTGCTCCCTTTAACGTATGCATGCGTATGCAGACATATGGCATAAATAGGAAAAAAAATAAGAAGAGGGCTTCTTATAGAGCGTGCTAGCTACTACATGACGTACAAAATGTTAATATCTCTTGCTCCCTTAGACGTATGCATGCGTATGCAGACATGCGGCATAAATAGGAAAAAAAATAAGAAAAGGGCTTCTTATAGAGCGTGCTAGCTACTACATGACGTTCAAAATGTTAATATCTCTTGCTCCCTTAGACGTATGCATGCGTATGCAGACATACGGCATAAATAGGGAAAAAAATAAGAAAAGGGCTTCTTATAGAGCGTGCTAACTACTACAGAACATATAAAATGTTAAGAGCTCTTGCTCCCTTTAACGTATGCATGCGTATGCAGACATATGGCATAAATAGGAAAAAAAATAAGAAGAGGGCTTCTTATAGAGCGTGCTAGCTACTACATGACGTACAAAATGTTAATATCTCTTGCTCCCTTAGACGTATGCATGCGTATGCAGACATGCGGCATAAATAGGAAAAAAAATAAGAAAAGGGCTTTTTATAGAGCGTGCTAGCTACTACATGACGTTCAAAATGTTAATATCTCTTGCTCCCTTAGACGTATGCATGCGTATGCAGACATACGGCATAAATAGGAAAAAAAATAAGAAAAGGGCTTCTTATAGAGCGTGCTAACTACTACAGAACATATAAAATGTTAAGAGCTCTTGCTCCCTTTAACGTATGCATGCGTATGCGTATGCTAGCTACTACAGACCATATAAAATGTTAATACCTCTTGCTCCCTTTAACGTATGCATGCGTATGCAGACATACTGCATAAATAGGAAAAAATCCTAAGAAAAGGGCTTCTTATAGAGCGTGCTAGCTACTACATGACGTACAAAATGTTAATATCTCTTGCTCCCTTAGACGTATGCATGCGTATGCAGACATACGGCATAAATGGGAAATAAAATAAGAAAAGGGCTTCTTATAGAGCGTGCTAACTTCTACAGAACATATAAAATGTTAAGAGCTCTTGCTCCCTTTAACGTATGCATGCGTATGCAGACATACTGCATAAATAGGAAAAAACCTAAGAAAAGGGCTTCTTTTAGAGCGTGCTAGCTACTACAGAACATATAAAATGTTAATACCTCTTGCTCCCTTTAACGTATGCATGCGTATGCAGACATACTGCATAAATAGGAAAAAATCCTAAGAAAAGGGCTTCTTATAGAGCGTGCTAGCTACTACATGACGTACAAAATGTTAATATCTCTTGCTCCCTTAGACGTATGCATGCGTATGCAGACATGCGGCATAAATAGGAAAAAAAATAAGAAAAGGGCTTCTTATAGAGCGTGCTAGCTACTACATGACGTTCAAAATGTTAATATCTCTTGCTCCCTTAGACGTATGCATGCGTATGCAGACATACGGCATAAATAGGAAAAAAAATAAGAAAAGGGCTTCTTATAGAGCGTGCTAACTACTACAGAACATATAAAATGTTAAGAGCTCTTGCTCCCTTTAACGTATGCATGCGTATGCAGACATATGGCATAAATAGGAAAAAAAATAAGAAGAGGGCTTCTTATAGAGCGTGCTAGCTACTACATGACGTACAAAATGTTAATATCTCTTGCTCCCTTAGACGTATGCATGCGTATGCAGACATGCGGCATAAATAGGAAAAAAAATAAGAAAAGGGCTTCTTATAGAGCGTGCTAGCTACTACATGACGTTCAAAATGTTAATATCTCTTGCTCCCTTAGACGTATGCATGCGTATGCAGACATACGGCATAAATAGGAAAAAAAATAAGAAAAGGGCTTCTTATAGAGCGTGCTAACTACTACAGAACATATAAAATGTTAAGAGCTCTTGCTCCCTTTAACGTATGCATGCGTATGCAGACATATGGCATAAATAGGAAAAAAAATAAGAAGAGGGCTTCTTATAGAGCGTGCTAGCTACTACATGACGTACAAAATGTTAATATCTCTTGCTCCCTTAGACGTATGCATGCGTATGCAGACATGCGGCATAAATAGGAAAAAAAATAAGAAAAGGGCTTCTTATAGAGCGTGCTAGCTACTACATGACGTTCAAAATGTTAATATCTCTTGCTCCCTTAGACGTATGCATGCGTATGCAGACATACGGCATAAATAGGAAAAAAAATAAGAAAAGGGCTTCTTATAGAGCGTGCTAACTACTACAGAACATATAAAATGTTAAGAGCTCTTGCTCCCTTTAACGTATGCATGCGTATGCAGACATATGGCATAAATAGGAAAAAAAATAAGAAGAGGGCTTCTTATAGAGCGTGCTAGCTACTACATGACGTACAAAATGTTAATATCTCTTGCTCCCTTAGACGTATGCATGCGTATGCAGACATGCGGCATAAATAGGAAAAAAAATAAGAAAAGGGCTTCTTATAGAGCGTGCTAGCTACTACATGACGTTCAAAATGTTAATATCTCTTGCTCCCTTAGACGTATGCATGCGTATGCAGACATGCGGCATAAATAGGGAAAAAAATAAGAAAAGGGCTTCTTATAGAGCGTGCTAGCTACTACATGACGTTCAAAATGTTAATATCTCTTGCTCCCTTAGACGTATGCATGCGTATGCAGACATACGGCATAAATAGGAAAAAAAATAAGAAAAGGGCTTCTTATAGAGCGTGCTAACTACTACAGAACATATAAAATGTTAAGAGCTCTTGCTCCCTTTAACGTATGCATGCGTATGCAGACATATGGCATAAATAGGAAAAAAAATAAGAAGAGGGCTTCTTATAGAGCGTGCTAGCTACTACATGACGTACAAAATGTTAATATCTCTTGCTCCCTTAGACGTATGCATGCGTATGCAGACATGCGGCATAAATAGGAAAAAAAATAAGAAAAGGGCTTCTTATAGAGCGTGCTAGCTACTACATGACGTTCAAAATGTTAATATCTCTTGCTCCCTTAGACGTATGCATGCGTATGCAGACATACGGCATAAATAGGAAAAAAAATAAGAAAAGGGCTTCTTATAGAGCGTGCTAACTACTACAGAACATATAAAATGTTAAGAGCTCTTGCTCCCTTTAACGTATGCATGCGTATGCGTATGCTAGCTACTACAGACCATATAAAATGTTAATACCTCTTGCTCCCTTTAACGTATGCATGCGTATGCAGACATACTGCATAAATAGGAAAAAATCCTAAGAAAAGGGCTTCTTATAGAGCGTGCTAGCTACTACATGACGTACAAAATGTTAATATCTCTTGCTCCCTTAGACGTATGCATGCGTATGCAGACATACGGCATAAATGGGAAATAAAATAAGAAAAGGGCTTCTTATAGAGCGTGCTAACTACTACAGAACATATAAAATGTTAAGAGCTCTTGCTCCCTTTAACGTATGCATGCGTATGCAGACATACTGCATAAATAGGAAAAAACCTAAGAAAAGGGCTTCTTTTAGAGCGTGCTAGCTACTACAGAACATATAAAATGTTAATACCTCTTGCTCCCTTTAACGTATGCATGCGTATGCAGACATACTGCATAAATAGGAAAAAATCCTAAGAAAAGGGCTTCTTATAGAGCGTGCTAGCTACTACATGACGTACAAAATGTTAATATCTCTTGCTCCCTTAGACGTATGCATGCGTATGCAGACATACGGCATAAATGGGAAATAAAATAAGAAAAGGGCTTCTTATAGAGCGTGCTAGCTACTACAGAACATATAAAATGTTAATATCTCTTGCTCCCTTAGACGTATGCATGCGTATGCAGACATTCGGCATAAATAGGAAAAAAAATAAGAAAAGGGCTTCTTATAGAGCGTGCTAGCTACTACATGACGTTCAAAATGTTAATATCTCTTGCGTATGCAGACATACTGCATAAATAGGAAAAAACCTAAGAAATTGGCTTCTTATAGAGCATGCTAGCGTACAAAATGTTAATATCTCTTGCTCCGTTAGACGTATGCATGCGTATGCAGACATACGGCATAAATAGGAAAAAAAATAAGAAAAGGGCTTCTTATAGAGCGTGCATGACGTTCAAAATGTTAATATCTCTTGCTGCCTTAGACGTATGCATGCGTATGCAGACATACTGCATAAATAGGAAAAAAACCTAAGAAAATGGCTTCTTATAGAGCGTGCTAGCTACTCCATGACGTACAAAATGTTAATATCTCTTGCTCCCTTAGACGTATGCATGCGTATGCAGACATTCTGCATAAATAGGAAAAAACCTAAGAAAAGGGCTTCTTATAGAGCGTGCTAGCTACTACAGAACATATAAAATGTTAATACCTCCTGCTCCCTTTAACGTATGCATGCGTATGCAGACATACTGCATAAATAGGAAAAAACCTAAGAAAAGGGCTTCTTATAGAGCGTGCTAGCTACTACAGAACACATAAAATGTTAATAGCTCTTGCTCCCTTTAACGTATGAACATATAAAACATATGCAGACATACTGCATAAATAGGAAAAAAACCTAAGAAAAGGGCTTCTTATAGAGCGTGCTAACTACTACAGAACATATAAAATGTTAATAGCCCTTTAACGTATGCATGCGTATGCAGACATACTGCATAAATAAGACAAAACCTAAGAAAAGGGCTTCTTATAGAGCATGCTAGCGTACAAAATGTTAATATCTCTTGCTCCGTTAGACGTATGCATGCGTATGCAGACATACGGCATAAATAGGAAAAAAAAAAAGAAAAGGGCTTCTTATAGAGCGTGCTAACTACTACAGAACATATAACATGTTAATACCTCTTGCTCCCTTTAACGTATGCATGCGTATGCAGACATACTGCATAAATAGGAAAAAAACCTAAGAAAATGGCTTCTTATAGAGCGTGCTAGCTACTCCATGACGTACAAAATGTTAATATCTCTTGCTCCCTTAGACGTATGCATGCGTATGCAGACATATGGCATAAATAGGAAAAAAAATAAGAAAAGGGCTTCTTATAGAGCGTGCATGACGTTCAAAATGTTAATATCTCTTGCTGCCTTAGACGTATGCATGCGTATGCAGACATACTGCATAAATAGGAAAAAAACCTAAGAAAAGGGCTTCTTATAGAGCGTGCTAGCTACTACATGACGTACAAAATGTTAATATCTCTTGCTCCCTTAGACGTATGCATGCGTATGCAGACATACGGCATAAATAGGAAATAAAATAAGAAAAGGGCTTCTTATAGAGCGTGCTAACTACTACAGAACATATAAAATGTTGATAGCTCTTGCTCCCTTTAACGTATGCATGCGTATGCAGACATACTGCATAAATAAGAAAAAACCTAAGAAAAGGGCTTCTTATAGAGCGTGCTAGCTACTACATGACGTACAAAATGTTAATATCTCTTGCTCCCTTAGACGTATGCATGCGTATGCAGACATACGGCATAAATAGGAAAAAAAAAATAAGAAAAGGGCTTCTTATAGAGCGTGATAACTACTACAGAACATATAAAATGTTAATAGCTCTTGCTCCCTTTAACGTATGCATGCGTATGCAGACATACTGCATAAATAAGAAAAAATCTAAGAAAAGGGCTTCTTATAGAGCGTGCTAGCTACTACATGACGTACAAAATGTTCCCTTAGATGTATGCATGCGTATGCAGACATACTGCATAAATAGGAAAAAACCTAAGAAAAGGGCTTCTTATAGAGCGTGCTAACTACTACAGAACATATAACATGTTAATACCTCTTGCTCCCTTTAACGTATGCATGCGTATGCAGGCATACTGCATAAATAGGAAAAAAACCTAAGAAAATGGCTTCTTATAGAGCGTGCTAGCTACTACAGAACATATAAAACCTCCTGCTCCCTTTAACGTATGCATGCGTATGCAGACATGCGGCATAAATAGGAAAAAAAATAAGAAAAGGGCTTCTTATAGAGCGTGCTAACTACTACAGAACATATAAAATGTTAATATCTCTTGCTCCCTTAGACGTATGCATGCGTATGCAGACATATGGCATAAATAGGAAAAAAAATAAGAAAAGGGCTTCTTATAGAGCGTGCTAGCTACTACAGAACATATAAAATGTTAATACCTCTTGCTCCCTTTAACGTATGCATGCGTATGCATACTGCATAAATAGGAAAAAATCCTAAGAAAAGGGCTTCTTATAGAGCGTGCTAGCTACTACATGACGTACAAAATGTTAATATCTCTTGCTCCCTTAGACGTATGCATTCGTATGCAGACATACGGCATAAATAGGAAAAAAAAATAAGAAAAGGGCTTCTTATAGAGCGTGCTAGTTACTACATGACGTTCAAAATGTTAATATCTCTTGCTCCCTTATATGGGATAAGAAAATAAGAAAAGGGCTTCTTATAGAGCGTGCTAGCTACTACAGACCATATAAAATGTTAATACCTCTTGCTCCCTTTAACGTATGCATGCGTATGCAGACATACTGCATAAATAGGAAAAAATCCTAAGAAAAGGGCTTCTTATAGAGTCTGCTAGCTACTACATGACGTACAAAATGTTAATATCTCATGCATGCGTATGCAGACATACGGCATAAATGGGAAATAAAATAAGATAAGGGCTTCTTATAGAGCGTGCTAACTACTACAGAACATATAAAATGTTAAGAGCTCTTGCTCCCTTTAACGTATGCATGCGTATGCAGACATACTGCATAAATAGGAAAAGACCTAAGAAAAGGGCTTCTTTTAGAGCGTGCTAGCTACTACAGAACATATAAAATGTTAATACCTCTTGCTCCCTTTAACGTATGCATGCGTATGCAGACATACTGCATAAATAGGAAAAAATCCTAAGAAAAGGGCTTCTTATAGAGCGTGCTAGCTACTACATGACGTACAAAATGTTAATATCTCTTGCTCCCTTAGACGTATGCATGCGTATGCAGACATACGGCATAAATAGGAAAAAAAATAAGAAAAGGGCTTCTTATAGAGCGTGCTAGCTACTACATGACGTTCAAAATGTTAATATCTCTTGCTCCCTTAGACGTATGCATGCGTATGCAGACATGCGGCATAAATAGGAAAAAAAATAAGAAAAGGAAAAAAAAATAAGAAAAGGGCTTCTTATAGAGCGTGCTAGCTACTACATGACGTTCAAAATGTTAATATCTCTTGCTCCCTTAGACGTATGCATGCGTATGCAGACATACTGCATAAATAGGAAAAAAACCTAAGAAAAGGGCTTCGTATAGAGCGTGCTAGCTACTACATGACGTACAAAATGTTAATATCTCTTGCTCCCTTAGACGTATGCATGCGTATGCAGACATACTGCATAAATAGGAAAAAAACCTAAGAAAAGGGCTTCTTATAGAGCGTGATAGCTACTACATGACGTACAAAATGTTAATATCTCTTGCTCCCTTAGACGTATGCATGCGTATGCAGACATACGGCGTAAATAGGAAATAAAATAAGAAAAGGGCTTCTTATAGAGCGTGCTAACTACTACAGAACATATAAAATGTTAAGAGCTCTTGCTCCCTTTAACGTATGCATGCGTATGCAGACATACTGCATAAATAGGAAAAAATCCTAAGAAAAGGGCTTCTTATAGAGCGTGCTAGCTACTACATGACGTACAAAATGTTAATATCTCTTGCTCCCTTAGACGTATGCATGCGTATGCAGACATATGCCATAAATAGGAAAAAAAAATAAGAAAAGGGCTTCTTATAGAGCGTGCTAGCTACTACATGACGTTCAAAATGTTAATATCTCTTGCTCCCTTAGACGTATGCATGCGTATGCAGACATACTGCATAAATAGGAAAAAAACCTAAGAAAAGGGCTTCGTATAGAGCGTGCTAGCTACTACATGACGTACAAAATGTTAATATCTCTTGCTCCCTTAGACGTATGCATGCGTATGCAGACATACTGCATAAATAGGAAAAAAACCTAAGAAAAGGGCTTCTTATAGAGCGTGCTAGCTACTACATGACGTACAAAATGTTAATATCTCTTGCTCCCTTAGACGTATGCATGCGTATGCAGACATGCGGCATAAATAGGAAAAAAAATAAGAAAAGGGCTTCTTATAGAGCGTGCTAACTACTACAGAACATATAAAATGTTAATACCTCTTGCTCCCTTTAACGTATGCATGCGTATGCAGACATATGGCATAAATAGGAAAAAAAATAAGAAGAGGGCTTCTTATAGAGCGTGCTAGCTACTACATGACGTACAAAATGTTAATATCTCTTGCTCCCTTAGACGTATGCATGCGTATGCAGACATGCGGCATAAATAGGAAAAAAAATAAGAAAAGGGCTTCTTATAGAGCGTGCTAGCTACTACATGACGTTCAAAATGTTAATATCTCTTGCTCCCTTAGACGTATGCATGCGTATGCAGACATACGGCATAAATAGGGAAAAAAATAAGAAAAGGGCTTCTTATAGAGCGTGCTAACTACTACAGAACATATAAAATGTTAAGAGCTCTTGCTCCCTTTAACGTATGCATGCGTATGCAGACATATGGCATAAATAGGAAAAAAAATAAGAAGAGGGCTAGCTACTACATGACGTACAAAATGTTAATATCTCTTGCTCCCTTAGACGTATGCATGCGTATGCAGACATGCGGCATAAATAGGAAAAAAAATAAGAAAAGGGCTTCTTATAGAGCGTGCTAGCTACTACATGACGTTCAAAATGTTAATATCTCTTGCTCCCTTAGACGTATGCATGCGTATGCAGACATACGGCATAAATAGGAAAAAAAATAAGAAAAGGGCTTCTTATAGAGCGTGCTAACTACTACAGAACATATAAAATGTTAAGAGCTCTTGCTCCCTTTAACGTATGCATGCGTATGCGTATGCTAGCTACTACAGACCATATAAAATGTTAATACCTCTTGCTCCCTTTAACGTATGCATGCGTATGCAGACATACTGCATAAATAGGAAAAAATCCTAAGAAAAGGGCTTCTTATAGAGCGTGCTAGCTACTACATGACGTACAAAATGTTAATATCTCTTGCTCCCTTAGACGTATGCATGCGTATGCAGACATACGGCATAAATGGGAAATAAAATAAGAAAAGGGCTTCTTATAGAGCGTGCTAACTTCTACAGAACATATAAAATGTTAAGAGCTCTTGCTCCCTTTAACGTATGCATGCGTATGCAGACATACTGCATAAATAGGAAAAAACCTAAGAAAAGGGCTTCTTTTAGAGCGTGCTAGCTACTACAGAACATATAAAATGTTAATACCTCTTGCTCCCTTTAACGTATGCATGCGTATGCAGACATACTGCATAAATAGGAAAAAATCCTAAGAAAAGGGCTTCTTATAGAGCGTGCTAGCTACTACATGACGTACAAAATGTTAATATCTCTTGCTCCCTTAGACGTATGCATGCGTATGCAGACATGCGGCATAAATAGGAAAAAAAATAAGAAAAGGGCTTCTTATAGAGCGTGCTAGCTACTACATGACGTTCAAAATGTTAATATCTCTTGCTCCCTTAGACGTATGCATGCGTATGCAGACATACGGCATAAATAGGAAAAAAAATAAGAAAAGGGCTTCTTATAGAGCGTGCTAACTACTACAGAACATATAAAATGTTAAGAGCTCTTGCTCCCTTTAACGTATGCATGCGTATGCAGACATATGGCATAAATAGGAAAAAAAATAAGAAGAGGGCTTCTTATAGAGCGTGCTAGCTACTACATGACGTACAAAATGTTAATATCTCTTGCTCCCTTAGACGTATGCATGCGTATGCAGACATGCGGCATAAATAGGAAAAAAAATAAGAAAAGGGCTTCTTATAGAGCGTGCTAGCTACTACATGACGTTCAAAATGTTAATATCTCTTGCTCCCTTAGACGTATGCATGCGTATGCAGACATACGGCATAAATAGGAAAAAAAATAAGAAAAGGGCTTCTTATAGAGCGTGCTAACTACTACAGAACATATAAAATGTTAAGAGCTCTTGCTCCCTTTAACGTATGCATGCGTATGCAGACATATGGCATAAATAGGAAAAAAAATAAGAAGAGGGCTTCTTATAGAGCGTGCTAGCTACTACATGACGTACAAAATGTTAATATCTCTTGCTCCCTTAGACGTATGCATGCGTATGCAGACATGCGGCATAAATAGGAAAAAAAATAAGAAAAGGGCTTCTTATAGAGCGTGCTAGCTACTACATGACGTTCAAAATGTTAATATCTCTTGCTCCCTTAGACGTATGCATGCGTATGCAGACATACGGCATAAATAGGAAAAAAAATAAGAAAAGGGCTTCTTATAGAGCGTGCTAACTACTACAGAACATATAAAATGTTAAGAGCTCTTGCTCCCTTTAACGTATGCATGCGTATGCAGACATATGGCATAAATAGGAAAAAAAATAAGAAGAGGGCTTCTTATAGAGCGTGCTAGCTACTACATGACGTACAAAATGTTAATATCTCTTGCTCCCTTAGACGTATGCATGCGTATGCAGACATGCGGCATAAATAGGAAAAAAAATAAGAAAAGGGCTTCTTATAGAGCGTGCTAGCTACTACATGACGTTCAAAATGTTAATATCTCTTGCTCCCTTAGACGTATGCATGCGTATGCAGACATGCGGCATAAATAGGAAAAAAAATAAGAAAAGGGCTTCTTATAGAGCGTGCTAGCTACTACATGACGTTCAAAATGTTAATATCTCTTGCTCCCTTAGACGTATGCATGCGTATGCAGACATACGGCATAAATAGGAAAAAAAATAAGAAAAGGGCTTCTTATAGAGCGTGCTAACTACTACAGAACATATAAAATGTTAAGAGCTCTTGCTCCCTTTAACGTATGCATGCGTATGCAGACATATGGCATAAATAGGAAAAAAAATAAGAAGAGGGCTTCTTATAGAGCGTGCTAGCTACTACATGACGTACAAAATGTTAATATCTCTTGCTCCCTTAGACGTATGCATGCGTATGCAGACATGCGGCATAAATAGGAAAAAAAATAAGAAAAGGGCTTCTTATAGAGCGTGCTAGCTACTACATGACGTTCAAAATGTTAATATCTCTTGCTCCCTTAGACGTATGCATGCGTATGCAGACATACGGCATAAATAGGAAAAAAAATAAGAAAAGGGCTTCTTATAGAGCGTGCTAACTACTACAGAACATATAAAATGTTAAGAGCTCTTGCTCCCTTTAACGTATGCATGCGTATGCGTATGCTAGCTACTACAGACCATATAAAATGTTAATACCTCTTGCTCCCTTTAACGTATGCATGCGTATGCAGACATACTGCATAAATAGGAAAAAATCCTAAGAAAAGGGCTTCTTATAGAGCGTGCTAGCTACTACATGACGTACAAAATGTTAATATCTCTTGCTCCCTTAGACGTATGCATGCGTATGCAGACATACGGCATAAATGGGAAATAAAATAAGAAAAGGGCTTCTTATAGAGCGTGCTAACTACTACAGAACATATAAAATGTTAAGAGCTCTTGCTCCCTTTAACGTATGCATGCGTATGCAGACATACTGCATAAATAGGAAAAAACCTAAGAAAAGGGCTTCTTTTAGAGCGTGCTAGCTACTACAGAACATATAAAATGTTAATACCTCTTGCTCCCTTTAACGTATGCATGCGTATGCAGACATACTGCATAAATAGGAAAAAATCCTAAGAAAAGGGCTTCTTATAGAGCGTGCTAGCTACTACATGACGTACAAAATGTTAATATCTCTTGCTCCCTTAGACGTATGCATGCGTATGCAGACATACGGCATAAATGGGAAATAAAATAAGAAAAGGGCTTCTTATAGAGCGTGCTAACTACTACAGAACATATAAAATGTTAATATCTCTTGCTCCCTTAGACGTATGCATGCGTATGCAGACATTCGGCATAAATAGGAAAAAAAATAAGAAAAGGGCTTCTTATAGAGCGTGCTAGCTACTACATGACGTTCAAAATGTTAATATCTCTTGCGTATGCAGACATACTGCATAAATAGGAAAAAACCTAAGAAATTGGCTTCTTATAGAGCATGCTAGCGTACAAAATGTTAATATCTCTTGCTCCGTTAGACGTATGCATGCGTATGCAGACATACGGCATAAATAGGAAAAAAAATAAGAAAAGGGCTTCTTATAGAGCGTGCATGACGTTCAAAATGTTAATATCTCTTGCTGCCTTAGACGTATGCATGCGTATGCAGACATACTGCATAAATAGGAAAAAAACCTAAGAAAATGGCTTCTTATAGAGCGTGCTAGCTACTCCATGACGTACAAAATGTTAATATCTCTTGCTCCCTTAGACGTATGCATGCGTATGCAGACATTCTGCATAAATAGGAAAAAACCTAAGAAAAGGGCTTCTTATAGAGCGTGCTAGCTACTACAGAACATATAAAATGTTAATACCTCCTGCTCCCTTTAACGTATGCATGCGTATGCAGACATACTGCATAAATAGGAAAAAACCTAAGAAAAGGGCTTCTTATAGAGCGTGCTAGCTACTACAGAACACATAAAATGTTAATAGCTCTTGCTCCCTTTAACGTATGAACATATAAAACATATGCAGACATACTGCATAAATAGGAAAAAAACCTAAGAAAAGGGCTTCTTATAGAGCGTGCTAACTACTACAGAACATATAAAATGTTAATAGCCCTTTAACGTATGCATGCGTATGCAGACATACTGCATAAATAAGACAAAACCTAAGAAAAGGGCTTCTTATAGAGCATGCTAGCGTACAAAATGTTAATATCTCTTGCTCCGTTAGACGTATGCATGCGTATGCAGACATACGGCATAAATAGGAAAAAAAAAAAGAAAAGGGCTTCTTATAGAGCGTGCTAACTACTACAGAACATATAACATGTTAATACCTCTTGCTCCCTTTAACGTATGCATGCGTATGCAGACATACTGCATAAATAGGAAAAAAACCTAAGAAAATGGCTTCTTATAGAGCGTGCTAGCTACTCCATGACGTACAAAATGTTAATATCTCTTGCTCCCTTAGACGTATGCATGCGTATGCAGACATATGGCATAAATAGGAAAAAAAATAAGAAAAGGGCTTCTTATAGAGCGTGCATGACGTTCAAAATGTTAATATCTCTTGCTGCCTTAGACGTATGCATGCGTATGCAGACATACTGCATAAATAGGAAAAAAACCTAAGAAAAGGGCTTCTTATAGAGCGTGCTAGCTACTACATGACGTACAAAATGTTAATATCTCTTGCTCCCTTAGACGTATGCATGCGTATGCAGACATACGGCATAAATAGGAAATAAAATAAGAAAAGGGCTTCTTATAGAGCGTGCTAACTACTACAGAACATATAAAATGTTGATAGCTCTTGCTCCCTTTAACGTATGCATGCGTATGCAGACATACTGCATAAATAAGAAAAAACCTAAGAAAAGGGCTTCTTATAGAGCGTGCTAGCTACTACATGACGTACAAAATGTTAATATCTCTTGCTCCCTTAGACGTATGCATGCGTATGCAGACATACGGCATAAATAGGAAAAAAAAAATAAGAAAAGGGCTTCTTATAGAGCGTGATAACTACTACAGAACATATAAAATGTTAATAGCTCTTGCTCCCTTTAACGTATGCATGCGTATGCAGACATACTGCATAAATAAGAAAAAATCTAAGAAAAGGGCTTCTTATAGAGCGTGCTAGCTACTACATGACGTACAAAATGTTCCCTTAGATGTATGCATGCGTATGCAGACATACTGCATAAATAGGAAAAAACCTAAGAAAAGGGCTTCTTATAGAGCGTGCTAACTACTACAGAACATATAACATGTTAATACCTCTTGCTCCCTTTAACGTATGCATGCGTATGCAGGCATACTGCATAAATAGGAAAAAAACCTAAGAAAATGGCTTCTTATAGAGCGTGCTAGCTACTACAGAACATATAAAACCTCCTGCTCCCTTTAACGTATCCATGCGTATGCAGACATGCGGCATAAATAGGAAAAAAAATAAGAAAAGGGCTTCTTATAGAGCGTGCTAACTACTACAGAACATATAAAATGTTAATATCTCTTGCTCCCTTAGACGTATGCATGCGTATGCAGACATATGGCATAAATAGGAAAAAAAATAAGAAAAGGGCTTCTTATAGAGCGTGCTAGCTACTACAGAACATATAAAATGTTAATACCTCTTGCTCCCTTTAACGTATGCATGCGTATGCATACTGCATAAATAGGAAAAAATCCTAAGAAAAGGGCTTCTTATAGAGCGTGCTAGCTACTACATGACGTACAAAATGTTAATATCTCTTGCTCCCTTAGACGTATGCATTCGTATGCAGACATACGGCATAAATAGGAAAAAAAAATAAGAAAAGGGCTTCTTATAGAGCGTGCTAGTTACTACATGACGTTCAAAATGTTAATATCTCTTGCTCCCTTATATGGGATAAGAAAATAAGAAAAGGGCTTCTTATAGAGCGTGCTAGCTACTACAGACCATATAAAATGTTAATACCTCTTGCTCCCTTTAACGTATGCATGCGTATGCAGACATACTGCATAAATAGGAAAAAATCCTAAGAAAAGGGCTTCTTATAGAGTGTGCTAGCTACTACATGACGTACAAAATGTTAATATCTCATGCATGCGTATGCAGACATACGGCATAAATGGGAAATAAAATAAGATAAGGGCTTCTTATAGAGCGTGCTAACTACTACAGAACATATAAAATGTTAAGAGCTCTTGCTCCCTTTAACGTATGCATGCGTATGCAGACATACTGCATAAATAGGAAAAAACCTAAGAAAAGGGCTTCTTTTAGAGCGTGCTAGCTACTACAGAACATATAAAATGTTAATACCTCTTGCTCCCTTTAACGTATGCATGCGTATGCAGACATACTGCATAAATAGGAAAAAATCCTAAGAAAAGGGCTTCTTATAGAGCGTGCTAGCTACTACATGACGTACAAAATGTTAATATCTCTTGCTCCCTTAGACGTATGCATGCGTATGCAGACATACGGCATAAATAGGAAATAAAATAAGAAAAGGGCTTCTTATAGAGCGTGCTAACTACTACAGAACATATAAAATGTTAATAGCTCTTGCTCCCTTTAACGTATGCATGCGTATGCAGACATACTGCATAAATAAGAAAAAACCTAAGAAAAGGGCTTCTTATAGAGCGTGCTAGCTACTACATGACGTACAAAATGTTAATATCTCTTGCTCCCTTAGACGTATGCATGCGTATGCAGACATACGGCATAAATAGGGAAAAAAAATAAGAACAGGGCTTCTTATAGAGCGTGATAACTACTACAGAACATATAAAATGTTAATAGCTCTTGCTCCCTTTAACGTATGCGTGCGTATGCAGACATACTGCATAAATAGGAAAAAACCTAAGAAAAGGGCTTCTTATAGAGCGTGCTAGCTACTACAGAACATATAAAACCTCTTGCTCCCTTTAACGTATGCATGCGTATGCAGACATACTGCATAAATAGGAAAAAACCTAAGAAATGGGCTTCTTATAGAGCGTGCTAGCTACTACAGAACATATAAAATGTTAATATCTCTTGCTCCCTTAGACGTATGCATGCGTATGCAGACATTCGGCATAAATAGGAAAAAAAATAAGAAAAGGGCTTCTTATAGAGCGTGATAGCTACTACATGACGTACAAAATGTTAATATTTCTTGCTCCCTTAGACGTATGCATGCGTATGCAGACATACGGCGTAAATAGGAAATAAAATAAGAAAAGGGCTTCTTATAGAGCGTGCTAGCTACTACATGACGTTCAAAATGTTAATATCTCTTGCGTATGCAGACATACTGCATAAATAGGAAAAAACCTAAGAAGTGGGCTTCTTATAGAGCGTGCTAACTACTACAGAACATATAAAATGTTAATAGCCCTTTAACGTATGCATGCGTATGCAGACATACTGCATAAATAACACAAAACCTAAGAAAAGGGCTTCTTATAGAGCATGCTAGCGTACAAAATGTTAATATCTCTTCCTCCGTTAGACGTATGCATGCGTATGCAGACATGCGGCATAAATAGGAAAAAAAATAAGAAAAGGGCTTCTTATAGAGCGTGCTAACTACTACAGAACATATAACATGTTAATACCTCTTGCTCCCTTTAACGTATGCATGCGTATGCAGACATACTGCATAAATAGGAAAAAAACCTAAGAAAATGGCTTCTTATAGAGCGTGCTAGCTACTCCATGACGTACAAAATGTTAATATCTCTTGCTCCCTTAGACGTATGCATGCGTATGCAGACATATGGCATAAATAGGAAAAAAAATAAGAAAAGGGCTTCTTATAGAGCGTGCATGGCGTTCAAAATGTTAATATCTCTTGCTGCCTTAGACGTATGCATGCGTATGCAGACATACTGCATAAATAGGAAAAAAACCTAAGAAAAGGGCTTCTTATAGAGCGTGCTAGCTACTACATGACGTACAAAATGTTAAAATCTCTTGCTCCCTTAGACGTATGCATGCGTATGCAGACATACGGCATAAATAGGAAATAAAATAAGAAAAGGGCTTCTTATAGAGCGTGCTAACTACTACAGAACATATAAAATGTTAATAGCTCTTGCTCCCTTTAACGTATGCATGCGTATGCAGACATACTGCATAAATAAGAAAAAACCTAAGAAAAGGGCTTCTTATAGAGCGTGCTAGCTACTACATGACGTACAAAATGTTAATATCTCTTGCTCCCTTAGACGTATGCATGCGTATGCAGACATACGGCATAAATAGGGAAAAAAAATAAGAACAGGGCTTCTTATAGAGCGTGATAACTACTACAGAACATATAAAATGTTAATAGCTCTTGCTCCCTTTAACGTATGCGTGCGTATGCAGACATACTGCATAAATAAGAAAAAACCTAAGAAAAGGGCTTCTTATAGAGCGTGCTAGCTACTACATGACGTACAAAATGTTCCCTTAGATGTATGCATGCGTATGCAGACATACTGCATAAATAGGAAAAAACCTAAGAAAAGGGCTTCTTATAGAGCGTGCTAACTACTACAGAACATATAACATGTTAATACCTCTTGCTCCCTTTAACGTATGCATGCGTATGCAGGCATACTGCATAAATAGGAAAAAAACCTAAGAAAATGGCTTCTTATAGAGCGTGCTAGCTACTACAGAACATATAAAACCTCTTGCTCCCTTTAACGTATGCATGCGTATGCAGACATACTGCATTAATAGGAAAAAACCTAAAAAATGGGATTCTTATAGAGCGTGCTAGCTAATACAGAACATATAAAATGTTAATATCTCTTGCTCCCTTAGACGTATGCATGCGTATGCAGACATACTGCATAAATAGGAAAAAAACCTAAGAAAAGGCCTTCTTATAGAGCGTGCTAGCTACTACATGACGTACAAAATGTTAATATCTCTTGCTCCCTTAGACGTATGCATGCGTATGCAGACATACGGCATAAATAGGAAAAAAAATAAGAAAAGTTCTTATAGAGCGTGCTAGCTACTACATGACGTTCAAAATGTTAATATCTCTTGCTCCCTTAGACGTATGCATGCGTATGCAGACATACGGCATAAATAGGAAAAAAAATAAGAAAAGGGCTTCTTATAGAGCGTGCTAACTACTACATGACGTACAAAATGTTAATATCTCTTGCTCCCTTAGACGTATGCATGCGTATGCAGACATACTGCATAAATAGGAAAAAAACCTAAGAAAAGGGCTTCTTATAGAGCGTGCTAGCTACTACATGACGTACAAAATGTTAATATCTCTTGCTCCCTTAGACGTATGCATGCGTATGCAGACATACGGCATAAATAGGAAATAAAATAAGAAAAGGGCTTCTTATAGAGCGTGCTAACTACTACAGAACATATAAAATGTTAATATCTCTTGCTCCCTTAGACGTATGCATGCGTATGCAGACATACTGCATAAATAGGAAAAAAACCTAAGAAAAGGCCTTCTTATAGAGCGTGCTAGCTACTACATGACGTACAAAATGTTAATATCTCTTGCTCCCTTAGACGTATGCATGCGTATGCAGACATACGGCATAAATAGGAAAAAAAAATAAGAAAAGGGCTTCTTATAGAGCGTGCTAGCTACTACATGACGTTCAAAATGTTAATATCTCTTGCTCCCTTAGACGTATGCATGCGTATGCAGACATACGGCATAAATAGGAAAAAAAATAAGAAAAGGGCTTCTTATAGAGCGTGCTAACTACTACAGAACATATAAAATGTTAAGAGCTCTTGCTCCCTTTAACGTATGCATGCGTATGCAGACATACTGCATAAATAGGAAAAAACCTAAGAAAAGGGCTTCTTATAGAGCGTGCTAGCTACTACATGACGTTCAAAATGTTAATATCTCTTGCTCCCTTAGACGTATGCATGCGTATGCAGACATATGCCATAAATAGGAAAAAAAATAAGAAAAGGGCTTCTTATAGAGCGTGCTAGCTACTACATGACGTTCAAAATGTTAATAACTCTTGCTCCCTTAGCCGTATGCATGCGTATGCAGACATACTGCATAAATAGGAAAAAAACCTAAGAAAAGGGCTTCTTATAGAGCGTGCTAGCTACTACATGACGTACAAAATGTTAATATCTCTTGCTCCCTTAGACGTATGCATGCGTATGCAGACATACGGCATAAATAAAAAAAAAAAAAAAGAAAAGGGCTTCTTATAGAGCGTGCTAGCTACTACATGACGTACAAAATGTCAATATCTCTTGCTCCTTTATGCATGCGTATGCAGACATGCGGCATAAATAGGAAAAAAAATAAGAAAAGGGCTTCTTATAGAGCGTGCTAACTACTACAGAACATATAAAATGTTAATACCTCTTGCTCCCTTTAACGTATGCATGCGTATGCAGACATGCGGCATAAATAGGAAAAAAAATAAGAAAAGGGCTTCTTATAGAGCGTGCTAACTACTACAGAACATATAAAATGTTAATACCTCTTGCTCCCTTTAACGTATGCATGCGTATGCATACTGCATAAATAGGAAAAAATCCTAAGAAAAGGGCTTCTTATAGAGCGTGCTAGCTACTACATGACGTACAAAATGTTAATATCTCTTGCTCCCTTAGACGTATGCATTCGTATGCAGACATACTGCATAAATAGGAAAAAACCTAAGAAATGGGCTTCTTATAGAGCGTGCTAGCTACTACAGAACATATAAAATGTCAATATCTCTTGCTCCCTTAGACGTATGCATGCGTATGCAGACATACTGCATAAATAGGAAAAAATCCTAAGAAAAGGGCTTCTTATAGAGCGTGCTAGCTACTACATGACGTACAAAATGTTACTATCTCTTGCTCCCTTAGACGTATGCATGCGTATGCAGACATACGGCATAAATAGGAAAAAAAAATAAGAAAAGGGCTTCTTATAGAGCGTGCTAGCTACTACCTGAACGTCAAAATGTTAATATCTCTTGCTCCCTTAGACGTATGCATGCGTATGCAGACATACTGCATAAATAGGAAAAAAACCTAAGAAAAGGGCTTCTTATAGAGCGTGATAGCTACTACATGACGTACAAAATGTTAATATCTCTTGCTCCCTTAGACGTATGCATGCGTATGCAGACATACTGCATAAATAGGAAAAAAACCTAAGAAAAGGCCTTCTTATAGAGCGTGCTAGCTACTACATGACGTACAAAATGTTAATATCTCTTGCTCCCTTAGACGTGTGCATGCGTATGCAGACATACGGCATAAATAGGAAAAAAAAATAAGAAAAGGGCTTCTTATACAGCGTGCTAGCTACTACCTGAACGTCAAAATGTTAATATCTCTTGCTCCCTTAGACGTATGCATGCGTATGCAGACATACTGCATAAATAGGAAAAAAACCTAAGAAAAGGGCTTCTTATAGAGCGTGCTAGCTACTACATGACGTACAAAATGTTAATATCTCTTGCTCCCTTAGACGTATGCATGCGTATGCAGACATATGGCATAAATAGGAAAAAAAAATAAGAAAAGGGCTTCTTATAGAGCGTGCTAGCTACTACCTGAACGTCAAAATGTTAATATCTCTTGCTCCCTTAGACGTATGCATGCGTATGCAGACATACTGCATAAATAGGAAAAAAAAATAAGAAAAGGGCTTCTTATAGAGCGTGCTAGCTACTACATGACGTTCAAAATGTTAATATCTCTTGCTCCCTTAGACGTATGCATGCGTATGCAGACATACGGCATAAAAAGGAAAAAAAAATAAGAAAAGGGCTTCTTATAGAGCGTGCTAGCTACTACATGACGTACAAAATGTTAATATCTCTTGCTCCCTTAGACGTATGCATGCGTATGCAGACATACTGCATAAATAGGAAAAAATCCTAAGAAAAGGGCTTCTTATAGAGCGTGCTAGCTACTACATGACGTACAAAATGTTACTATCTCTTGCTCCCTTGGACGTATGCATGCGTATGCAGACATGCGGCATAAATAGGAAAAAAAAAGAAAAGGGCTTCTTATAGAGCGTGCTAACTACTACAGAACATATAAAATGTTAATACCTCTTGCTCCCTTTAACGTATGCATGCGTATGCAGACATGCGTCATAAATAGGAAAAAAAATAAGAAAAGGGCTTCTTATAGAGCGTGCTAACTACTACAGAACATATAAAATGTTAATACCTCTTGCTCCCTTTAACGTATGCATGCGTATGCATACTGCATAAACAGGAAAAAATCCTAAGAAAAGGGCTTCTTATAGAGCGTGCTAGCTACTACATGACGTACAAAATGTTAATATCTCTTGCTCCCTTAGACGTATGCATTCGTATGCAGACATACGGCATAAATAGGAAAAAAAAATAAGAAAAGGGCTTCTTATAGAGCGTGCTAGCTACTACATGACGTTCAAAATGTTAATATCTCTTGCTCCCTTAGACGTATGCATGCGTATGCAGACATATGGCATAAATAGGAAAAAAAAATAAGAAAAGGGCTTCTTATAGAGCGTGCTAGCTACTACATGACGTTCAAAATGTTAATATCTCTTGCTCCCTTAGACGTATGCATGCATATGCAGACATACTGCATAAATAGGAAAAAAACCTAAGAAAAGGGCTTCTTATAGAGCGTGCTAGCTACTACATGACGTACAAAATGTTAATATCACTTGCTCCTTTAGACGTATGCATGCGTATGCAGACATACTGCATAAATAGGAAAAAAACCTAAGAAAAGGGCTTCTTATAGAGCGTGCTAGCTACTACATGACGTACAAAATGTTAATATCTCTTGCTCCCTTAGACGTATGCATGCGTATGCAGACATATGGCATAAATAGGAAAAAAAAATAAGAAAAGGGCTTCTTATAGAGCGTGCTAGCTACTACCTGAACGTCAAAATGTTAATATCTCTTGCTCCCTGCATGCGTATGCAGACATACTGCATAAATAGGAAAAAAACCTAAGAAAAGGGCTTCTTATAGAGCGTGCTAGCTACTACAGAACATATACAATGTTAATACCTCTTGCTCCCTTTAACGTATGCATGCGTATGCAGACATATGGCATAAATAGGAAAAAAAATAAGAAGAGGGCTTCTTATAGAGCGTGCTAGCTACTACATGACGTACAAAATGTTAATATCTCTTGCTCCCTTAGACGTATGCATGCGTATGTAGACATGCGGCATAAATAGGAAAAAAAATAAGAAAAGGGCTTCTTATAGAGCGTGCTAACTACTACAGAACATATAAAATGTTAATAGCTCTTGTTCCCTTTAACGTATGCATGCGTATGCAGACATACTGCATAAATAGGAAGAAACCTAAGAAATGGGCTTCTTATAGAGCGTGCTAGCTACTACAGAACATATAAAATGTTAATATCGCTTGCTCCCTTAGACGTATGCATGCGTATGCAGACATACTGCATAAATAGGAAAAAATCCTAAGAAAAGGGCTTCTTATAGAGCGTGCTAGCTACTACATGACGTACAAAATGTTACTATCTCTTGCTCCCTTAGACGTATGCATGTGTATGCAGACATGCGGCATAAATAGGAAAAAAAAAAGAAAAGGGCTTCTTATAGAGCGTGCTAACTACTACAGAACATATAAAATGTTAATACCTCTTGCTCCCTTTAACGTATGCATGCGTATGCAGACATGCGGCATAAATAGGAAAAAAAATAAGAAAAGGGCTTCTTATAGAGCGTGCTAACTACTACAGAACATATAAAATGTTAATACCTCTTGCTGCCTTTAACGTATGCATGCGTATGCATACTGCATAAATAGGAAAAAATCCTAAGAAAAGGGCTTCTTATAGAGCGTGCTAGCTACTACATGACGTACAAAATGTTAATATCTCTTGCTCCCTTAGACGTATGCATGCGTATGCAGACATATGGCATAAATAGGAAAAAAAAATAAGAAAAGGGCTTCTTATAGAGCGTGCTAGCTACTACCTGAACGTCAAAATGTTAATATCTCTTGCTCCCTTAGACGTATGCATGCGTATGCAGACATACTGCATAAATAGGAAAAAAACCTAAGAAAAGGGCTTCTTATAGAGCGTGCTAGCTACTACATGACGTACAAAATGTTAATATCTCTTGCTCCCTTAGACGTATGCATGCATTATGCAGACATACTGCATAAATAGGAAAAAAACCTAAGAAAAGGGCTTCTTATAGAGCGTGCTAGCTACTACATGACGTACAAAATGTTAATATCTCTTGCTCCCTTAGACGTATGCATGCGTATGCAGACATGCGGCATAAATAGGAAAAAAAAAAGGAAAGGGCTTCTTATAGAGCGTGCTAACTACTACAGAACATATAAAATGTTAATACCTCTTGCTCCCTTTAACGTATGCATGCGTATGCAGACATGCGGCATAAATAGGAAAAAAAATAAGAAAAGGGCTTCTTATAGAGCGTGCTAGCTACTACATGACGTTCAAAATGTTAATATCTCTTGCTCCCTTAGACGTATGCATGCGTATGCAGACATACTGCATAAATAGGAAAAAAACCTAAGAAAAGGGCCTCTTATAGAGCGTGCTAGCTACTACATGACGTACAAAATGTTAATATCTCTTGCTCCCTTAGACGTATGCATGCGTATGCAGACATATGGCATAAATAGGAAAAAAAAATAAGAAAAGGGCTTCTTATATAGCGTGCTAGCTACTACCTGAACGTCAAAATGTTAATATCTCTTGCTCCCTTAGACGTATGCATGCGTATGCAGACATACTGCATAAATAGGAAAAAAACCTAAGAAAAGGGCTTCTTATAGAGCGTGCTAGCTACTACATGACGTACAAAATGTTAATATCTCTTGCTCCCTTAGACGTATGCATGCATTATGCAGACATACTGCATAAATAGGAAAAAAACCTAAGAAAAGGGCTTCTTATAGAGCGTGCTAGCTACTACATGACGTACAAAATGTTAATATCTCTTGCTCCCTTAGACGTATGCATGCGTATGCAGACATGCGGCATAAATAGGAAAAAAAAAAGAAAAGGGCTTCTTATAGAGCGTGCTAACTACTACAGAACATATAAAATGTTAATACCTCTTGCTCCCTTTAACGTATGCATGCGTATGCAGACATGCGGCATAAATAGGAAAAAAAATAAGAAAAGGGCTTCTTATAGAGCGTGCTAGCTACTACCTGAACGTCAAAATGTTAATATCTCTTGCTCCCTTAGACGTATGCATGCGTATGCAGACATACTGCATAAATAGGAAAAAACCTAAGAAATGGGCTTCTTATAGAGCGTGCTAGCTACTACAGAACATATAAAATGTTAATATGCAGACATACTGCATAAATAGGAAAAAATCCTAAGAAAAGGGCTTCTTATAGAGCGTGCTAGCTACTACATGACGTACAAAATGTTAATATCTCTTGCTCCCTTAGACGTATGCATGCGTATGCAAACATACGGCATAAATAGGAAAAAAAAATAAGAAAAGGGCTTCTTATAGAGCGTGCTAGCTACTACATGACGTACAAAATGTTAATATCTCTTGCTCCCTTAGACGTATGCATGCGTATGCAGACATGCGGCATAAATAGGAAAAAAAAATAAGAAAAGGGCTTCTTATAGAGCGTGCTAACTACTACAGAACATATAAAATGTTAATACCTCTTGCTCCCTTTAACGTATGCATGCGTATGCAGACATGCGGCATAAATAGGAAAAAAAATAAGAAAAGGGCTTCTTATAGAGCGTGCTAACTACTACAGAACATATAAAATGTTAATACCTCTTGCTCCCTTTAACGTATGCATGCGTATGCATACTGCATAAATAGGAAAAAAACCTAAGAAAAGGGCTTCTTATAGAGCGTGATAGCTACTACATGACGTACAAAATGTTAATATCACTTGCTCCCTTAGACGTATGCATGCGTATGCAGACATACTGCATAAATAGGAAAAAAACCTAAGAAAAGGGCTTCTTATAGAGCGTGCTAGCTACTACATGACGTACAAAATGTTAATATCTCTTGCTCCCTTAGACGTATGCATGCGTATGCAGACATATGGCATAAATAGGAAAAAAAAATAAGAAAAGGGCTTCTTATAGAGCGTGCTAGCTACTACCTGAACGTCAAAATGTTAATATCTCTTGCTCCCTTAGACGTATGCATGC
This sequence comes from Merodon equestris, assembly GCA_958301585.1. Lineage (NCBI taxonomy): Eukaryota > Metazoa > Arthropoda > Insecta > Diptera > Syrphidae > Merodon > Merodon equestris. Next base: position 361,684 of record CATQJT010000042.1, read on the forward strand.
GTATGCAGACATACTGCATAAATAGGAAAAAAACCTAAGAAAAGGGCTTCTTATAGAGCGTGCTAGCTACTACATGACGTACAAAATGTTAATATCTCTTGCTCCCTTAGACGTATGCATGCATATGCAGACATACTGCATAAATAGGAAAGAAACCTAAGAAAAGGGCTTCTTATAGAGCGTGCTAGCTACTACATGACGTACAAAATGTTAATATCTCTTGCTCCCTTAGACGTATGCATGCGTATGCAAACATACGGCATAAATAGGAAAAAAAAATAAGAAAAGGGCTTCTTATAGAGCGTGCTAGCTACTACATGACGTACAAAATGTTAATATCTCTTGCTCCCTTAGACGTATGCATGCGTATGCAGACATGCGGCATAAATAGGAAAAAAAAATAAGAAAAGGGCTTCTTATAGAGCGTGCTAACTACTACAGAACATATAAAATGTTAATACCTCTTGCTCCCTTTAACGTATGCATGCGTATGCATACTGCATAAATAGGAAAAAATCCTAAGAAAAGGGCTTCTTATAGAGCGTGCTAGCTACTACATGACGTACAAAATGTTAATATCTCTTGCTCCCTTAGACGTATGCATTCGTATGCAGACATACGGCATAAATAGGAAAAAAAAATAAGAAAAGGGCTTCTTATAGAGCGTGCTAGCTACTACCTGAACGTCAAAATGTTAATATCTCTTGCTCCCTTAGACGTATGCATGCGTATGCAGACATACTGCATAAATAGGAAAAAACCTAAGAAATGGGCTTCTTATAGAGCGTGCTAGCTACTACAGAACATATAAAATGTTAATATCTCTTGCTCCCTTAGACGTATGCATGTGTATGCAGACATACGGCATAAATAGGAAAAAAAAATAAGAAAAGGGCTTCTTATAGAGCGTGCTAGCTACTACATGACGTACAAGATGTTAATATATCTTGCTCCCTTAGTATGCATGCGTATGCAGACATGCGGCATAAATAGGAAAAAAAATAAGAAAAGGGCTTCTTATAGAGCGTGCTAGCTACTACAGAACATATAAAATGTTAATACCTCTTGCTCCCTTTAACGTATGCATGCGTATGCATACTGCATAAATAGGAAAAAATCCTAAGAAAAGTGCTTCTTATAGAGCGTGCTAGCTACTACCTGAACGTCAAAATGTTAATACCTCTTGCTCCCTTAGACGTATGCATGCGTATGCAGACATACTGCATAAATAGGAAAAAACCTAAGAAAAGGGCTTCTTATAGAGCGTACTACCTGAACGTCAAAATGTTAATATCTCTTGCTCCCTTAGACGTATGCATGCGTATGCAGACAAACTGCATAAATAGGAAAAAAACCTAAGAAAAGGGCTTCTTATAGAGCGTGCTAGCTACTACATGACGTACAAAATGTTAATATCTCTTGCTCCCTTAGACGTATGCATGCATATGCAGACATACTGCATAAATAGGAAAAAAACCTAAGAAAAGGGCTTCTTATAGAGCGTGCTAGCTACTACATGACGTACAAAATGTTAATATCTCTTGCTCCCTTAGACGTATGCATTCGTATGCAGACATACGGCATAAATAGGAAAAAAAAATAAGAAAAGGGCTTCTTATAGAGCGTGCTAGCTACTACATGACGTACAAAATGTTAATATCTCTTGCTCCCTTAGACGTATGCATGCGTATGCAGACATACGGCATAAATAGGAAAAAAAAAAGAAAAGGGCTTCTTATAGAGCGTGCTAACTACTACAGAACATATAAAATGTTAATACCTCTTGCTCCCTTTAACGTATGCATGCGTATGCAGACATGCGGCATAAATAGGAAAAAAAATAAGAAAAGGGCTTCTTATAGAGCGTGCTAGCTACTACCTGAACGTCAAAATGTTAATATCTCTTGCTCCCTTAGACGTATGCATGCGTATGCAGACATACTGCATAAATAGGAAAAAACCTAAGAAATGGGCTTCTTATAGAGCGTGCTAGCTACTACAGAACATATAAAATGTTAATATCTCTTGCTCCCTTAGACGTATGCATGCGTATGCAGACATACGGCATAAATAGGAAAAAAAAATAAGAAAAGGGCTTCTTATAGAGCGTGCTAGCTACTACATGACGTACAAAATGTTACTATCTCTTGCTCCCTTAGACGTATGCATGCGTATGCAGACATGCGGCATAAATAGGAAAAAAAAAAGAAAAGGGCTTCTTATAGAGCGTGCTAACTACTACAGAACATATAAAATGTTAATACCTCTTGCTCCCTTTAACGTATGCATGCGTATGCAGACATGCGGCATAAATAGGAAAAAAAATAAGAAAAGGGCTTCTTATAGAGCGTGCTAACTACTACAGAACATATAAAATGTTAATACCTCTTGCTCCCTTTAACGTATGCATGCGTATGCAGACATGCGGCATAAATAGGAAAAAAAATAAGAAAAGGGCTTCTTATAGAGCGTGCTAGCTACTACCTGAACGTCAAAATGTTAATATCTCTTGCTCCCTTAGACGTATGCATGCGTATGCAGACATACTGCATAAATAGGAAAAAAACCTAAGAAAGGGGCTTCTTATAGAGCGTGCTAGCTACTACATGACGTACAAAATTTTAATATCTCTTGCTCCCTTAGACGTATGCATGCATATGCAGACATACTGCATAAATAGGAAAAAAACCTAAGTACTTCTTCTACAGAACATATAAACTTCTGCTTCTTATAGAGCGTGCTAGCTACTACATGACGTACAAAATGTTAATATCTCTTGCTCCCTTAGACGTATGCATTCGTATGCAGACATACGGCATAAATAGGAAAAAAAAATAAGAAAAGGGCTTCTTATAGAGCGTGCTAGCTACTACCTGAACGTCAAAATGTTAATATCTCTTGCTCCCTTAGACGTATGCATGCGTATGCAGACATACTGCATAAATAGGAAAAAACCTAAGAAATGGGCTTCTTATAGAGCGTGCTAGCTACTACAGAACATATAAAATGTTAATATCTCTTGCTCCCTTAGACGGCATAAATAGGAAAAAAAAATAAGAAAAGGGCTTCTTATAGAGCGTGCTAGCTACTACCTGAACGTCAAAATGTTAATATCTCTTGCTCCCTTAGACGTATGCATGCGTATGCAGACATACGGCATAAATAGGAAAAAAAAAAGAAAAGGGCTTCTTATAGAGCGTGCTAACTACTACAGAACATATAAAATGTTAATACCTCTTGCTCCCTTTAACGTATGCATGCGTATGAAGACATGCGGCATAAATAGGAAAAAAAATAAATAAAATGTTAATATCTCTTGCTCCCTTAGACGTATGCATGCGTATGCAGACATACTGCATAAATAGGAAAAAACCTAAGAAATGGGCTTCTTATAGAGCGTGCTAGCTACTACATGACGTACAAAATGTTAATATCTCTTGCTCCCTTAGACGTATGCATTCGTATGCAGACATACGGCATAAATAGGAAAAAAAAATAAGAAAAGGGCTTTTTATAGAGCGTGCTAGCTACTACCTGAACGTCAAAATGTTAATATCTCTTGCTCCCTTAGACGTATGCATGCGTATGCAGACATACTGCATAAATAGGAAAAAACCTAAGAAATGGGCTTCTTATAGAGCGTGCATAGCTACTACAGAACATATAAAATGTTAATATCTCTTGCTCCCTTAGACGTATGCATGCGTATGCAGACATACGGCATAAATAGGAAAAAAAATAAGAAAAGGGCTTCTTATAGAGCGTGCTAGCTACTACAGACCATATAAAATGTTAATACCTCTTGCTCCCTTTAACGTATGCATGCGTATGCAGACATACTGCATAAATAGGAAAAAATCCTAAGAAAAGGGCTTCTTATAGAGCGTGCTAACTACTACAGAACATATAAAATGTTAATACCTCTTGCTCCCTTTAACGTATGCATGCGTATGCAGACATGCGGCATAAATAGGAAAAAAATAAGAAAAGGGCTTCTTATAGAGCGTGCTAGCTACTACCTGAACGTCAAAATGTTAATATCTCTTGCTCCCTTAGACGTATGCATGCGTATGCAGACATACTGCATAAATAGGAAAAAACCTAAGAAATGGGCTTCTTATAGAGCGTGCTAGCTACTACAGAACATATAAAATGTTAATATCTCTTGCTCCCTTAGACGTATGCATGCGTATGCAGACATACGGCATAAATAGGAAAAAAAAATAAGAAAAGGGCTTCTTATAGAGCGTGCTAGCTACTACATGACGTACAAAATGTTACTATCTCTTGCTCCCTTAGACGTATGCATGCGTATGCAGACATGCGGCATAAATAGGAAAAAAAAAAAGAAAAGGGCTTCTTATAGAGCGTGCTAACTACTACAGAACATATAAAATGTTAATACCTCTTGCTCCCTTTAACGTATGCATGCGTATGCAGACATGCGGCATAAATAGGAAAAAAAATAAGAAAAGTGCTTCTTATAGAGCGTGCTAACTACTACAGAACATATAAAATGTTAATACCTCTTTCTCCCTTTAACGTATGCATGCGTATGCATACTGCATAAATAGGAAAAAATCCCAAGAAAAGGGCTTCTTATAGAGCGTGCTAGCTACTACATGACGTACAAAATGTTAATATCTCTTGCTCCCTTAGACGTATGCAGACATACGGCATAAATAGGAAAAAAAAAATAAGAAAAGGGCTTCTTATAGAGCGTGCTAGCTACTACATGACGCTCAAAATGTTAATATCTCTTGCTCCCTTAGACGTGTGCATGCGTATGCAGACATACGGCATAAATAGGAAAAAAAATAAGAAAAGGGCTTCTTATAGAGCGTGCTAGCTACTACAGACCATATAAAATGTTAATACCTCTTGCTCCCTTTAACGTATAGACATACATACATACATACAGACATACTGCATAAATAGGAAAAAATCCTAAGAAAAGGGCTTCTTATAGAGCGTGCTAGCTACTACATGACGTACAAAATGTTAATATCTCTTGCTCCCTTAGACGTATGCATGCGTATGCAGACATATGGCATAAATAGGAAAAAAAAATAAGAAAAGGGCTTCTTATAGAGCGTGCTAGCTACTACATGACGTTCAAAATGTTAATATCTCTTGCTCCTTTAGACGTATGCATGCGTATGCAGACATACTGCATAAATAGGAAAAAAAAATAAGAAAAGGGCTTCTTATAGAGCGTGCTAGCTACTACCTGAACGTCAAAATGTTAATATCTCTTGCCCCTTAGACGTATGCATGCGTATGCAGACATACTGCATAAATAGGAAAAAAACCTAAGAAAAGGGCTTCTTATAGAGCGTGCTAGCTACTACAGAACATATAAAATGTTAATACCTCTTGCTCCCTTTAACGTATGCATGCGTATGCAGACATATGGCATAAATAGGAAAAAAAATAAGAAGAAAGCTTCTTATAGAGCGTGCTAGCTACTACATGACGTACAAAATGTTAATAGCTCTTGTTCCCTTTAACGTATGCATGCGTATGCAGACATACTGCATAAATAGGAAAAAACCTAAGAAATGGGCTTTTTATAGAGCGTGCTAGCTACTACAGAAAATATAAAATGTTAATATCTCTTGCTCCCTTAGACGTATGCATGCGTATGCAGACATACTGCATAAATAGGAAAAAATCCTAAGAAAAGGGCTTCTTATAGAGCGTGCTAGCTACTACATGACGTACAAAATGTTACTATCTCTTGCTCCCTTAGACGTATGCATGTGTATGCAGACATGCGGCATAAATAGGAAAAAAAAAAGAAAAGGGCTTCTTATAGAGCGTGCTAACTACTACAGAACATATAAAATGTTAATACCTCTTGCTCCCTTTAACGTATGCATGCGTATGCATACTGCATAAATAGGAAAAAATCCTAAGAAAAGGGCTTCTTATAGAGCGTGCTAGCTACTACATGACGTTCAAAATGTTAATATCTCTTGCTCCCTTAGACGTATGCATTCGTATGCAGACATACGGCATAAATAGGAAAAAAAAATAAGAAAAGGGCTTCTTATAGAGCGTGCTAGCTACTACATGACGTTCAAAATGTTAATATCTCTTGCTCCCTTAGACGTATGCATGCGTATGCAGACATACTGCATAAATAGGAAAAAAACCTAAGAAAAGGGCTTCTTATAGAGCGTGCTAGCTACTACATGACGTACAAAATGTTAATATCACTTGCTCCTTTAGACGTATGCATGCGTATGCAGACATACTGCATAAATAGGAAAAAAACCTAAGAAAAGGGCTTCTTATAGAGCGTGCTAGCTACTACATGACGTACAAAATGTTAATATCTCTTGCTCCCTTAGACGTATGCATGCGTATGGCATAAATAGGGAAAAAAAATAAGAAAAGGGCTTCTTATAGAGCGTGCTAGCTACTACATTACGTTCAAAATGTTAATATCTCTTGCTCCCTTAGACGTATGCATGCGTATGCAGACATACTGCATAAATAGGAAAAAAACCTAAGAAAAGGGCTTCTTATAGAGCGTGCTAGCTACTACATGACGTACAAAATGTTAATATCACTTGCTCCTTTAGACGTATGCATGCGTATGCAGACATACTGCATAAATAGGAAAAAAACCTAAGAAAAGGGCTTCTTATAGAGCGTGCTAGCTACTACATGACGTACAAAATGTTAATATCTCTTGCTCCCTTAGACGTATGCATGCGTATGCAGACATATGGCATAAATAGGAAAAAAAATAAGAAAAGGGCTTCTTATAGAGCGTGCTAGCTACTACCTGAACGTCAAAATATTAATATCTCTTGCTCCCTTAGACGTATGCATGCGTATGCAGACATACTGCATAAATAGGAAAAAAACCTAAGAAAAGGGCTTCTTATAGAGCGTGCTAGCTACTACAGAACATATAAAATGTTAATACCTCTTGCTCCCTTTAACGTATGCATGCGTATGCAGACATATGGCATAAATAGGAAAAAAAAATAAGAAGAGGGCTTCTTATAGAGCGTGCTAGCTACTACATGACGTACAAAATGTTAATAGCTCTTGTTCCCTTTAACGTATGCATGCGTATGCAGACATACTGCATAAATAGGAAAAAACCTAAGAAATGGGCTTCTTATAGAGCGTGCTAGCTACTACAGAACATATAAAATGTTAATATCTCTTGCTCCCTTAGACGTATGCATGCGTATGCAGACATACTGCATAAATAGGAAAAAATCCTAAGAAAAGGGCTTCTTATAGAGCGTGCTAGCTACTACATGACGTACAAAATGTTACTATCTCTTGCTCCCTTAGACGTATGCATGTGTATGCAGACATGCGGCATAAATAGGAAAAAAAAAGAAAAGGGCTTCTTATAGAGCGTGCTAACTACTACAGAACATATAAAATGTTAATACCTCTTGCTCCCTTTAACGTATGCATGCGTATGCAGACATGCGGCATAAATAGGAAAAAAAATAAGAAAAGGGCTTCTTATAGAGCGTGCTAACTACTACAGAACATATAAAATGTTAATACCTCTTGCTCCCTTTAACGTATGCATGCGTATGCATACTGCATAAATAGGAAAAAATCCTAAGAAAAGGGCTTCTTATAGAGCGTGCTAGCTACTACATGACGTACAAAATGTTAATATCTCTTGCTCCCTTAGACGTATGCATTCGTATGCAGACATACGGCATAAATAGGAAAAAAGAATAAGAAAAGGGCTTCTTATAGAGCGTGCTAGCTACTACATGACGTTCAAAATGTTAATATCTCTTGCTCCCTTAGACGTATGCATGCGTATGCAGACATACGGCATAAATAGGAAAAAAAATAAGAAAAGGGCTTCTTATAGAGCGTGCTAGCTACTACAGACCATATAAAATGTTAATACCTCTTGCTCCCTTTAACGTATGCATGCGTATGCAGACATACTGCATAAATAGGAAAAACTCCTAAGAAAAGGGCTTCTTATAGAGCGTGCTAGCTACTACATGACGTACAAAATGTTAATATCTCTTGCTCCCTCAGACGTATGCATGCGTTTGCAGACATATGCCATAAATAGGAAAAAAAAATAAGAAAAGGGCTTCTTATAGAGCGTGCTAGCTACTACATGACGTTCAAAATGTTAATATCTCTTGCACCCTTAGACGTATGCATGCGTATGCAGACATACTGCATAAATAGGAAAAAAACCTAAGAAAAGGGCTTCTTATAGAGCGTGCTAGCTACTACATGAAGTACAAAATGTTAATATCACTTGCTCCCTTAGACGTATGCATGCGTATGCAGACATACTGCATAAATAGGAAAAAAACCTAAGAAAAGGGCTTCTTATAGAGCGTGCTAGCTACTACATGACGTACAAAATGTTAATATCTCTTGCTCCCTTAGACGTATGCTTGCGTATGCAGACATATGGCATAAATAGGAAAAAAAAATAAGAAAAGGGCTTCTTATATAGCGTGCTAGCTACTACCTGAACGTCAAAATGTTAATATCTCTTGCTCCCTTAGACATATGCATGCGTATGCAGACATACTGCATAAATAGGAAAAAAACCTAAGAAAAGGGCTTCTTATAGAGCGTGCTAGCTACTACATGACGTACAAAATGTTAATATCTCTTGCTCCCTTAGACGTATGCATGCATTATGCAGACATACTGCATAAATAGGAAAAAAACCTAAGAAAAGGGCTTCTTATAGAGCGTGCTAGCTACTACCTGAACGTCAAAATGTTAATATCTCTTGCTCCCTTAGACGTATGCATGCGTATGCAGACATACTGCATAAATAGGAAAAAACCTAAGAAATGGGCTTCTTATAGAGCGTGCTAGCTACTACAGAACATATAAAATGTTAATATCTCTTGCTCCCTTAGACGTATGCATGCGTATGCAGACATACTGCATAAATAGGAAAAAAACCTAAGAAAAGGGCTTCTTATAGAGCGTGCTAGCTACTACATGACGTACAAAATGTTAATATCTCTTGCTCCCTTAGACGTATGCATGCATATGCAGACATACTGCATAAATAGGAAAAAAACCTAAGAAAAGGGCTTCTTATAGAGCGTGCTAACTACTACATGACGTACAAAATGTTAATATCTCTTGCTCCCTTAGACGTATGCATGCGTATGCAGACATACGGCATAAATAGGAAAAAAAAATAAGAAAAGGGCTTCTTATAGAGCGTGCTAGCTACTACATGACGTACAAAATGTTAATATCTCTTGCTCCCTTAGACGTATGCATGCGTATGCAGACATGCGGCATAAATAGGAAAAAAAAATAAGAAAAGGGCTTCTTATAGAGCTACTACAGAACATATAAAATGTTAATACCTCTTGCTCCCTTTAACGTATGCATGCGTATGCATACTGCATAAATAGGAAAAAATCCTAAGAAAAGGGCTTCTTATAGAGCGTGCTAGCTACTACATGACGTACAAAATGTTAATATCTCTTGCTCCCTTAGACGTATGCATTCGTATGCAGACATACGGCATAAATAGGAAAAAAAAATAAGAAAAGGGCTTCTTATAGAGCGTGCTAGCTACTACCTGAACGTCAAAATGTTAATATCTCTTGCTCCCTTAGACGTATGCATGCGTATGCAGACATACTGCATAAATAGGAAAAAAACCTAAGAAAAGGGCTTCTTATAGAGCGTGCTAGCTACTACATGACGTACAAAATGTTAATATCTCTTGCTCCCTTAGACGTATGCATGCATTATGCAGACATACTGCATAAATAGGAAAAAAACCTAAGAAAAGGGCTTCTTATAGAGCGTGCTAGCTACTACATGACGTACAAAATGTTAATATCTCTTGCTCCCTTAGACGTATGCATGCGTATGCAGACATACGGCATAAATAGGAAAAAAAAAGAAAAGGGCTTCTTATAGAGCGTGCTAACTACTACAGAACATATAAAATGTTAATACCTCTTGCTCCCTTTAACGTATGCATGCGTATGCAGACATGCGGCATAAATAGGAAAAAAAATAAGAAAAGGGCTTCTTATAGAGCGTGCTAGCTACTACCTGAACGTCAAAATGTTAATATCTCTTGCTCCCTTAGACGTATGCATGCGTATGCAGACATACTGCATAAATAGGAAAAAACCTAAGAAATGGGCTTCTTATAGAGCGTGCTAGCTACTACAGAACATATAAAATGTTAATATCTCTTGCTCCCTTAGACGTATGCATGCGTATGCAGACATACTGCATAAATAGGAAAAAATCCTAAGAAAATGGCTTCTTATAGAGCGTGCTAGCTACTACATGACGTACAAAATGTTACTATCTCTTGCTCCCTTAGACGTATGCATGCGTATGCAGACATGCGGCATAAATAGGAAAAAAACCTAAGAAAAGGGCTTCTTATAGAGCGTCCTAGCTACTACATGACGTACAAAATGTTAATATCACTTGCTCCCTTAGACGTATGCATGCGTATGCAGACATACTGCATAAATAGGAAAAAAACCTAAGAAAAGGGCTTCTTATAGAGCGTGCTAGCACTACATGACGTACAAAATGTTAATATCTCTTGCTCCCTTAGACGTAAGCATGCGTATGCAGACATATGGCATAAATAGGAAAAAAAATAAGAAAAGGGCTTCTTATAGAGCGTGCTAGCTACTACCTGAACGTCAAAATGTTAATATCTCTTGCTCCCTTAGACGTATGCAGACATACTGCATAAATAGGAAAAAAACCTAAGAAAAGGGCTTCTTATAGAGCGTGCTAGCTACTACATGACGTACAAAATGTTAATATCTCTTGCTCCCTTAGACATATGCATGCATATGCAGACATACTGCATAAATAGGAAAAAAACCTAAGAAAAGGGCTTCTTATAGAGCGTGCTAGCTACTACATGATGTACAAAATGTTAATATCTCTTGCTCCCTTAGACGTATGCATGCGTATGCAGACATACGGCATAAATAGAAAAAAAAAATAAGAAAAGGGCTTCTTATAGAGCGTGCTAGCTACTACATGACGTACAAAATATTAATATCTCTTGCTCCCTTAGACGTATGCATGCGTATGCAGACATGCGGCATAAATAGGAAAAAAACCTAAGAAAAGGGCTTCTTATAGAGCGTGCTAGCACTACATGACGTACAAAATGTTAATATCTCTTGCTCCCTTAGACGTATGCATGCGTATGCAGACATATGGCATAAATAGGAAAAAAAAATAAGAAAAGGGCTTCTTATAGAGCGTGCTAGCTACTACCTGAACGTCAAAATGTTAATATCTCTTGCTCCCTTAGACGTATGCAGACATACTGCATAAATAGGAAAAAAACCTAAGAAAAGGGCTTCTTATAGAGCGTGCTAGCTACTACATGACGTACAAAATGTTAATATCTCTTGCTCCCTTAGACATATGCATGCATATGCAGACATACTGCATAAATAGGAAAAAAACCTAAGAAAAGGGCTTCTTATAGAGCGTGCTAGCTACTACATGACGTACAAAATGTTAATATCTCTTGCTCCCTTAGACGTATGCATGCGTATGCAGACATACGGCATAAATAGAAAAAAAAAATAAGAAAAGGGCTTCTTATAGAGCGTGCTAACTACTACAGAACATATAAAATGTTAATTCCTCTTGCTCCCTTTAACGTATGCATGCGTATGCAGACATACTGCATAAATAGGAAAAAAACCTAAGAAAAGGGCTTCTTATAGAGCGTGCTAACTACTACAGAACATATAAAATGTTAATACCTCTTGCTCCCTTAGACGTATGCATGCGTATGCAGACATACTGCATAAATAGGAAAAAAACCTAAGAAAAGGGCTTCTTATAGAGCGTGCTAGCTACTACATGACGTACAAAATGTTAATATCTCTTGCTCCCTTAGACGTATGCATGCGTATGCAGACATACGGCATAAATAGGAAATAAAATAAGAAAAGGGCTTCTTATAGAGCGTGCTAACTACTACAGAACTAATAAAATGTTAATTCCTCTTGCTCCCTTTAACGTATGCATGCGTATGCAGACATACGGCATAAATAGGAAAAAAAATAAGAAAAGGGCTTCTTATAGAGCGTGCTAACTACTACAGAACATATAAAATGTTAATACCTCTTGCTCCCTTAGACGTATGCATGCGTATGCAGACATACTGCATAAATAGGAAAAAAACCTAAGAAAAGGGCTTCTTATAGAGCGTGCTAGCTACTACATGACGTACAAAATTTAATATCTCTTGCTCCCTTAGACGTATGCATGCGTATGCAGACATACGGCATAAATAGAAAATAAAATAAGAAAAGGGCTTCTTATAGAGCGTGCTAACTACTACAGAACATATAAAATGTTAATTCCTCTTGCTCCCTTTAACGTATGCATGCGTATGCAGACATACGGCATAAATAGGAAAAAAATAAGAAAAGGGCTTCTTATAGAGCGTGCTAGCTACTACATGACGTACAAAATGTTAATATCTCTTGCTCCCTTAGACGTATGCATGCGTATGCAGACATACGGCATAAATAGGAAAAAAAAATAAGAAAAGGGCTTCTTATAGAGCGTGCTAACTACTACAGAACATATAAAATGTTAATACCTCTTGCTCCCTTAGACGTATGCATGCGTATGCAGACATACTGCATAAATAGGAAAAAAACCTAAGAAAAGGGCTTCTTATAGAGCGTGCTAGCTACTACATGACGTACAAAATGTTAATATCTCTTGCTCCCTTAGACGTATGCATGCGTATGCAGACATACGGCATAAATAGGAAATAAAATAAGAAAAGGGCTTCTTATAGAGCGTGCTAACTACTACAGAACTAATAAAATGTTAATTCCTCTTGCTCCCTTTAACGTATGCATGCGTATGCAGACATACGGCATAAATAGGAAAAAAAATAAGAAAAGGGCTTCTTATAGAGCGTGCTAACTACTACAGAACATATAAAATGTTAATACCTCTTGCTCCCTTAGACGTATGCATGCGTATGCAGACATACTGCATAAATAGGAAAAAAACCTAAGAAAAGGGCTTCTTATAGAGCGTGCTAGCTACTACATGACGTACAAAATTTAATATCTCTTGCTCCCTTAGACGTATGCATGCGTATGCAGACATACGGTATAAATAGGAAATAAAATAAGAAAAGGGCTTCTTATAGAGCGTGCTAACTACTACAGAACATATAAAATGTTAATTCCTCTTGCTCCCTTTAACGTATGCATGCGTATGCAGACATACGGCATAAATAGGAAAAAAATAAGAAAAGGGCTTCTTATAGAGCGTGCTAACTACTACAGAACATATAAAATGTTAATACCTCTTGCTCCCTTTAACGTATGCATGCGTATGCAGACATATGGCATAAATAGGAAAAAAAATAAGAAGAGGGCTTCTTATAGAGCGTGCTAGCTACTACATGACGTTCAAAATGTTAATATCTCTTGCTCCCTTAGACGTATGCATGCGTATGCAGACATACGGCATAAATAGGAAAAAAAATAAGAAAAGGGCTTCTTATAGAGCGTGCTAACTACTACAGAACATATAAAATGTTAATACCTCTTGCTCCCTTTAACGTATGCATGCGTATGCAGACATATGGCATAAATAGGAAAAAAAATAAGAAGAGGGCTTCTTATAGAGCGTGCTAAATATTACAGAACATATAAAATGTTAATACCTCTTGCTCCCTTTAACGTATGCATGCGTATGCAGAAATATGGCATAAATAGGAAAAAAAATAAGAAGAGGGCTTCTTATAGAGCGTGCTAGCTACTACATGACGTACAAAATGTTAATATCTCTTGCTCCCTTAGACGTATGCATGCGTATGCAGATATATGGCATAAATAGGAAAAAAAATAAGAAAAGGGCTTCTTATAGAGCGTGCTAGCTACTACCTGAACGTCAAAATGTTAATATCTCTTGCTCCCTTAGACGTATGCATGCGTATGCAGACATACTGCATAAATAGGAAAAAAACCTTAGAAAAGGGCTTCTTATAGAGCGTGCTAGCTACTACATGACGTACAAAATGTTAATATCTCTTGCTCCCTTAGACGTATGCATGCATATGCAGACATACTGCATAAATAGGAAAAAAACCTAAGAAAAGGGCTTCTTATAGAGCGTGCTAGCTACTACATGACGTACAAAATGTTAATATCTCTTGCTCCCTCAGACGTATGCATGCGTATGCAGACATACGGCATAAATAGGAAAAAAAAATAAGAAAAGGGCTTCTTATAGAGCGTGCTAGCTACTACATGACGTACAAAATGTTAATATCTCTTGCTCCCTTAGACGTATGCATGCGTATAAATAGGCATAAATAGGAAAAAAAAATAAGAAAAGGGCTTCTTATAGAGCGTGCTAGCTACTACCTGAACGTCAAAATGTTAATATCTCTTGCTCCCTTAGACGTATGCATGCGTATGCAGACATACTGCATAAATAGGAAAAAACCTAAGAAATGGGCTTCTTATAGAGCGTGCTAGCTACTACAGAACATATAAAATGTTAATATCTCTTGCTCCCTTAGACGTATGCATGCGTATGCAGACATGCGGCATAAATAGGAAAAAAAAAAGAAAAGGGCTTCTTATAGAGCGTGCTAACTACTACAGAACATATAAAATGTTAATACCTCTTGCTCCCTTTAACGTATGCATGCGTATGCATACTGCATAAATAGGAAAAAATCCTAAGAAAAGGGCTTCTTATAGAGCGTGCTAGCTACTACATGACGTACAAAATGTTAATATCACTTGCTCCCTTAGACGTATGCATGCGTATGCAGACATACTGCATAAATAGGAAAAAAACCTAAGAAAAGGGCTTCTTATAGAGCGTGCTAGCTACTACATGACGTACAAAATGTTAATATCTCTTGCTCCCTTAGACGTATGCATGCGTATGCAGACATATGGCATAAATAGGAAAAAAAAAAAGAAAAGGGCTTCTTATAGAGCGTGCTAGCTACTACCTGAACGTCAAAATGTTAATATCTCTTGCTCCCTTAGACGTATGCATGCGTATGCAGACATACTGCATAAATAGGAAAAAAACCTAAGAAAAGGGCTTCTTATAGAGCGTGCTAGCTACTACATGACGTACAAAATGTTACTATCTCTTGCTCCCTTAGACGTATGCATGCGTATGCAGACATGCGGCATAAATAGGAAAAAAAAAAGAAAAGGGCTTCTTATAGAGCGTGCTAACTACTACAGAACATATAAAATGTTAATACCTCTTGCTCCCTTTAACGTATGCATGCGTATGCAGACATGCGGCATAAATAGGAAAAAAAATAAGAAAAGGGCTTCTTATAGAGCGTGCTAACTACTACAGAACATATAAAATGTTAATACCTCTTGCTCCCTTTAACGTATGCATGCGTATGCATACTGCATAAATAGGAAAAAATCCTAAGAAAAGGGCTTCTTATAGAGCGTGCTAGCTACTACATGACGTACAAAATGTTAATATCACTTGCTCCCTTAGACGTATGCATGCGTATGCAGACATACTGCATAAATAGGAAAAAAACCTAAGAAAAGGGCTTCTTATAGAGCGTGCTAGCTACTACATGACGTACAAAATGTTAATATCTCTTGCTCCCTTAGACGTATGCATGCGTATGCAGACATATGGCATAAATAGGAAAAAAAAAAAGAAAAGGGCTTCTTATAGAGCGTGCTAGCTACTACCTGAACGTCAAAATGTTAATATCTCTTGCTCCCTTAGACGTATGCATGCGTATGCAGACATACTGCATAAATAGGAAAAAAACCTAAGAAAAGGGCTTCTTATAGAGCGTGCTAGCTACTACATGACGTACAAAATGTTAATATCTCTTGCTCCCTTAGACGTATGCATGCATATGCAGACATACTGCATAAATAGGAAAAAAACCTAAGAAAAGGGCTTCTTATAGAGCGTGCTAGCTACTACATGACGTACAAAATGTTAATATCTCTTGCTCCCTTAGACGTATGCATGCGTATGCAGACATACGGCATAAATAGAAAAAAAAAATAAGAAAAGGGCTTCTTATAGAGCGTGCTAGCTACTACATGACGTACAAAATGTTAATATCTCTTGCTCCCTTAGACGTATGCATGCGTATGCAGACATGCGGCATAAATAGGAAAAAAAAATAAGAAAAGGGCTTCTTATAGAGCGTGCTAGCTACTACATGACGTACAAAATGTTAATATCTCTTGCTCCCTTAGACGTATGCATGCGTATGCAGACATACGGCATAAATAGGAAATAAAATAAGAAAAGGGCTTCTTATAGAGCGTGCTAACTACTACAGAACATATAAAATGTTAATTCCTCTTGCTCCCTTTAACGTATGCATGCGTATGCAGACATGCGGCATAAATAGGAAAAAAAATAAGAAAAGGGCTTCTTATAGAGCGTGCTAACTACTACAGAACATACAAAATGTTAATACCTCTTGCTCCCTTAGACGTATGCATGCGTATGCAGACATACTGCATAAATAGGAAAAAAACCTAAGAAAAGGGCTTCTTATAGAGCGTGCTAGCTACTACATGACGTACAAAATTTAATATCTCTTGCTCCCTTAGACGTATGCATGCGTATGCGTATGCGTATACGGCATAAATAGGAAATAAAATAAGAAAAGGGCTTCTTATAGAGCGTGCTAACTACTACAGAACATATAAAATGTTAATTCCTCTTGCTCCCTTTAACGTATGCATGCGTATGCAGACATACGGCATAAATAGGAAAAAAAATAAGAAAAGGGCTTCTTATAGAGCGTGCTAAATACTACAGAACATATAAAATGTTAATACCTCTTGCTCCCTTTAACGTATGCATGCGTATGCAGAAATATGGCATAAATAGGAAAAAAAATAAGAAGAGGGCTTCTTATAGAGCGTGCTAGCTACTACATGACGTTCAAAATGTTAATATCTCTTGCTCCCTTAGACGTATGCATGCGTATGCAGACATACGGCAGAAATAGGAAATAAAATAAGAAAAGGGCTTCTTATAGAGCGTGCTAACTACTACAGAACATATAAAATGTTAATAGCTCTTGCTCCCTTTAACGTATGCATGCGTATGCAGACATACTGCATAAATAAGAAAAAACCTAAGAAAAGGGCTTCTTATAGAGCGGGCCAGCTACTACATGACGTACAAAATGTTAATATCTCTTGCTCCCTTAGACGTATGCATGCGTATGCAGACATACGGCATAAATAGGAAAAAAAATAAGAAAAGGGCTTCTTATAGAGCGTGCTAAATACCACAGAACATATAAAATGTTAATACCTCTTGCTCCCTTTAACGTATGCATGCGTATGCAGAAATATGGCATAAATAGGAAAAAAAATAAGAACAGGGCTTCTTATAGAGCGTGCTAGCTACTACATGACGTTCAAAATGTTAATATCTCTTGCTCCCTTAGACGTATGCATGCGTATGCAGACATACGGCAGAAATAGGAAATAAAATAAGAAAAGTGCTTCTTATAGAGCGTGCTAACTACTACAGAACATATAAAATGTTAATAGCTCTTGCTCCCTTTAACGTATGCATGCGTATGCAGACATACTGCATAAATAAGAAAAAACCTAAGAAAAGGGCTTCTTATAGAGCGGGCCAGCTACTACATGACGTACAAAATGTTAATATCTCTTGCTCCCTTAGACGTATGCAAGCGTATGCAGACATACGGCATAAATAGGAAATAAAATAAGAAAAGGGCTTCTTATAGAGCGTGCTAGCTACTACATGACGTACAAAATGTTAATATATCTTGCTCCCTTAGACGTGTGCATGCGTATGCAGACATACGGCATAAATAGGAAATAAAATAAGAAAAGGGCTTCTTATAGAGCGTGCTAACTACTACAGAACATATAAAATGTTAATTCCTCTTGCTCCCTTTAACGTATGCATGCGTATGCAGGAAAAAAAATAAGAAAAGGGCTTCTTATAGAGCGTGCTAACTACTACAGAACATATAAAATGTTAATAGCTCTTGCTCCCTTTAACGTATGCATGCGTATGCAGACATACTGCATAAATAAGAAAAAACCTAAGAAAAGGGCTTCTTATAGAGCGGGCCAGCTACTACATGACGTACAAAATGTTAATATCTCTTGCTCCCTTAGACGTATGCAAGCGTATGCAGACATACGGCATAAATAGGAAATAAAATAAGAAAAGGGCTTCTTATAGAGCGTGCTAAATGTCGTACAAAATGACGTACAAAATGTTAATATCTCTTGCTCCCTTAGACGTATGCATGCGTATGCAGACATACGGCATAAATAGGAAATAAAATAAGAAAAGGGCTTCTTATAGAGCGGGCTAACTACTACAGAACATATAAAATGTTAATTTCTCTTGCTCCCTTTAACGTATGCATGCGTATGCAGACATACGGCATAAATAGGAAAAAAAATAAGAAAAGGGCGTCTTATAGAGCGTGCTAACTACTACAGAACATATAAAATGTTAATACCTCTTGCTCCCTTAGACGTATGCA
Source organism: Merodon equestris (assembly GCA_958301585.1). Lineage (NCBI taxonomy): Eukaryota > Metazoa > Arthropoda > Insecta > Diptera > Syrphidae > Merodon > Merodon equestris. The sequence continues at coordinate 380,246 of CATQJT010000042.1, forward strand.
TGCGTATGCAGACATACTGCATAAATAGGAAAAAAACCTAAGAAAAGGGCTTCTTATAGAGCGTGCTAGCTACTACATGACGTACAAAATGTTAATATCTCTTGCTCCCTTAGACGTATGCATGCGTATGCAGACATACGCCATAAATAGGAAATAAAATAAGAAAAGGGCTTCTTATAGAGTGTAAGAGATTCCATGTCACCTTGTTTAAATTTATTATAATTTTAATGTGTATGCGATTGCATTTATTTATATATTCATGTCACCCTATTTGTATTTGATGTAAACGCAGCAGAATAAGCATGCGTATATGGATTATAAGATCGATTGACCAATGATATGAATTGTTCTATTATACGATCAAATGACCAATGACAAAGTTTGTACTATTTCAAACAATATCAAATAGTCCTGCTAACTAATTTCTGTATTCATTCCGAATAAAGGTTTCGTAAAGAAGACATCGTCTCGTGTTTTGCTCCTTTTGTATAAGTACATTAGATTTTCGGGCCATCTTACAAACTCAGAAGTGGGATTGTGTATTAAGTGAAATACTAATTTATTAATAATTAATAAATAATAAAGTAAAATTAAAGCAATAGTAAAGTCATTGTTTTGTATGAACATATTTTTTTTGGTTATCGGTAATCATCGGTATAATGGACGCAAAAACACGAGCAACAAAATTCGTAGAAATCGCAACGGTTCCATCGCTTAAAGAGAAATTGGCCGAGATAGGTTTGGCCACTGATGGAATCAAAGCGATTCTCAAAATTCGACTTCAAGAAGGCATTTCATCACTAAATTCAAGTGAATTGGAAGAATTTTTTCCTGGAACTTTACTCAGTGGCTTCGATGAGGAGGAATCCGTAGTTGAGCTGGAATCAGATGAAAATATCGAAGAACAATTGGAAAAATTACGAGAAATGGTGCGAAAGAAAGAGGAGATTCGCTCCTTGCAGAAAAGACTCGCTGAGCTAAGCAGCCCAATCGACAGATGTTTTCCTGCACACAATTCACGTGACATCGAAGATTCCCTACAAGAGTTTTCCGCTGATGACAACTATCCTGTTACCAAATGGATAAAGAATGTAGATGAAGTGAAGATCATGCACCATTTAAGTGAGACCGAGTGCTTTATCTATGCAAAGCGAATGCTTAAAGGGACAGCGAAGCTATTTGTCCGATCTACATCGTGCCAGTCGTGGTCGGAATTAAAATCTGCATTGATGGAAGAGTTTTATTGTCATATAACTGCAACTGATGTCCACAACGTGCTGCGGAACCGTAAGAAGCGCAGAGAAGAAAGTTGTCAGCAATACATTCTGACTATGCAAGAAATCGCATCTTCCGCTGATATTGCCGATCAGGACTTAATGAATTACATCATTAAAGGTATCCCTGATTCCATATATAATAAACAAATCCTTTTGACAGCCAATAGTATACCTGAGCTGAAGAGTGCGCTTAGGAAGTATGAAAAAATGAAGTCAGATTATCAGCCGTCAACATCTGGCTATATCAAGACAGTTGCACCACCTAAGATCGAAAACGCAATTAAGAACAAAGTCAAGTGTTTTAACTGCAACGACGTGGGACATATTGCTTCCAATTGCTCGAAGCCACACAGAGAGAGGGGTTCATGCTTCCGATGCGGACAAAAAGGTCACGTTATCAAGGATTGTCCGAAATCGACTTCAGTGATGGTACTGAATAATGCCCACCAAAACCCATCAAGGAAACATCAAAATTCTTTCCTAGAAAATTTCCATGGCGTTCTCGAATACACCTTCCTTAAGAACGAATCTGAAGACATCAGCGTTACGATGCATGCAATGACGATGATCGACACCGGCAGCCCCATCAGCTTCGTGAAGCAGCGATATATACCAGCGTATCTGATGACACCGATAGATGCCCCACTTGATGATTTCGTAGGCATAAATGGTAGCAAGCTAATCGTTTTTGGTAAGGTATTTTGTATGATTAAAATTAATGATGATTATGTAAATGCATGTATATATGTAGTTAAGAATGAAACGATGAAAAATGCTATTGTATTAGGAAGGGACTTTTTACAGATAACAAATATTAAGCTATGTTTACAAATAGATGAAAAGAAAGAAAATAATGTGACGGAAACAAATGTGAAAGATTATAATTTTGATGAAAGTGTTGAGATGTTTAATATAGATACGTGTGATAATAGTAACGAATCCTTTTGTTTGAAAATTAATGAGAAATTAACTACCGTTGAAAAAACTGAAGTACGAAACTTGCTTACCGGGAGTGAGATTAATTGTAAAGAATTTTCCGAAGATAATAATTTCGAAATGAAAATAATTTTAACCGATGCGAATAGTATTTTCAATTGCACGCCAAGACGACTGCCTTACGCACATAAACTTGAATTACAATCAATTATAGACGACTTAATTAAAAGGAAAATTATCCGTGAGAGTAGCTCACCTTTTGCATCGCCCATCGTTCTAGTGAAAAAGAAGTCCGGTGAGTTACGTCTCTGCGTTGACTATAGGCAATTGAATAAAGTTACAGTCAAAGATAATTTTCCGATTCCGTTAATAGAAGACCATTTAGATAGATTACGCGGTAAGATATACTTTTCTCTTCTTGACCTTAAAAGTGCTTTTCATCATGTAAAAGTTGCGAATGAATCCATCAAGTACACCTCTTTTATAACGCCAATAGGTCAGTTTGAATATCTCCGAATGCCTTTCGGGCTTAAGAACGCCCCATCAGTATTCCAAAGATATATAAATTCATTGTTTAAGGACTTAATCAAATCAGGAGAGTTGCTAGTTTATATGGATGACCTGCTTATTGCTTCGGAAAAAAAAGAGGAGCACTTTAGGATTTTGAGAAAGGTGTTAGATGTGATATCTGCCAATGGCCTGCAGTTACGACTTGACAAGTGTATATTTTTACATGAAACAATATCATACCTAGGTTACACAGTATCGGTAGATGGAATAAGTCCAAACGCTGATGGTATAAAAGCGGTCGCAGAGTTTCCCATTCCAACCAATGTTAAAACTGTACACTCTTTTTTAGGCCTTTGCTCATATTTCCGCAAATTTATCAAAGATTTTTCGATAATATCAAAACCCCTTTACGATCTCCTGAAAAAGGATGCAGAATTTGTGTTTGGCAAAACAGAGTTGTTGGTTTTTCAAGAGTTGAAAGAAAAATTATTAAATTCGCCTCTATTAAGAATTTACAACCCCCTGGCGGATACTGAATTGCACTGCGACGCTAGCAGCTTAGGTTTTGGAGCCGTATTGCTGCAGCGCCAAGAAGATAAGCGTTTCCACCCAGTTTTCTTTTTTTCCAAACGCGCAACTGCTGCGGAATCCAGGTACCATTCTTATGAATTGGAAACTTTAGCTATTATATCGGCATTAAGGAGATTTAGAATCTATCTTACAGGTGTTAAGTTTAAAATTATAACCGATTGCAAGTCGCTTACGTTAACTCTAAACAAAAAGCTTTTAAACCCACGAATTTCTCGTTGGGCTCTTGAATTGCAAGACTATGACTATGTGATAGAACATAGGGATGGCAAAAGGATGACGCATGTTGATGCACTTAGCCGATCTCATAATATATTAATTATAGAACCAGATTCATTCGAGCATGCACTTGCCGCTTCGCAACAAAAAGATCCTGTCATAAGGCAATTGGTAGAGGCTTTAGAACAAAAAGAAAACTCGGATTATGAACTAATTAATGGCTTAGTATATCGCAAAATTAATCGAAAAGTATATTTCTATGTACCATCGCAGCTGGAGAGGAATGTAATTCAGACTCACCATGATGCGTTGTGCCATGTTGGTGTAGAGAAGTGCTACGACTTTCTAAGACAAACGTATTGGTTTCCCAAAATGAAGGTCAAAGTGAAGGATTATATATGTAGTTGCTTAAAGTGTATTCATTTTACAGCACCAACTGGCAAAAAAGAAGGAACATTACACAACATTCCGAAAGGAGATCAGCCTTTTGAAACAGTCCACGTTGATCACTATGGTCCATTACCATCTTCTGTGCGAAATAAGAAAAAGTACATATTTCTAGTTGTCGATGGCTTTTCGAAGTTCACCAAACTTTATGCGGTGAATACGACCAACACCAGCGAAGTTATAAAATCTTTAGAGATTTACTTTCACTCATATAGTAAGCCAGTCCGTATAATATCCGACAGAGGTAGTTGCTTTACTTCGGAAGAGTTCAACAAGTTCTGCCAAGAGTCCGGTGTACAACATATTAAGGTAGCTACAAATTCACCACAATCAAACGGACAGGTAGAAAGAATAAACAGAAGCCTTACGCCGATGTTAAGCAAGGAATCTGAAATTGAACCTGGTGATTGGACTAAACATCTTAGTAAAGTTGAGCTCGCTCTCAATAATGTTATCAATAAGAGTACAGGCTTTAGTCCAAGCATGTTAGTTTTCGGTGTAGCACAAAGGGGTGTAATTAACGATAAAATTCGAAGTTATTTAGAAGAAAATATAGTTGTCGAAAAATCGAGAGATTTGAGTGAATGGCGTAGGCAAGCAAGTGATAATACCGTTCGTAGCCAAGGCGTTAATAAAACTTATTATGATCAGCGACATAAAAAACCTCATTTATACAAAGTTGGCGATTTCATAATGATTAGAAATACTGTAAATACACCGGGGATAAACAAGAAACTTTTGCCTAAATATAAGGGACCATTTGAAAGAAGAAGAAGATAAGGGACCATTTGAAGTAACGAAAATACTCCCAAATGACAGATATGTTATAAAAGATATCGAAAACCTTCAGATATCTCGCGTTCCGTATGAGGGAATAGCATCTCCCCAAAATATGAAACCTTATATCGTCATATAAGGATCTATACAACATATCGATTAACGTAGTTATCCTTTAAGAATTCATGTTAAAACTAGTTTTACTTAACTAATTCCGTGTTAAGTAAATATACTCATAAACTACATACATATATTATAATATTATATGTAGCATCTAGTAATAAATAAGGTATTTAAGATTCAAATGACTTTGAGCACAGAAGTATTTTATGTAATTATATTGTATAAGTTAATAAATCGAGGACGATTTATAGTCAGGATGATCGAGTTGTAAGAGATTCCATGTCACCTTGTTTAAGTTTATTATAATTTTAATGTGTATGCGATTGCATTTATTTATATATTCATGTCACCCTATTTGTATTTGATGTAAACGCAGCAGAATAAGCATGCGTATATGGATTATAAGATCGATTGACCAATGATATGAATTGTTCTATTATACGATCAAATGACCAATGACAAAGTTTGTACTATTTCAAACAATATCAAATAGTCCTGCTAACTAATTTCTGTATTCATTCCGAATAAAGGTTTCGTAAAGAAGACATCGTCTCGTGTTTTGCTCCTTTTGTATAAGTACATTCGATTTTCGGGCCATCTTACAAGAGCGTGCTAACTACTACAGAACATATAAAATGTTAATTCCTCTTGCTCCCTTTAACGTATGCATGCGTATGCAGACATACGGCATAAATAGGAAAAAAAATAAGAAAAGGGCTTCTTATAGAGCGTGCTAACTACTACAGAACATATAAAATGTTAATACCTCTTGCTCCCTTTAACGTATGCATGCGTATGCAGACATATGGCATAAATAGGAAAAAAAATAAGAAGAGGGCTTCTTATAGAGCGTGCTAGCTACTACATGACGTTCAAAATGTTAATATCTCTTGCTCCCTTAGACGTATGCATGCGTATGCAGACATACGGCATAAATAGGAAAAAAAATAAGAAAAGGGCTTCTTATAGAGCGTGCTAACTACTACAGAACATATAAAATGTTAATACCTCTTGCTCCCTTTAACGTATGCATGCGTATGCAGACATATGGCATAAATAGGAAAAAAAATAAGAAGAGGGCTTCTTATAGAGCGTGCTAGCTACTACATGACGTTCAAAATGTTAATATCTCTTGCTCCCTTAGACGTGTGCATGCGTATGCAGACATACGGCAGAAATAGGAAATAAAATAAGAAAAGGGCTTCTTATAGAGCGTGCTAACTACTACAGAACATATAAAATGTTAATAGCTCTTGCTCCCTTTAACGTATGCATGCGTATGCAGACATACTGCATAAATAAGAAAAAACCTAAGAAAAGGGCTTCTTATAGAGCGGGCCAGCTACTACATGACGTACAAAATGTTAATATCTCTTGCTCCCTTAGACGTATGCAAGCGTATGCAGACATACGGCATAAATAGGAAAAAAAAAATAAGAAAAGGGCTTCTTATAGAGCGTGCTAACTAGTACAGAACATATAAAATGTTAATAGCTCTTGTTCCCTTTAACGTATGCATGCGTATGCAGACATACTGCATAAATAGGAAAAACCTAAGAAATGGGCTTCTTATAGAGCGTGCTAGCTACTACAGAACATATAAAATGTTAATATCTCTTGCTCCCTTAGACGTATGCATGCGTATGCAGACATACTGCATAAATAGGAAAAAATCTTAAGAAAAGGGCTTCTTATAGAGCGTGCTAGCTACTACATGACGTACAAAATGTTAATATCTCTTGCTGCCTTAGACGTATGCATGCGTATGCAGACATACGGCATAAATAGGAAATAAAATAAGAAAAGGGCTTCTTATAGAGCGTGCTAACTACTACAGAACATATAAAATGTTAATAGCTCTTGCTCCCTTTAACGTATGCATGCGTATGCAGACATACTGCATAAATAGGAAAAAACCTAAAAAATGGGATTCTTATAGAGCGTGCTAGCTACTACAGAACATAGTTAATATCTCTTGCTCCCTTGGACGTATGCATGCGTATGCAGACATACGGCATAAATAGGTAAAAAAATAAGAAAAGGGCTTCTTATAGAGCGTGCTAGCTACTACATGACGTTCAAAATGTTAATAGCTCTTGCTCCCTTTAACGTATGCATGCGTATGCAGACATACTGCATAAATAGGAAAAAATCCTAACAAAAGGGCTTCTTATAGAGCGTGCTAGCTACTACATGACGTACGTTAATATCTCTTGCTCCCTTAGACGTATGCATGCGTATGCAGACATACGGCATAAATAGGAAAATTAAAATAAGAAAAGGGCTTCTTATAGAGCGTGCTAACTACTACAGAACATATAAAATGTTAATAGCTCTTGCTCCCTTTAACGTATGCATGCGTATGCAGACATACTGCATAAATAAGAAAAAACCTAAGAAAAGGGCTTCTTATAGAGCGTGCTAGCTACTACATGACGTACAAAATGTTAATATCTCTTGCTCCCTTAGACGTATGCATGCGTATGCAGACATACGGCATAAATAGGAAAAAAACTAAGAAAAGGGCTTCTTGTAGAGCGAGCTAACTACTACAGAACATATAAAATGTTAATAGCTCTTGCTCCCTTTAACGTATGCATGCGTATGCAGACATACTGCATAAATAGGAAAAAATCCTAAGAAAAGGGCTTCTTATAGAGCGTGCTAGCTACTACATGACGTACAAAATGTTAATATCTCTTGCTCCCTTAGACGTATGCATGCGTATGCAGACATACGGCATAAATAGGAAATAAAATAAGAAAAGGGCTTCTTATAGAGCGTGCTAACTACTACAGAACATATAAAATGTTAATAGCTCTTACTCCCTTTAACGTATGCATGCGTATGCAGACATACGGCATAAATAGGAAAATTAAAATAAGAAAAGGGCTTCTTATAGAGCGTGCTAACTACTACAGAACATATAAAATGTTAATAGCTCTTGCTCCCTTTAACGTATGCATGCGTATGCAGACATACTGCATAAATAAGAAAAAACCTAAGAAAAGGGCTTCTTATAGAGCGTGCTAGCTACTACATGACGTACAAAATGTTAATATCTCTTGCTCCCTTAGACGTATGCATGCGTATGCAGACATACGGCATAAATAGGAAAAAAAATAAGAAAAGGGCTTCTTATAGAGCGAGCTAACTACTACAGAACATATAAAATGTTAATAGCTCTTGCTCCCTTTAACGTATGCATGCGTATGCAGACATACTGCATAAATAGGAAAAAATCCTAAGAAAAGGGCTTCTTATAGAGCGTGCTAGCTACTACATGACGTACAAAATGTTAATATCTCTTGCTCCCTTAGACGTATGCATGCGTATGCAGACATACGGCATAAATAGGAAATAAAATAAGAAAAGGGCTTCTTATAGACCGTGCTAACTACTACAGAACATATAAAATGTTAATAGCTCTTGCTCCCTTTAACGTATGCATGCGTATGCAGACATACTGCATAAATAGGAAAAAACCTAAGAAAAGGGCTTCTTATAGAGCGTGCTAGCTACTACATGACCTACAAAATGTTAATATCTCTTGCTCCCTTAGACGTATGCATGCGTATGCAGACATATGGCATAAGTAGGAAAAAAAATAAGAAAAGGGCTTCTTATAGAGCGTGCTAGCTACTACACGACGTTCAAAATGTTAATATCTCTTGCTCCCTTAGACGTATGCATGCGTATGCAGACATACGGCATAAATACGAAATTAAAATAAGAAAAAGGCTTCTTATAGAGCGTGCTAACTACTACAGAACATATAAAATGTTAATATCTCTTGCTCCCTTAGACGTATGCATGCGTATGCAGACATATGGCATAAATAGGAAAAAAAATAAGAAAAGGGCTTCTTATAGAGCGTGCTAGCTACTACATGACGTTCAAAATGTTAATATCTCTTGCTCTTGCATGCGTATGCAGACATACGGCATAAATACGAAATTAAAATAAGAAAAAGGCTTCTTATAGAGCGTGCTAACTACTACAGAACATATAAAATGTTAATAGCTCTTGCTCCCTTAGACGTATGCATGCGTATGCAGACATACTGCATAAATAGGAAAAAAACCTAAGAAAAGGGCTTCTTATAGAGCGTGCTAGCTACTACATGACGTACAAAATGTTAATATCTCTTGCTCCCTTAGACGTATGCATGCGTATGCAGACATACGGCATAAACAGGAAATAAAATAAGAAAAGGGCTTCTTATAGAGCGTGCTAACTACTACAGAACATATAAAATGTTAATAGCTCTTGCTCCCTTTAACGTATGCATGCGTATGCAGACATACTGCATAAATAGGAAAAAACCTAAGAAAAGGGCTTCTTATAGAGCGTGCTAACTACTACAGAACATATAAAATGTTAATAGCTCTTGCTCCCTTTAACGTATGCATGCTTATGCAGACATACTGCATAAATAGGAAAAAACCTAAGAAAAGGGCTTCTTATAGAGCGTGCCAGCTACTACATGACGTACAAAATGTAAATATCTCTTGCTCCCTTAGACGTATGCATGCGACATACGGCATAAATAGGAAAAAAAATGAGAAAAGGGCTTCTTATAGCGCGTGCTAACTACTACAGAACATATAAAATGTTAATAGCTCTTGCTCCCTTTAACGTATGCATGCGCATGCAGACATACTGCATAAATAGGAAAAAACCTAAGAAATGGGTTTCTTATAGAGCGTGCTAGCTACTTCATGACGTACAAAATGTTAATATCTCTTGCTCCCTTAGACGTATGCATGCGTATGCAGACATACTGCATAAATAGGAAAAAAACCTAAGATAAGGGCTTCTTATAGAGCGTGCTAGCTACTACATGACGTACAAAATGTTAATATCTCTTGCTCCCTTAGACGTATGCATGCGTATGCAGACATACTGCATAAAAAGGAAAAAACCTAAGAAAATGGCTTCTTATAGAGCGTGCTAGCTAATACAGAACATATAAAATGTTAATACCTCTTGTTCCCTTCAACGTATGCATGCGTATGCAGACATACTGCATAAATAGGAAAAGACCTAAGAAAAGGGCTTCTTATAGAGCGTGCTAACTACTACAGAACATATAAAATGTTAATACCTCTTGCTCCCTTAGACGTATGCATGCGTATGCAGACATACTGCATAAATAGGAAAAAAACCTAAGAAAAGGGCTTCTTATAGAGCGTGCTAACTACTACAGAACATATAAAATGTTAATAGCTCTTGCTCCCTTTAACGTATGCATGCGTATGCAGACATACTGCATAAATAGGAAAAAACCTAAGAAAAGGGCTTCTTATAGAGCGTGCTAACTACTACAGAACATATAAAATGTTAATAGCTCTTGCTCCCTTTAACGTATGCATGCGTATGCAGACATACTGCATAAATAGGAAAAAACCTAAGAAAAGGGCTTCTTATAGAGCGTGCCAGCTACTACATGACGTACAAAATGTAAATATCTCTTGCTCCCTTAGACGTATGCATGCGACATACGGCATAAATAGGAAAAAAAATGAGAAAAGGGCTTCTTATAGCGCGTGCTAACTACTACAGAACATATAAAATGTTAATAGCTCTTGCTCCCTTTAACGTATGCATGCGTATGCAGACATACTGCATAAATAGGAAAAAACCTAAGAAATGGGATTCTTATAGAGCGTGCTAGCTACTATAGAACATATAACATGTTAATACCTCTTGCTCCCTTTAACGTATGCATGCGTATGCAGACATACTGCATAAATAGGAAAAAAACCTAAGAAAAGGGCTTCTTATAGAGCGGGCTAGCTACTTTTAATGTTAATACCTCTTGCTCCCTTTAACGTCTGCATGCGTATGCAGACATACTGCATAAACAGGAAAAAACCTAAGAAAAGGCTTCTTATAGAGCGTGCTAACTACTACAGAATATATAAAATGTCTCTTGCTCCCTTTAACGTATGCATGCGTATGCAGACATACTTCATAAATAGGAAAAAACCTAAGAAATGGGATTCTTATAGAGCGTGCTAGCTACTATAGAACATATAACATGTTAATACCTCTTGCTCCCTTTAACGTATGCATGCGTATGCAGACATACTGCATAAATAGGAAAAAAACCTAAGAAAACGGCTTCTTATAGAGCGGGCTAGCTACTACAGAACATATAAAATGTTAATACCTCTTGCTCCCTTTAACGTCTGCATGCGTATGCAGGCATACTGCATAAACAGGAAAAAACCTAAGCAAAGGCTTCTTATAGAGCGTGCTAACTACTACAGAATATATAAAATGTCTCTTGCTCCCTTTAACGTATGCATGCGTATGCAGACATACTGCATAAATAGAAACATAAGGAAAGAGACTTCTTGTAGAGCGTGCTAGCTACTACAGAACATATAAAATGTTAATACCTCTTGCTCCCTTTAACGTATGCATGCGTATGCAGACATACTGCATAAGTAGGAAAAAACCTAAGAAAAGGGCTTCTTATAGAGCGTGCTAGCTACTACATGACGTACAAAATGTTAATATCTCTTGCATGCGTATGCAGACATACTGCATAAATAGGAAAAAAAATAAGAAAAGGGCTTCTTATAGAGCGTGCTAACTACTACAGAACATATAAAATGTTAATACCTCTTGCTCCCTTTAACGTAAGCATGCGTATGCAGGCATACTGCATAAATAGGAAAAAAAACTAAGAAAAGGGCTTCTTATAGAGCGTGCTAGCTACTACGTGACGTACAAAATGTTAATATCTCTTGCTCCCTTAGACGTATGCATGCGTATGCAGACATACGGCATAAATAGGAAAAAAACCTAAGAAAAGGGCTTCTTATAGAGCGTGCTAGCTACTACAGAACATATAAAATGTTAATACCTCTTGCTCCCTTTAACGTATGCATGCGTATGCAGGCATACTGCATAAATAGGAAAAAAAAACTAAGAAAAGGGCTTCTTATAGAGCGTGCTAGCTACTACGTGACGTACAAAATGTTAATAGCTCTTGCTCCCTTTAACGTATGCATGCGTATGTAGACATACTGCATAAATAGGAAAAAAACCTGAGAAATGGGCTTCTTATAGAGCGGGCTAGCTACTACAGAACATATAATATGTTAATACCTATTGGTCCCTTTAACGTATGCATGCGTATGCCGACATACTGCATAAATAGGAAAAAACCTAAGAAAAGGCTTCTTATAGAGCGTGCTAACTACTACAGAACATATAAAAATGTTAATAGCTCTTGCTCCCTTTAACGTATGCATGCGTATGCAGACATACTGCATAAATAGGAAAAAACCTAAGAAAAGGGCTTCTTATAGAGCCTGCTAGCTACTACATGACGTACAAAATGTTAATATCTCTTGCTCCCTTAGATGTATGCATGCGTATAAATACTGCATAAATAGAAACATAAGGAAAGGGCTTCTTGTAGAGCGTGCTAGCTACTACAAAACATATAAAATGTTAATACCTCTTGCTCCTTTTAACGTATGCATGCGTATGCAGACATACTGCATAAATAGGAAAAAACCTAAGAAATGGGATTCTTATGGGATGCTAGCTACTATAGAACATATAAAATGTTAATATCTCTTGCTCCCTTAGACATACGGCATAAATAGGAAAAAAACCTAAGAAAAGGGCTTCTTATAGAGCGGGCTAACTACTACAGAACATATAAAATGTTAATACCTCTTGCTCCTTTTAACGTATGCATGCGTATGCAGACATACTGCATAAATAGGAAAAAACCTAAGAAATGGGATTCTTATAGAGCGTGCTAGCTACTATAGAACATATAAAATGTTAATACCTCTTGCTCCCTTTAACGTATGCATGCGTATGTAGACATACTGCATAAATAGGAAAAAACCTAAGAAAAATCTTCTTATAGAGCGTGCTAACTACTACAGAACATATAAAATGTTAATACCTCGTGCTCCCTTTAACGTATGCATGCGTATGCAGACATACTGCATAAATAGGAAAAAACCTAAGAAATGGGATTCTTATAGAGCGTGCTAGCTACTATAGAACATATAAAATGTTAATACCTCTTGCTCCCTTTAACGTATGCATGCGTATGCACACATACTGCATAAATAGGAAAAAACCTAAGAAATGGGATTCTTATAGAGCGTGCTAGCTACTATAGAACATATAACATGTTAATACCTCTTGCTCCCTTTAACGTATGCATGCGTATGCAGACATACTGCATAAATAGGAAAAAACCTAAGAAAAGGGCTTCTTATAGAGCGGGCTAGCTACTACAGAACATATAAAATGTTAATACCTCTTGCTCCCTTTAACGTCTGCATGCGTATGCAGGCATACTGCATAAACAGGAAAAAAACCTAAGAAAAGGGCTTCTTATAGAGCGGGCTAGCTACTTTTAATGTTAATACCTCTTGCTCCCTTTAACGTCTGCATGCGTATGCAGACATACTGCATAAACAGGAAAAAACCTAAGAAAAGGCTTCTTATAGAGCGTGCTAACTACTACAGAATATATAAAATGTCTCTTGCTCCCTTTAACGTATGCATGCGTATGCAGACATACTTCATAAATAGGAAAAAACCTAAGAAATGGGATTCTTATAGAGCGTGCTAGCTACTATAGAACATATAACATGTTAATACCTCTTGCTCCCTTTAACGTATGCATGCGTATGCAGACATACTGCATAAATAGGAAAAAAACCTAAGAAAACGGCTTCTTATAGAGCGGGCTAGCTACTACAGAACATATAAAATGTTAATACCTCTTGCTCCCTTTAACGTCTGCATGCGTATGCAGGCATACTGCATAAACAGGAAAAAACCTAAGCAAAGGCTTCTTATAGAGCGTGCTAACTACTACAGAATATATAAAATGTCTCTTGCTCCCTTTAACGTATGCATGCGTATGCAGACATACTGCATAAATAGAAACATAAGGAAAGAGACTTCTTGTAGAGCGTGCTAGCTACTACAGAACATATAAAATGTTAATACCTCTTGCTCCCTTTAACGTATGCATGCGTATGCAGACATACTGCATAAATAGGAAAAAACCTAAGAAAAGGGCTTCTTATAGAGCGTGCTAGCTACTACATGACGTACAAAATGTTAATATCTCTTGCATGCGTATGCAGACATACTGCATAAATAGGAAAAAAAATAAGAAAAGGGCTTCTTATAGAGCGTGCTAACTACTACAGAACATATAAAATGCGTGCTAACATATAAAATGTTAATACCTCTTGCTCCCTTTAACGTATGCATGCGTATGCAGACATACTGCATAAATAGGAAAAAAACCTAAGAAAAGGGCTTCTTATAGAGCGGGCTAGCTACTACGGAACATATAAAATGTTAATACCTCTTGCTCCCTTTAACGTAGGCATGCGTATGCAGACATACTGCATAAATAGGAAAAAACCTAAGAAATGGGATTCTTATAGAGCGTGTTAGCTACTTCTTCTTCTTTTCCTTTTTATCCCGGCGTCGTTATGGTCAGAAGTGTAGGACCATAACCTTCCCACTTAACTGCATTCCTACTGGTCCGCTTGTGGGGTCCGCCGTTAGAGCGTGTTAGCTACTATAGAACATATAACATGTTAATACCTCTTGCTCCCTTTAACTATGCATGCGTATGCAGACATACTGCATAAATAGGAAAAAACCTAAGAAATGGGATTCTTATAGAGCGTGCTAGCTACTATAGAACATATAACATGTTAATACCTCTTGCTCCCTTTAACGTATGCATGCGTATGCAGACATACTGCATAAAAAGGAAAAAACCTAAGAAAAGGGATTCTTATAGAGAATGCTATCTACTACAGAACATATAAAATGTTAATACCTCTTGCTCCCTTTAACGTATGCATGCGTATGCAGACGTACTGCATAAATAGAAAAAAAACCTAAGAAAAGGGCTTCTTATAGAGCGTGCTAGCTGCTACAGAACATATAAAATGTTAATACCTCTTGCTCCCTTTAACGTATGCATGCGTATGCAGGCATACTGCATAAATAGGAAAAAAAAACTAAGAAAAGGGCTTCTTATAGAGCGTGCTAGCTACTACGTGACGTACAAAATGTTAATATCTCTTGCTCCCTTAGACGTATGTATGCGTATGCAGACATACGGCATAAATAGGGAAAAAAATAAGAAAAGGAGCGTGCTAACTACTACAGAACATATAAAAATGTTAATAGCTCTTGCTCCCTTTAACGTAAGCATGCGTATGCAGGCATACTGCATAAATAGGAAAAAAAACTAAGAAAGGGCTTCTTATAGAGCGGGCTAGCTACTACAGAACATATAATATGTTAATACATATTGGTCCCTTTAACGTATGCATGCGTATGCAGACATACTGCATAAATAGGAAACAACCTAAGAAATGGGATTCTTATAGAGCGGGCTAGCTACTACAGAACATATAATATGTTAATACCTCTTGCTCTCTTTAACGTATGCATGCGTATGCCGACATACTGCATAAATAGGAAAAAACCTAAGAAAAGGCTTCTTATAGAGCGTGCTAACTACTACAGAACATATAAAAATGTTAATAGCTCTTGCTCCCTTTAACGTATGCATGCGTATGCAGACATACTGCATAAATAGGAAAAAACCTAAGAAAAGGGCTTCTTATAGAGCGTGCTAGCTACTACGTGACGTACAAAATGTTAATATCTCTTGCTCCCTTAGACGTATGCATGCGTATGCAGACATACTGCATAAATAGGAAAAAAAATAAGAAAAGGGCTTTTTATAGAGCGTGCTAACTACTACAGAACATATAAAATGTTAATACCTCTTGCTCCCTTTAACGTAAGCATGCGTATGCAGGCATACTGCATAAATAGGAAAAAAAACTAAGAAAAGGGCTTCTTATAGAGCGTGCTAGCTACTACTGCATAAATAGGAAAAAAAACTAAGAAAAGGGCTTCTTATAGAGCGTGCTAGCTACTACGTGACGTACAAAATGTTAATATCTCTTGCTCCCTTAGACGTATGCATGCGTATGCAGACATACGGCATAAATAGGGAAAAAAATAAGAAAAGGAGCGTGCTAACTACTACAGAACATATAAAAATGTTAATAGCTCTTGCTCCCTTTAACGTAAGCATGCGTATGCAGGCATACTGCATAAATAGGAAAAAAAACTAAGAAAAGGGCTTCTTATAGAGCGTGCTAGCTACTACGTGACATACAAAATGTTAATATCTCTTGCTCCCTTAGACGTATGCATGCGTTTGCAGACATACGGCATAAATAGGAAAAAAAACCTAAGAAAAGGGCTTCTTATAGAGCGTGCTAACGTATAAAATGTTAATACCTCTTGCTCCCTTTAACGTATGCATGCGTATGCAGACATACTGCATAAATAGGAAAAAACCTAAGAAATGGGATTCTTATAGAGCGTGCTAGCGTGCTAGAACATATAAAATGTTAATACCTCTTGCTCCTTTTAACGTATGCATGCGTATGCAGACATACTGCATAAATAGGAAAAAACCTAAGAAATGGGATTCTTATAGAGCGTGCTAGCTACTATAGAACATACTAAATGTTAATACCTCTTGCTCCCTTTAACGTATGCATGCGTATGCAGGCATACTGCATAAATAGGAAAAAAAACTAAGAAAAGGGCTTCTTATAGAGCGTGCTAACTACTACAGAACATATAAAATGTTAATACCTCTTGCTCCTTTTAACGTATGCATGCGTATGCAGACATACTGCATAAATAGGAAAAAAAAAACTAAGAAAAGGGCTTCTTATAGAGCGTGCTAACTACTACAGAACATATAAAATGTTAATACCTCTTGCTCCTTTTAACGTATGCATGCGTATGCAGACATACTGCATAAATAGGAAAAAACCTAAGAAATGGGATTCTTATAGAGCGTGCTAGCTACTATAGAACATACTAAATGTTAATACCTCTTGCTCCCTTTAACGTATGCATGCGTATGCAGACATACTGCATAAATAGGAAAAAACCTAAGAAAAGGGCTTCTTATAGAGCGGGCTAGCTACTACGGAACATATAAAATGTTAATACCTCTTGCTCCCTTTAACGTATGCATGCGTATGCAGACATACTGCATAAATAGGAAAAAACCTAAGAAATGGGATTCTTATAGAGCGTGCTAGCTACTATAGAACATATAAAATGTTAATACCTCTTGCTCCCTTTAACGTATGCATGCGTATGTAGATATACTGCATAAATAGGAAAAAACCTAAGAAAAGGCTTCTTATAGAGCGTGCTAACTACTACAGAACATATAAAATGTTAATACCTCTTGCTCCCTTTAACGTATGCATGCGTATGCAGGCATACTGCATAAATAGGAAAAAAAACTAAGAAAAGGGCTTCTTATAGAGCGTGCTAGCTACTACGTGACGTACAAAATGTTAATATCTCTTGCTCCCTTAGACGTATGCATGCGTATGCAGACATACGGCATAAATAGGAAAAAAACCTAAGAAAAGGGCTTCTTATAGAGCGTGCTAACTACTACAGAACATATAAAATGTTAATACCTCTTGCTCCTTTTAACGTATGCATGCGTATGCAGACATACTGCATAAATAGGAAAAAACCTAAGAAATGGGATTCTTATAGAGCGTGCTAGCTACTATAGAACATATGACATGTTAATACCTCTTGCTCCCTTTAACGTATGCATGCGTATGCAGACATACTGCATAAATAGGAAAAAACCTAAGAAAAGGCTTCTCATAGAGCGTGCTAACTACTACAGAACATATAAAATGTTAATACCTCATGCTCCCTTTAACGTATGCATGCGTATGCAGACATACTGCATAAATAGGAAAAAACCTAAGAAATGGGATTCTTATAGAGCGTGCTAGCTACTATAGAACATATGACATGTTAATACCTCTTGCTCCCTTTAACGTATGCATGCGTATGCAGACATACTGCATAAATAGGAAAAAACCTAAGAAAAGGGATTCTTATAGAGAATGCTATCTACTACAGAACATATAAAATGTTAATACCTCTTGCTCCCTTTAACGTATGCATGCGTATGCAGACATACTGCATAAATAGGAAAAAACCTAAGAAAAGGCTTCTTATAGAGCGTGCTAACTACTACAGAACATATAAAAATGTTAATAGCTCTTGCTCCCTTTAACGTATGCATGCGTATGCAGACATACTGCATAAATAGGAAAAAACCTAAGAAAAGGGCTTCTTATAGAGCGTGCTGGCTACTACATGACGTACAAAATGTTAATATGTCTTGCTCCCTTAGACGTATGCATGCGTATGCAGACATACTGCATAAATAGGAAAAAAAATAAGAAAAGGAGCGTGCTAACTACTACAGAACATATAAAAATGTTAATAGCTCTTGCTCCCTTTAACGTATGCATGCGTATGCAGACATACTGCATAAATAGGAAAAAACCTAAGAAAAGGGCTTCTTATAGAGCGTGCTAGCTACTACATGACGTACAAAATGTTAATATCTCTTGCTCCCTTAGACGTATGCATGCGTATGCAGACATACTGCATAAATAGGAAAAAACCTAAGAAATGGGATTCTTATAGAGCGTGCTAGCTACTACAGAACATATAAAAAGTTGATACCTCTTGCTCCCTTTAACGTATGCATGCGTATGCAGACATACTGCATAAATAGGAAAAAAAATAAGAAAAGGAGCGTGCTAACTACTACAGAACATATAAAAATGTTAATAGCTCTTGCTCCCTTTAACGTATGCATGCGTATGCAGACATACTGCATAAATAGGAAAAAACCTAAGAAAAGGGCTTCTTATAGAGCGTGCTAGCTACTACATGACGTACAAAATGTTAATATCTCTTGCTCCCTTAGACGTATGCATGCGTATGCAGACATACGCCATAAATAGGAAAAAAACCTAAGAAAAGGGCTTCTTATAGAGCGTGCTAGCTACTACAGAACATATAAAATGTTAATACCTCTTGCTCCTTTTAACGTATGTATGCGTATGCAGGCATACTGCATAAATAGAAACATAAGGAAAGGGCTTCTTGTAGAGCGTGCTAGCTACTACAGAACATATAAAATGTTAATACCTCTTGCTCCTTTTAACGTATGTATGCGTATGCAGGCATACTACATAAATAGGAAAAAACCTAAGAAATGGGCTTCTTATAGAGCAGGCTAGCTACTACAGAACATATAAAATGTTAATACCTCTTGCCCCATTAACGTATGCATGCGTATGCAGACATACTGCATAAATAGGGAAAAACCTAAGAAAAGGCTTCTTATAGAGCGTGCTAACTACTACAGAACATATAAAATGTTATGACCTCTTGCTCCCTTTAACGTATGCATGCGTATGCAGACATAATGCATAAATAGGAAAAAAACCTAAGAAAAGGGCTTCTTATAGAGCGTGCTAACATATAAAATGTTAATACCTCTTGCTCCCTTTAACGTATGCATGCGTATGCAGACATACTGCATAAATAGGAAAAAACCTAAGAAAAGGGCTTCTTATAGAGCGTGCTAGCTACTACATGACGTACAAAATGTTAATATCTCTTGCTCCCTTAGACGTATGCATGCGTATGCAGACATACTGCATAAATAGAAACATAAGGAAAGGGCTTCTTGTAGAGCGTGCTAGCTACTGCAGAACATATAAAATGTTAATACCTCTTGCTCCTTTTAACGTATGTATGCGTATGCAGGCATACTACATAAATAGGAAAAAACCTAAGAAATGGGCTTCTTATAGAGCGTGCTAGCTACTATAGAACATATAAAATGTTAATACTTCTTGCTCCCTTTAACGTATGCATGCGTATGTAGATATACTGCATAAATAGGAAAAACCTAAGAATAGGCTTCTTATAGAGCGTGCTAACTACTACAGTACATATAAAATGTTAATACCTCTTGCTCCCTTTAACGTATGCATGCGTATGCACACATACTGCATAAATAGAAAAAAACCTAAGAAATGGGATTCTTATAGAGCGTGCTAGCTACTATAGAACATATAAAATGTTAATACCTCTTGCTCCCTTTAACGTATGCATGCGTATGCAGGCATACTGCATAAATAGGAAAAAAAACTAAGAAAAGGCCTTCTTATAGAGCGTGCTAGCTACTACAGAACGTATAAAATGTTAATACCTCTTGCTCCTTTTAACGTATGTATGCGTATGCAGGCATACTACATAAATAGGAAAAAACCTAAGAAATGGGCTTCTTATAGAGCGTGCTAACTACTACAGAACATATAAAATGTTATGACCTCTTGCTCCCTTTAACGTATGCATGCGTATGCAGACATAATGCATAAATAGGAAAAAAACCTAAGAAAAGGCTTCTTATAGAGCGTGCTAACTACTACAGAACATATAAAATGTTAATATCTCTTGCTCCCTTAGATGTATGCATGCGTATGCAGACATACTGCATAAATAGAAACATAAGGAAAGGGCTTCTTGTAGAGCGTGCTAGCTACTACAGAACATATAAAATGTTAATACCTCTTGCTCCTTTTAACGTATGTATGCGTATGCAGGCATACTACATAAATAGGAAAAAACCTAAGAAATGGGCTTCTTATAGAGCGTGCTAACTACTACAGAACATATAAAATGTTATGACCTCTTGCTCCCTTTAACGTATGCATGCGTATGCAGACATAATGCATAAATAGGAAAAAAACCTAAGAAAAGGGCTTCTTATAGAGCGTGCTAACATATAAAATGTTAATACCTCTTGCTCCCTTTAACGTATGCATGCGTATGCAGGCATACTGCATAAATAGGAAAAAAAACTAAGAAAAGGGCTTCTTATAGAGCGTGCTAGCTACTACAGAACATATAAAATGTTAATACCTCTTGCTCCTTTTAACGTATGTATGCGTATGCAGGCATACTACATAAATAGGAAAAAACCTAAAAAATGGGCTTCTTATAGAGCGTGCTAACTACTACAGAACATATAAAATGTTATGACCTCTTGCTCCCTTTAACGTATGCATGCGTATGCAGACATACTGCATAAATAGGAAAAAACCTAAGAAATGGGATTCTTATAGAGCGTGCTAGCTACTATAGAACATATAAAATGTTAATACTTCTTGCTCCCTTTAACGTATGCATGCGTATGTAGATATACTGCATAAATAGGAAAAAACCTAAGAATAGGCTTCTTATAGAGCGTGCTGACTACTACAGAACATATAAAATGTTAATACCTCTTGCTCCCTTTAACGTATGCATGCGTATGCAGACATACTGCATAAATAGAAAAAAACCTAAGAAATGGGCTTCTTATAGAGCGTGCTAGCTACTACAGAACATATAAAATGTTAATACCTCTTGCTCCTTTTAACGTATGTATGCGTATGCAGGCATACTACATAAATAGGAAAAAACCTAAGAAATGGGCTTCTTATAGAGCGTGCTAACTACTACAGAACATATAAAATGTTAATACCTCTTGCTCCCTTTAACGTATGCATGCGTATGCAGACATACGGCATAAATAGGAAAAAAACCTAAGAAAAGGCTTCTTATAGAGCGTGCTAACTACTACAGAACATATAAAATGTTAATATCTCTTGCTCCCTTAGATGTATGCATGCGTATGCAGACATACTGCATAAATAGAAACATAAGGAAAGGGCTTCTTGTAGAGCGTGCTAGCTACTGCAGAACATATAAAATGTTAATACCTCTTGCCCCATTAACGTATGCATGCGTATGCAGACATACTGCATAAATAGGGAAAAACCTAAGAAAAGGCTTCTTATAGAGCGTGCTAACTACTACAGAACATATAAAATGTTATGACCTCTTGCTCCCTTTAACGTATGCATGCGTATGCAGACATAATGCATAAATAGGAAAAAAACCTAAGAAAAGGGCTTCTTATAGAGCGTGCTAACATATAAAATGTTAATACCTCTTGCTCCCTTTAACGTATGCATGCGTATGCAGACATACTGCATAAATAGGAAAAAAACCTAAGAAAAGGGCTTCCTATAGAGCGTGCTAGCTACTACATGCCGTACAAAATGTTAATATCTCTTGCTCCCTTAGACGTATGCATGCGTATGCAGACATACCGCATAAATAAAAAAAAAAATAAGAAAAGGGCTTCTTATAGAGCGTGCTAGCTACTACGTGACATACAAAATGTTAATATCTCTTGCTCCCTTAGACGTATGCATGCGTTTGCAGACATACGGCATAAATAGGAAAAAAACCTAAGAAAAGGGCTTCTTATAGAGCGTGCTAACATATAAAATGTTAATACCTCTTGCTCCCTTTAACGTATGCATGCGTATGCAGACATACTGCATAAATAGGAAAAAACCTAAGAAATAGGATTCTTATAGAGCGTGCTAGCTACTATAGAACATATTAAATGTTAATACCTCTTGCTCCCTTTAACGTATGCATGCGTATGCAGACATACTGCATAAATAGGAAAAAAACCTAAGAAAAGGGCTTCTTGAAGAGCGGGCTAGCTACTACGGAACATATAAAATGTTAATACCTCTTGCTCCCTTTAACGTATGCATGCGTATGCAGACATACTGCATAAATAGGAAAAAACCTAAGAAATGGGATTCTTATAGAGCGTGCTAGCTACTATAGAACATAGAAAATGTTAATACTTCTTGCTCCCTTTAACGTATGCATGCGTATGTAGATATACTGCATAAATAGGAAAAAACCTAAGAATAGGCGTGCTAACTACTACAGAACATATAAAATGTTAATACCTCTTGCTCCCTTTAACGTATGCATGCGTATGCAGACATACTGCATAAATAGAAAAAAACCTAAGAAATGGGATTCTTATAGAGCGTGCTAGCTACTATAGAACATATAAAATGTTAATACCTCTTGCTCCCTTTAACGTATGCATGCGTATGCAGGCATACTGCATAAATAGGAAAAAAAACTAAGAAAAGGGCTTCTTATAGAGCGTGCTAGCTACTACGTGACGTACAAAATGTTAATATCTCTTGCTCCCTTAGACGTATGCATGCGTATGCAGACATACGGCATATATAGGAAAAAAACCTAAGAAAAGGGCTTCTTATAAGCGTGCTAGCTACTATAGAACATAGAAAATGTTAATACTTCTTGCTCCCTTTAACGTATGCATGCGTATGCAGGCATACTGCATAAATAGGAAAAAAAACTAAGAAAAGGGCTTCTTATAGAGCGTGCTAGCTACTACGTGACGTACAAAATGTTAATATCTCTTGCTCCCTTAGACGTATGCATGCGTATGCAGACATACTGCATAAATAGGAAAAAACCTAAGAAATGGGATTCTTATAGAGCGTGCTAGCTACTATAGAACATATAAAATGTTAATACCTCTTGCTCCCTTTAACGTATGCATGCGTATGCAGGCATACTGCATAAATAGGAAAAAAAACTAAGAAAAGGGCTTCTTATAGAGCGTGCTAGCTACTACGTGACGTACAAAATGTTAATATCTCTTGCTCCCTTAGACGTATGCATGCGTATGCAGACATACTGCATAAATAGGAAAAAACCTAAGAAATGGGATTCTTATAGAGCGTGCTAGCTACTATAGAACATATAAAATGTTAATACCTCTTGCTCCCTTTAACGTATGCATGCGTATGTAGACATACTGCATAAATAGGAAAAAACCTAAGTAAAGGCTTCTTATAGAGCGTGCTAACTACTACAGAACGTATGCAGACATACTGCATAAATAGGAAAAAACCTAAGAAATGGGATTCTTATAGAGCGTGCTAGCTACTATAGAACACAGAAAATGTTAATACTTCTTGCTCCCTTTAACGTATGCATGCGTATGTAGATATACTGCATAAATAGGAAAAAACCTAAGAATAGGCTTCTTATAAGCATGCTAACTACTACAGAACATATAAAATGTTAATACCTCTTGCTCCCTTTAACGTATGCATGCGTATGCAGACATACTGCATAAATAGGAAAAAAACCTAAGAAAAGGGCTTCTTATAGAGCGGGCTAGCTACTACAGAACATATAAAATGTTAATACCTCTTGCTCCCTTTAACTTATGCATGTGTATGCAGACATACTGCATAAATAGGAAAAAACCTAAGAAAAGGCTTCTTATAGAGCGTGCTAACTACTACAGAACATATAAAATGTTAATACCTCATGCTCCCTTTAACATACATTAACATACATGACATACTGCATAAATAGGAAAAAACCTAAGAAATGGGATTCTTATAGAGCGTGCTAGCTACTATAGAACATATAACATGTTAATACCTCTTGCTCCCTTTAACGTATGCATGCGTATGCAGACATACTGCATAAATAGGAAAAAACCTAAGAAAAGGGATTCTTATAGAGAATGCTATCTACTACAGAACATATAAAATGTTAATACCTCTTGCTCCCTTTAACGTATGCATGCGTATGCAGACATACTGCATAAATAGGAAAAAAACCTAAGAAAAGGGCTTCTTGAAGAGCGGGCTAGCTACTACGGAACATATAAAATGTTAATACCTCTTGCTCCCTTTAACGTATGCATGCGTATGCAGACATACTGCATAAATAGGAAAAAACCCAAGAAATGGGATTCTTATAGAGCGTGCTAGCTACTATAGAACATAGAAAATGTTAATACTTCTTGCTCCCTTTAACGTATGCATGCGTATGTAGATATACTGCATAAATAGGAAAAAACCTAAGAATAGGCGTGCTAACTACTACAGAACATATAAAATGTTAATACCTCTTGCTCCCTTTAACGTATGCATGCGTATGCAGACATACTGCATAAATAGAAAAAAACCTAAGAAATGGGATTCTTATAGAGCGTGCTAGCTACTATAGAACATATAAAATGTTAATACCTCTTGCTCCCTTTAACGTATGCATGCGTATGCAGACATACTGCATAAATAGAAAAAAACCTAAGAAATGGGATTCTTATAGAGCGTGCTAGCTACTACGGAACATATAAAATGTTAATACCTCTTGCTCCCTTTAACGTATGCATGCGTATGCAGACATACTGCATAAATAGGAAAAAACCTAAGAAAAGGGATTCTTATAGAGAATGCTGTCTACTACAGAACATATAAAATGTTAATACCTCTTGCTCCCTTTAACGTATGCATGCGTATGCGGACATACTGCATAAATAGGAAAAAACCTAAGAAATGGGATTCTTATAGAGCGTGCTAGCTACTATAGTACATATAAAATGTTAATACCTCTTGCTCCCTTTAACGTATGCATGCGTATGTAGACATACTGCATAAATAGGAAAAAACCTAAGTAAAGGCTTCTTATAGAGCGTGCTAACTACTACAGAACGTATGCAGACATACTGCATAAATAGGAAAAAACCTAAGAAATGGGATTCTTATAGAGCGTGCTAGCTACTATAGAACACAGAAAATGTTAATACTTCTTGCTCCCTTTAACGTATGCATGCGTATGTAGATATACTGCATAAATAGGAAAAAACCTAAGAATAGGCTTCTTATAAGCGTGCTAACTACTACAGAACATATAAAATGTTAATACCTCTTGCTCCCTTTAACGTATGCATGCGTATGCAGACATACTGCATAAATAGGAAAAAAACCTAAGAAAAGGGCTTCTTATAGAGCGGGCTAGCTACTACAGAACATATAAAATGTTAATACCTCTTGCTCCCTTTAACTTATGCATGTGTATGCAGACATACTGCATAAATAGGAAAAAACCTAAGAAAAGGCTTCTTATAGAGCGTGCTAACTACTACAGAACATATAAAATGTTAATACCTCATGCTCCCTTTAACATACATTAACATACATGACATACTGCATAAATAGGAAAAAACCTAAGAAATGGGATTCTTATAGAGCGTGCTAGCTACTATAGAACATATAACATGTTAATACCTCTTGCTCCCTTTAACGTATGCATGCGTATGCAGACATACTGCATAAATAGGAAAAAACCTAAGAAAAGGGATTCTTATAGAGAATGCTATCTACTACAGAACATATAAAATGTTAATACCTCTTGCTCCCTTTAACGTATGCATGCGTATGCAGACATACTGCATAAATAGGAAAAAAACCTAAGAAAAGGGCTTCTTGAAGAGCGGGCTAGCTACTACGGAACATATAAAATGTTAATACCTCTTGCTCCCTTTAACGTATGCATGCGTATGCAGACATACTGCATAAATAGGAAAAAACCTAAGAAATGGGATTCTTATAGAGCGTGCTAGCTACTATAGAACATAGAAAATGTTAATACTTCTTGCTCCCTTTAACGTATGCATGCGTATGTAGATATACTGCATAAATAGGAAAAAACCTAAGAATAGGCGTGCTAACTACTACAGAACATATAAAATGTTAATACCTCTTGCTCCCTTTAACGTATGCATGCGTATGCAGACATACTGCATAAATAGAAAAAAACCTAAGAAATGGGATTCTTATAGAGCGTGCTAGCTACTATAGAACATATAAAATGTTAATACCTCTTGCTCCCTTTAACGTATGCATGCGTATGCAGACATACTGCATAAATAGAAAAAAACCTAAGAAATGGGATTCTTATAGAGCGTGCTAGCTACTACGGAACATATAAAATGTTAATACCTCTTGCTCCCTTTAACGTATGCATGCGTATGCAGACATACTGCATAAATAGGAAAAAACCTAAGAAAAGGGATTCTTATAGAGAATGCTGTCTACTACAGAACATATAAAATGTTAATACCTCTTGCTCCCTTTAACGTATGCATGCGTATGCGGACATACTGCATAAATAGGAAAAAACCTAAGAAATGGGATTCTTATAGAGCGTGCTAGCTACTATAGTACATATAACATGTTAATACCTCTTGCTCCCCTTAACGTATGCATGCGTATGCAGACATAGTGCATAAATAGGAAAAAACCTAAGAAAAGGGATTCTTATAGAGAATGCTATCTACTACAGAACATATAAAATGTTAATACCTCTTGCTCCCTTTAACGTATGCATGCGTATGCAGACATACTGCATAAATAGGAAAAAACCTAAGAAATGGGATTCCTATAGAGCGTGCTAGCTACATATAAATAAACATATAAAATGTTAATACCTCTTGCTCCCTTTAACGTATGCATGCGTATGCAGACATACTGCATAAATAGGAAAAAACCTAAGAAATGGGATTCTTATAGAGCGTGCTAGCTACTATAGAACACAGAAAATGTTAATACTTCTTGCTCCCTTTAACGTATGCATGCGTATGTAGATATACTGCATAAATAGGAAAAAACCTAAGAATAGGCTTCTTATAAGCGTGCTAACTACTACAGAACATATAAAATGTTAATACCTCTTGCTCCCTTTAACGTATGCATGCGTATGCAGACATACTGCATAAATAGGAAAAAAACCTAAGTAAAGGCTTCTTATAGAGCGTGCTAGCTACTATAGAACATATAAAATGTTAATACCTCTTGCTCCCTTTAACGTATGCATGCGTATGCAGACATACTGCATAAATAGGAAAAAACCTAAGAAATGGGATTCTTATAGAGCGTGCTAACTACTACAGAACATATAAAATGTTAATACCTCATGCTCCCTTTAACATACATTAACATACATGACATACTGCATAAATAGGAAAAAACCTAAGAAATGGGATTCTTATAGAGCGTGCTAGCTACTATAGAACATATAACATGTTAATACCTCTTGCTCCCTTTAACGTATGCATGCGTATGCAGACATACTGCATAAATAGGAAAAAACCTAAGAAAAGGGATTCTTATAGAGAATGCTATCTACTACAGAACATATAAAATGTTAATACCTCTTGCTCCCTTTAACGTATGCATGCGTATGCAGACATACTGCATAAATAGGAAAAAAACCTAAGAAAAGGGCTTCTTGAAGAGCGGGCTAGCTACTACGGAACATATAAAATGTTAATACCTCTTGCTCCCTTTAACGTATGCATGCGTATGCAGACATACTGCATAAATAGGAAAAAACCTAAGAAATGGGATTCTTATAGAGCGTGCTAGCTACTATAGAACATAGAAAATGTTAATACTTCTTGCTCCCTTTAACGTATGCATGCGTATGTAGATATACTGCATAAATAGGAAAAAACCTAAGAATAGGCGTGCTAACTACTACAGAACATATAAAATGTTAATACCTCTTGCTCCCTTTAACGTATGCATGCGTATGCAGACATACTGCATAAATAGGAAAAAACCTAAGAAAAGGGATTCTTATAGAGAATGCTATCTACTACAGAACATATAAAATGTTAATACCTCATGCTCCCTTTAACATACATTAACATACATGACATACTGCATAAATAGGAAAAAACCTAAGAAATGGGATTCTTATAGAGCGTGCTAGCTACTATAGAACACAGAAAATGTTAATACTTCTTGCTCCCTTTAACGTATGCATGCGTATGTAGATATACTGCATAAATAGGAAAAAACCTAAGAATAGGCTTCTTATAAGCATGCTAACTACTACAGAACATATAAAATGTTAATACCTCTTGCTCCCTTTAACGTATGCATGCGTATGCAGACATACTGCATAAATAGGAAAAAAACCTAAGAAAAGGGCTTCTTATAGAGCGGGCTAGCTACTACAGAACATATAAAATGTTAATACCTCTTGCTCCCTTTAACTTATGCATGTGTATGCAGACATACTGCATAAATAGGAAAAAACCTAAGAAAAGGCTTCTTATAGAGCGTGCTAACTACTACAGAACATATAAAATGTTAATACCTCATGCTCCCTTTAACATACATTAACATACATGACATACTGCATAAATAGGAAAAAACCTAAGAAATGGGATTCTTATAGAGCGTGCTAGCTACTATAGAACATATAACATGTTAATACCTCTTGCTCCCTTTAACGTATGCATGCGTATGCAGACATACTGCATAAATAGGAAAAAACCTAAGAAAAGGGATTCTTATAGAGAATGCTATCTACTACAGAACATATAAAATGTTAATACCTCTTGCTCCCTTTAACGTATGCATGCGTATGCAGACATACTGCATAAATAGGAAAAAAACCTAAGAAAAGGGCTTCTTGAAGAGCGGGCTAGCTACTACGGAACATATAAAATGTTAATACCTCTTGCTCCCTTTAACGTATGCATGCGTATGCAGACATACTGCATAAATAGGAAAAAACCTAAGAAATGGGATTCTTATAGAGCGTGCTAGCTACTATAGAACATAGAAAATGTTAATACTTCTTGCTCCCTTTAACGTATGCATGCGTATGTAGATATACTGCATAAATAGGAAAAAACCTAAGAATAGGCGTGCTAACTACTACAGAACATATAAAATGTTAATACCTTTTGCTCCCTTTAACGTATGCATGCGTATGCAGACATACTGCATAAATAGAAAAAAACCTAAGAAATGGGATTCTTATAGAGCGTGCTAGCTACTATAGAACATATAAAATGTTAATACCTCTTGCTCCCTTTAACGTATGCATGCGTATGCAGACATACTGCATAAATAGAAAAAAACCTAAGAAATGGGATTCTTATAGAGCGTGCTAGCTACTACGGAACATATAAAATGTTAATACCTCTTGCTCCCTTTAACGTATGCATGCGTATGCAGACATACTGCATAAATAGGAAAAAACCTAAGAAAAGGGATTCTTATAGAGAATGCTGTCTACTACAGAACATATAAAATGTTAATACCTCTTGCTCCCTTTAACGTATGCATGCGTATGCGGACATACTGCATAAATAGGAAAAAACCTAAGAAATGGGATTCTTATAGAGCGTGCTAGCTACTATAGTACATATAAAATGTTAATACCTCTTGCTCCCTTTAACGTATGCATGCGTATGTAGATATACTGCATAAATAGGAAAAAACCTAAGAATAGGCTTCTTATAAGCGTGCTAACTACTACAGAACATATAAAATGTTAATACCTCTTGCTCCCTTTAACGTATGCATGCGTATGCAGACATACTGCATAAATAGGAAAAAACCTAAGAATAGGCTTCTTATAAGCGTGCTAACTACTACAGAACATATAAAATGTTAATACCTCTTGCTCCCTTTAACGTATGCATGCGTATGCAGACATACTGCATAAATAGGAAAAAAACCTAAGAAAAGGGCTTCTTATAGAGCGGGCTAGCTACTACAGAACATATAAAATGTTAATACCTCTTGCTCCCTTTAACTTATGCATGTGTATGCAGACATACTGCATAAATAGGAAAAAACCTAAGAAAAGGCTTCTTATAGAGCGTGCTAACTACTACAGAACATATAAAATGTTAATACCTCTTGCTCCCTTTAACGTATGCATGCGTATGTAGATATACTGCATAAATAGGAAAAAACCTAAGAATAGGCTTCTTATAAGCGTGCTAACTACTACAGAACATATAAAATGTTAATACCTCTTGCTCCCTTTAACGTATGCATGCGTATGCAGACATACTGCATAAATAGGAAAAAACCTAAGAATAGGCTTCTTATAGAGCGGGCTAGCTACTACAGAACATATAAAATGTTAATACCTCTTGCTCCCTTTAACTTATGCATGTGTATGCAGACATACTGCATAAATAGGAAAAAACCTAAGTAAAGGCTTCTTATAGAGCGTGCTAACTACTACAGAACGTATGCAGACATACTGCATAAATAGGAAAAAACCTAAGAAATGGGATTCTTATAGAGCGTGCTAGCTACTATAGAACACAGAAAATGTTAATACTTCTTGCTCCCTTTAACGTATGCATGCGTATGTAGATATACTGCATAAATAGGAAAAAACCTAAGAATAGGCTTCTTATAAGCGTGCTAACTACTACAGAACATATAAAATGTTAATACCTCTTGCTCCCTTTAACGTATGCATGCGTATGCAGACATACTGCATAAATAGGAAAAAAACCTAAGAAAAGGGCTTCTTATAGAGCGGGCTAGCTACTACAGAACATATAAAATGTTAATACCTCTTGCTCCCTTTAACTTATGCATGTGTATGCAGACATACTGCATAAATAGGAAAAAACCTAAGAAAAGGCTTCTTATAGAGCGTGCTAACTACTACAGAACATATAAAATGTTAATACCTCATGCTCCCTTTAACATACATTAACATACATGACATACTGCATAAATAGGAAAAAACCTAAGAAATGGGATTCTTATAGAGCGTGCTAGCTACTATAGAACATATAACATGTTAATACCTCTTGCTCCCTTTAACGTATGCATGCGTATGCAGACATACTGCATAAATAGGAAAAAACCTAAGAAAAGGGATTCTTATAGAGAATGCTATCTACTACAGAACATATAAAATGTTAATACCTCTTGCTCCCTTTAACGTATGCATGCGTATGCAGACATACTGCATAAATAGGAAAAAAACCTAAGAAAAGGGCTTCTTGAAGAGCGGGCTAGCTACTACGGAACATATAAAATGTTAATACCTCTTGCTCCCTTTAACGTATGCATGCGTATGCAGACATACTGCATAAATAGGAAAAAACCTAAGAAATGGGATTCTTATAGAGCGTGCTAGCTACTATAGAACATAGAAAATGTTAATACTTCTTGCTCCCTTTAACGTATGCATGCGTATGTAGATATACTGCATAAATAGGAAAAAACCTAAGAATAGGCGTGCTAACTACTACAGAACATATAAAATGTTAATACCTCTTGCTCCCTTTAACGTATGCATGCGTATGCAGACATACTGCATAAATAGAAAAAAACCTAAGAAATGGGATTCTTATAGAGCGTGCTAGCTACTATAGAACATATAAAATGTTAATACCTCTTGCTCCCTTTAACGTATGCATGCGTATGCAGACATACTGCATAAATAGAAAAAAACCTAAGAAATGGGATTCTTATAGAGCGTGCTAGCTACTACGGAACATATAAAATGTTAATACCTCTTGCTCCCTTTAACGTATGCATGCGTATGCAGACATACTGCATAAATAGGAAAAAACCTAAGAAAAGGGATTCTTATAGAGAATGCTGTCTACTACAGAACATATAAAATGTTAATACCTCTTGCTCCCTTTAACGTATGCATGCGTATGCGGACATACTGCATAAATAGGAAAAAACCTAAGAAATGGGATTCTTATAGAGCGTGCTAGCTACTATAGTACATATAACATGTTAATACCTCTTGCTCCCCTTAACGTATGCATGCGTATGCAGACATAGTGCATAAATAGGAAAAAACCTAAGAAAAGGGATTCTTATAGAGAATGCTATCTACTACAGAACATATAAAATGTTAATACCTCTTGCTCCCTTTAACGTATGCATGCGTATGCAGACATACTGCATAAATAGGAAAAAACCTAAGAAATGGGATTCCTATAGAGCGTGCTAGCTACATATAAATAAACATATAAAATGTTAATACCTCTTGCTCCCTTTAACGTATGCATGCGTATGCAGACATACTGCATAAATAGGAAAAAACCTAAGAAATGGGATTCTTATAGAGCGTGCTAGCTACTATAGAACACAGAAAATGTTAATACTTCTTGCTCCCTTTAACGTATGCATGCGTATGTAGATATACTGCATAAATAGGAAAAAACCTAAGAATAGGCTTCTTATAAGCGTGCTAACTACTACAGAACATATAAAATGTTAATACCTCTTGCTCCCTTTAACGTATGCATGCGTATGCAGACATACTGCATAAATAGGAAAAAAACCTAAGTAAAGGCTTCTTATAGAGCGTGCTAGCTACTATAGAACATATAAAATGTTAATACCTCTTGCTCCCTTTAACGTATGCATGCGTATGCAGACATACTGCATAAATAGGAAAAAACCTAAGAAATGGGATTCTTATAGAGCGTGCTAACTACTACAGAACATATAAAATGTTAATACCTCATGCTCCCTTTAACATACATTAACATACATGACATACTGCATAAATAGGAAAAAACCTAAGAAATGGGATTCTTATAGAGCGTGCTAGCTACTATAGAACATATAACATGTTAATACCTCTTGCTCCCTTTAACGTATGCATGCGTATGCAGACATACTGCATAAATAGGAAAAAACCTAAGAAAAGGGATTCTTATAGAGAATGCTATCTACTACAGAACATATAAAATGTTAATACTTCTTGCTCCCTTTAACGTATGCAGACATACTGCATAAATAGGAAAAAACCTAAGAAATGGGATTCTTATAGAGCGTGCTAGCTACTATAGTACATATAACATGTTAATACCTCTTGCTCCCTTTAACGTCTGCATGCGTATGCAGACATACTGCTTAAATAGGAAAATACCTAAGAAATGGGATTCTCATAGAGCGGGCTAGCTCCTACGGAACATATAAAATGTTAATACCTCTTGCTCCCTTTAACGTATGCATGCGTATGTAGATATACTGCATAAATAGGAAAAAACCTAAGAATAGGCTTCTTATAAGCGTGCTAACTACTACAGAACATATAAAATGTTAATACCTCTTGCTCCCTTTAACGTATGCATGCGTATGCAGACATACTGCATAAATAGGAAAAAACCTAAGAAAAGGGATTCTTATAGAGAATGCTATCTACTACAGAACATATAAAATGTTAATACCTCTTGCTCCCTTTAACGTATGCATGCGTATGCAGGCATACTGCATAAATAGGACAAAAACCTAAGAAAAGGGCTTCTTATAGAGCGGGCTAACAGAACATATAAAATGTTAATACCTCTTGCTCCCTTTAACTTATGCATGCGTATGCAGACATACTGCATAAATAGGAAAAAACCTAAGAAAAGGCTTCTTATAGAGCGTGCTAACTACTACAGAACGTATGCAGACATACTGCATAAATAGGAAAAAACCTAAGAAATGGGATTCTTATAGAGCGTGCTAGCTACTATAGAACATATAACATGTTAATACCTCTTGCTCCCTTTAACGTCTGCATGCGTATGCAGACATACTGCATAAACAGGAAAAAACCTAAGAAAAGGCTTCTTATAGAGCGTGCAGAATATATAAAATGTTAATACCTCTTGCTCCCTTTAACGTATGCATGCGTATGCAGGCATACTGCATAAATAGGAAAAAAACCTAAGAAAACTGCTTCTTATAGAGCGTGCTAGCTACTACAGAACATATAAAATGTTAATACCTCTTGCTCCCTTTAACTTATGCATGCGTATGCAGACTTACTGCATAAATAGGAAAAAACCTAAGAAAAGGGCTTCTTATAGCTAGCTACTACTACATGACGTACAAAATGTTAATATCTCTTGCTCCCTTTAACGTCTGCATGCGTATGCAGGCATACTGCATAAATAGGAAAAAAAATAAGAAAAGGGCTTCTTATAGAGCGTGCTAGCTACTACATGACGTACAAAATGTTAATATCTCTTGCTCCCTTAGATGTATGCATGCGTATGCATAAGGAAAGGGCTTCTTATAGAGCGGGCTAGCTATTACAGAACATATAAAATGTTAATACCTCTTGCTCCCTTTAACGTCTGCATGCGTATGCAGACTTACTGCATAAATAGGAAAAAACCTAAGAAAATAGAGCGTGCTAGCTACTACATGACGTACAAAATGTTAATATCTCTTGCTCCCTTAGACGTATGCATGCGTATGCAGACATACGGCATTAATAGGAAAAAAAATAAGAAAAGGAGCGTGCTAACTACTACAGAACATATAAAATGTTAATAGCTCTTGCTCCCTTTAACGTATGCAGACATACTGCATAAATAGGAAAAAAAATAAGAAAAGGGCTTCTTATAGAGCGCGCTAGCTACTACATGACGTACAAAATGTTAATATCTCTTGCTCCCTTAGATGTATGCATGCCTATGCATAAGGAAAGGGCTTCTTATAGAGCGGGCTAGCTACTACAGAACATATAAAATGTTAATACCTCTTGCTCCCTTTAACGTCTGCATGCGTATGCAGACTTACTGCATAAATAGGAAAAAACCTAAGAAAATATAGCGTGCTAGCTACTACATGACGTACAAAATGTTAATATCTCTTGCTCCCTTAGACGTATGCATGCGTATGCAGACATACGGCATTAATAGGAAAAAAAATAAGAAAAGGAGCGTGCTAACTACTACAGAACATATAAAATGTTAATACCTCTTGCTCCCTTTAACGTGTGCATGCGTATGCAGGCATACTGCATAAATAGGAAAAAAACCTAAGAAAAGGGCATCTTATAGAGCGTGCTAGCTACTACAGAACATATAAAATGTTAATACCTCTTGCTCCCTTTAACGTATGCATGCGTATGCAGACATACGGCATAAATAGGGAAAAAACCTTAGAAAAGGGCTTCTTATAGAGCGTGCTAGCTACTACAGAACATATAAAAAGTTGAAACCTCTTGCTCCCTTTAACGTATGCATGCGTATGCAGACATACTGCATAAATAGGAAAAAACCTAAGAAATGGGATTCTTATAGAGCGTGCTAGCTACTATAGAACATATAAAATGTTAATACCTCTTGCTCCCTTTAACGTCTGCATGCGTATGCAGACTTACTGCATAAATAGGAAAAAACCTAAGAAAATAGAGCGTGCTAGCTACTACATGACGTACAAAATGTTAATATCTCTTGCTCCCTTAGACGTATGCATGCGTATGCAGACATACGGCATTAATAGGAAAAAAAAATAAGAAAAGGAGCGTGCTAACTACTACAGAACATATAAAATGTTAATAGCTCTTGCTCCCTTTAACGTATGCATTCGTATGCAGACATACTGCATAAATAGGAAAAAACCTAAGAAAAGGCTTCTTATAGAGCGTGCTAACTACTACAGAACATATAAAAAGTTAATACTTCTTGCTCCCTTTAACGTATGCATGCGTATGCAGGCATACTGCATAAATAGGAAAAAAACCTAAGAAAAGGGCATCTTATAGAGCGTGCTAGCTACTACAGAACATATAAAATGTTAATACCTCTTGCTCCCTTTAACGTATGCATGCGTATGCAGGCATATTGCATAAATAGGAAAAAACCTAAGAAAAGGGCTTCTTATAGAGCGTGCTAACTACTACAGAACATATAAAATGTTAATACCTCTTGTTCCCTTAGACGAATGCATGCGTATGCAGACATACTGCATAAATAGGAAAAAACCTAAGAAAAGGGCTTCTTATAGAGCGTGCTATCTACTATAGAACATATAAAATGTTAATATCTCTTGCTCCCTTAGACGTATGCATGCGTATGCAGACATACGGCATAAATAGGAGAAAAAATAAGAAAAGGAGCGTGCTAACTACTACAAAACATATAAAATGTTAATAGCTCTTGCTCCCTTTAACTTATGCATGCGTATGCAGACATACTGCATAAATAGGAAAAAACCTAAGAAAAGGCTTCTTATAGAGCGTGCTAACTACTACAGAATATATAAAATGTTAATATTTCTTGCTCCCTGCATGCGTATGCAGACATACGGCATAAATAGGAAAAAAACCTAAGAAAAGTGCTTCTTATAGAGCGTGCTAACTACTACAGAACATATAAAATGTTAATACCTCTTGCTCCCTTTAACTTATGCATGCGTATGCAGACTTACTGCATAAATAGGAAAAACAACTAAGAAAAGGGCTTCTTATAGAGCGTGCTAGCTACTACGTGACGTACAAAATGTTAATATCTTTTGCTCCCTTAGACGTATGCATGCGTATGTAGACATACGGCATAAATAGGAAAAAAACCTAAGAAAAGTGCTTCTTATAGAGCGTGCTAACTACTACAGAACATATAAAATGTTAATACCTCTTGCTCCCTTTAACGTATGCATGCGTATGCAGGCATACTGCATAAATAGGAAAAACAACTAAGAAAAGGGCTTCTTATAGAGCGTGCTAGCTACTACGTGACGTACAAAATGTTAATATTTCTTGCTCCCTTAGACGTATGCATGCGTATGCAGACATACGGCATAAATAGGAAAAAAACCTAAGAAAAGTGCTTCTTATAGAGCGTGCTAACTACTACAGAACATATAAAATGTTAATACCTCTTGCTCCCTTTAACGTATGCATGCGTATGCAGGCATACTGCATAAAGAGGAAAAACAAATAAGAAAAGGGCTTCTTATAGAGCGTGCTAGCTACTACGTGACGTACAAAATGTTAATATCTCTTGCTCCCTTAGACGTATGCATGCGTATGCAGACATACGGCATAAATAGGAAAAAAACCTAAGAAAAGTGCTTCTTATAGAGCGTGCTAACTACTACAGAACATATAAAATGTTAATACCTCTTGCTCCCTTTAACGTATGCATGCGTATGCAGGCATACTGCATAAATAGGAAAAACAACTAAGAAAAGGGCTTCTTATAGAGCGTGCTAGCTACTACGTGACGTACAAAATGTTAATATCTCTTGCTCCCTTAGACGTATGCATGCGTATGCAGACATACGGCATAAATAGGAAAAAAACCTAAGAAAAGGGCTTCTTATAGAGCGTGCTAACTACTACAGAACATATAAAATGTTAATACCTCTTGCTCCCTTTAACGTATGCATGCGTATGGAGACATACTGCATAAATAGGAAAAAACCTAAGAAAAGGCTTCTTATAGAGCGTGCTAACTACTACAGAACATATAAAATGTTAATACCTCTTGCTCCCTTTAACGTATGCATGCGTATGCAGACATACTGCATAAATAGGAAAGAAACATAAGAAAAGGGCTTCTTATAGAGCGAGCTAGCTACTACAGAACATATTAAATGTAAATACCTCTTGCTCCCTTTAACGTCTGCATGCGTATGCAGACATACTGCATAAACAGGAAAAAAACCTAAGAAAAGGCTTCTTATAGAGCGTGCTAACTACTACAGAATATATAAAATGTTAATACCTCTTGCTCCCTTTAGCGTATGCATGCGTATGCAGACATACTGCATAAATAGGAAAAAAACCTAAGAAAAGGTCTTCTTATAGAGCGTGCTAGCTACTACAGGACATATAAAATGTTAATACCTCTTGCTCCCTTTAACGTATGCATGCGTATGCAGACATACTGCATAAAAAGGAAAAAACCTAAGAAAAGGGCTTCTTATAAGCGTGCTACCTACTACGTGACGTACAAAATGTTAATATCTCTTGCTCCCTTTAACGTATGCATGCGTATGCAGACATACTGCATAAATAGGAAAAAACCTAAGAAATGGGATTCTTATAGAGAATGCTATCTACTACAGAACATATAAAAAGTTGATACCTCTTGCTCCCTTTAACGTATGCATGCGTATGCAGACATACTTCATAAATAGGAAAAAACCTAAGAAATGGGATTCTTATAGAGCGTGCTAGCTACTATAGAACATATAAAATGTTAATACCTCTTGCTCCCTTTAACGTATGCATGCGTATGCAGACATACTGCATAAATAGGAAAGAAACATAAGAAAAGGGCTTCTTATAGAGCGAGCTAGCTACTACAGAACATATTAAATGTAAATACCTCTTGCTCCCTTTAACGTCTGCATGCGTATGCAGACATACTGCATAAACAGGAAAAAACCTAAGAAAAGGCTTCTTATAGAGCGTGCTAACTACTACAGAATATATAAAATGTTAATACCTCTTGCTCCCTTTAGCGTATGCATGCGTATGCAGACATACTGCATAAATAGGAAAAAAACCTAAGAAAAGGTCTTCTTATAGAGCGTGCTAGCTACTACAGGACATATAAAATGTTAATACCTCTTGCTCCCTTTAACGTATGCATGCGTATGCAGACACACTGCATAAAAAGGAAAAAACCTAAGAAAAGGGCTTCTTATAGAGCGTGCTAGCTACTACATGACGTACAAAATGTTAATATCTCTTGCTCCCTTAGACGTATGCATGCGTATGCAGACATACGGCATAAATAGGAAAAAAAATAAGAAAAGGAGAGTGCTAACTACTACAGGACGTACAAAATGTTAATATCTCTTGCTCCCTTAGATGTATGCATGCGTATGCAGACATACTGCATAAATAGAAACATAAGGAAAGGGCTTCTTGTAGAGCGTGCTAGCTACTACAGAACATATAAAATGTTAATACCTCTTGCTCCCTTTAACGTATGCATGCGTATGCAGACATACTGCATAAATAGGAAAAAAAATAAGAAAAATGCTTCTTATAGAGCGTGCTAACTACTACAGAACATATAAAATGTTAATACCTCTTGCTCCCTTTAACGTAAGCATGCGTATGCAGGCATACTGCATAAATAGGAAAAAAAACTAAGAAAAGGGCTTCTTATAGAGCGTGCTAGCTACTACGTGACGTACAAAATGTTAATATCTCTTGCTCCCTTAGACGTATGCATGCGTATGCAGACATACGGCATAAATAGGAAAAAAACCTAAGAAAAGGGCTTCTTATAGAGCGTGCTAGCTACTACAGAACATATAAAATGTTAATACCTCTTGCTCCCTTTAACGTATGCATGCGTATGCTGACATACGGCATAAATAGGAAAAAAACCTAAGAAAAGGGCTTCTTATAGAGCGTGCTAGCTACTACAGAACATATAAAATGTTATTACCTCTTGCTCCCTTTAACGTATGCATGCGTATGCAGACATACGTCATAAATAGGAAAAAAACCTAAGAAAAGGGCTTCTTATAGAGCGTGCTAGCTACTACAGAACATATAAAAAGTTGATACCTCTTGCTCCCTTTAACGTATGCATGCGTATGCAGACATACTGCATAAATAGGAAAAAACCTAAGAAATGGGATTCTTATAGAGCGTGCTAGCTACTATAGAACATATAAAATGTTAATACCTCTTGCTCCCTTTAACGTATGCATGCGTATGCAGGCATACTGCATAAAGAGGAAAAACAAATAAGAAAAGGGCTTCTTATAGAGCGTGCTAGCTACTACGTGACGTACAAAATGTTAATATCTCTTGCTCCCTTAGACGTATGCATGCGTATGCAGACATACGGCATAAATAGGAAAAAAACCTAAGAAAAGTGCTTCTTATAGAGCGTGCTAACTACTACAGAACATATAAAATGTTAATACCTCTTGCTCCCTTTAACGTATGCATGCGTATGCAGGCATACTGCATAAATAGGAAAAACAACTAAGAAAAGGGCTTCTTATAGAGCGTGCTATCTACTACGTGACGTACAAAATGTTAATATCTCTTGCTCCCTTAGACGTATGCATGCGTATGCAGACATACGGCATAAATAGGAAAAAAACCTAAGAAAAGGGCTTCTTATAGAGCGTGCTAACTACTACAGAACATATAAAATGTTAATACCTCTTGCTCCCTTTAACGTATGCATGCGTATGGAGACATACTGCATAAATAGGAAAAAACCTAAGAAAAGGCTTCTTATAGAGCGTGCTAACTACTACAGAACATATAAAATGTTAATACCTCTTGCTCCCTTTAACGTATGCATGCGTATGCAGGCATACTGCATAAATAGGAAAAATAACTAAGAAAAGGGCTTCTTATAGAGCGTGCTACCTACTACGTGACGTACAAA
Source organism: Merodon equestris (assembly GCA_958301585.1). Lineage (NCBI taxonomy): Eukaryota > Metazoa > Arthropoda > Insecta > Diptera > Syrphidae > Merodon > Merodon equestris. The sequence goes on from CATQJT010000042.1 coordinate 420,746, forward strand.
ATGTTAATATCTCTTGCTCCCTTTAACGTATGCATGCGTATGCAGACATACTGCATAAATAGGAAAAAACCTAAGAAATGGGATTCTTATAGAGAATGCTATCTACTACAGAACATATAAAAAGTTGATACCTCTTGCTCCCTTTAACGTATGCATGCGTATGCAGACATACTTCATAAATAGGAAAAAACCTAAGAAATGGGATTCTTATAGAGCGTGCTAGCTACTATAGAACATATAAAATGTTAATACCTCTTGCTCCCTTTAACGTATGCATGCGTATGCAGACATACTGCATAAATAGGAAAGAAACATAAGAAAAGGGCTTCTTATAGAGCGAGCTAGCTACTACAGAACATATTAAATGTTAATACCTCTTGCTCCCTTTAACGTCTGCATGCGTATGCAGACATACTGCATAAACAGGAAAAAACCTAAGAAAAGGCTTCTTATAGAGCGTGCTAACTACTACAGAATATATAAAATGTTAATACCTCTTGCTCCCTTTAGCGTATGCATGCGTATGCAGACATACTGCATAAATAGGAAAAAAACCTAAGAAAAGGTCTTCTTATAGAGCGTGCTAGCTACTACAGAACATATAAAATGTTAATACCTCTTGCTCCCTTTAACTTATGCATGCGTATGCAGACTTACTGCATAAATAGGAAAAAACCTAAGAAAAGGGCTTCTTATAGAGCGTGCTAGCTACTACATGACGTACAAAATGTTAATATCTCTTGCTCCCTTAGACGTATGCATGCGTATGCAGACATACGGCATAAATAGGAAAAAAAATAAGAAAAGGAGAGTGCTAACTACTACAGGACGTACAAAATGTTAATATCTCTTGCTCCCTTAGATGTATGCATGCGTATGCAGACATACTGCATAAATAGAAACATAAGGAAAGGGCTTCTTGTAGAGCGTGCTAGCTACTACAGAACATATAAAATGTTAATACCTCTTGCTCCCTTTAACGTAAGCATGCGTATGCAGGCATACTGCATAAATAGGAAAAAAAACTAAGAAAAGGGCTTCTTATAGAGCGTGCTAGCTACTACGTGACGTAAAAAATGTTAATATCTCTTGCTCCCTTAGACGTATGCATGCGTATGCAGACATACGGCATAAATAGGAAAAAAACCTAAGAAAAGGGCTTCTTATAGAGCGTGCTAGCTACTACAGAACATATAAAATGTTAATACCTCTTGCTCCCTTTAACGTATGCATGCGTATGCAGACATACGGCATAAATAGGAAAAAAACCTAAGAAAAGGGCTTCTTATAGAGCGTGCTAGCTACTACAGAACATATAAAATGTTATTACCTCTTGCTCCCTTTAACGTATGCATGCGTATGCAGACATACGTCATAAATAGGAAAAAAACCTAAGAAAAGGGCTTCTTATAGAGCGTGCTAGCTACTACAGAACATATAAAAAGTTGATACCTCTTGCTCCCTTTAACGTATGCATGCGTATGCAGACATACTGCATAAATAGGAAAAAACCTAAGAAATGGGATTCTTATAGAGCGTGCTAGCTACTACAGAACATATAAAAAGTTGATACCTCTTGCTCCCTTTAACGTATGCATGCGTATGCAGACATACTGCATAAATAAAAAAACCTAAGGAAAGGCTTCTTATAGAGCGTGCTAACTACTACAGAACATACAAAATGTTAATACCTCTTGCTCCCTTTAACGTATGCATGCGTATCCAGGCATACTGCATAAATAGGAAAAAAACCTAAGAAAAGGGCTTCTTATAGAGCGTGCTAGCTACTACAGAACATATAAAATGTTAATACCTCTTGCTCCCTTTAACGTATGCATGCGTATGCAGACATACGGCATAGATAGGAAAAAAACCTAAGAAAAGGGCTTCTTATAGAGCGTGCTAGCTACTACAGAGCATATGAAAAGTTGATACCTCTTGCTCCCTTTAACGTATGCATGCGTATGCAGACATACTGCATAAATAGGAAAAAACCTAAGAAATGGGATTCTTATAGAGCGTGCTAGCTACTATAGAACATATAGAATGTTAATACCTCTTGCTCCCTTTAACGTATGCATGCGTATGCAGACATGCTGCATAAATAGGAAAAAACCTAAGAAAAGGCTTCTTATAGAGCGTGCTACCTACTACAGAACATATAAAATGTTAATACCTCTTGCTCCCTTTAACGTATGCATGCGTATGCAGACATACTGCATAAATAGGAAAAAAACCTAAGAAAAGGGCTTCTTATAGAGCCTGCTAGCTACTACAGAACATATAAAATGTTAATACCTCTTGCTCCCTTTAACTTATGCATGCGTATGCAGACATACTGCATAAACAGGAAAAAACCTAAGAAAAGGGTTCTTATAGAGCGTGCTAACTACTATAGAACATATAAAATGTTAATACCTCTTGCTCCCTTTAACGTATGCATGCGTATGCAGACATACTGCATAAATAGGAAAAAAACCTAAGAAAAGGGCTTCTTATAGAGCGTGCTAGCTACTACAGAACATATAAAATGTTAATACCTCTTGCTCCCTTTAACTTATGCATGCGTATGCAGACTTACTGCATAAATAGGAAAAAACGTAAGAAAAGGGCTTCTTATAGAGCGTGCTAACTACTACATGACGTACAAAATGTTAATATCTCTTGCTCCCTTAGACGTATGCATGCGTATGCAGACATACTGCATAAATAGGAAAAAAACCTAAGAAAAGGGCTTCTTATAGAGCCTGCTAGCTACTACAGAACATATAAAATGTTAATACCTCTTGCTCCCTTTAACTTATGCATGCGTATGCAGACATACTGCATAAACAGGAAAAAACCTAAGAAAAGGGTTCTTATAGAGCGTGCTAACTACTACAGAACATATAAAATGTTAATACCTCTTGCTCCCTTTAACGTATGCATGCGTATGCAGACATACTGCATAAATAGGAAAAAAACCTAAGAAAAGGGCTTCTTATAGAGCGTGCTAGCTACTACAGAACATATAAAATGTTAATACCTCTTGCTCCCTTTAACGTATGCATGCGTATGCAGACATACTGCATAAATAGGAAAAAACCTAAGAAATGGGATTCTTATAGAGCGTGCTAGCTACTACAGAACATATAAAAAGTTGATACCTCTTGCTCCCTTTAACGTATGCATGCGTATGCAGGCATACTGCATAAATAGGAAAAACAACTATGAAAAGGGCTTCTTATAGAGCGTGCTAGCTACTACGTGACGTACAAAATGTTAATATCTCTTGCTCCCTTAGACGTATGCATGCGTATGCAGACATACGGCATAAATAGGAAAAAAACCTAAGAAAAGTGCTTCTTATAGAGCGTGCTAACTACTACAGAACATATAAAATGTTAATACCTCTTGCTCCCTTTAACGTATGCATGCGTATGCAGACATACTGCATAAATAGGAAAAAACCTAAGAAAAGGCTTCTTATAGAGCGTGCTAACTACTACGTGACGTACAAAATGTTAATATCTCTTGCTCCCTTAGACGTATGCATGCGCATGCAGACATACGGCATAAATAGGACAAAAACCTAAGAAAAGGGCTTCTTATAGAGCGTGCTAACTACTACAGAACATATAAAATGTTAATACCTCTTGCTCCCTTTAACGTATGCATGCGTATGGAGACATACGGCATAAATAGGAAAAAAACCTAAGAAAAGGGCTTCTTATAGAGAGTGCTAACTACTACAGAACATATAAAATGTTAATACCTCTTGCTCCCTTTAACGTATGCATGCGTATGCAGACATACTGCATAAATAGGAAAAAACCTAAGAAATGGGATTCTTATAGAGCGTGCTAGCTACTACAGAACATATAAAAAGTTGATACCTCTTGCTCCCTTTAACGTATGCATGCGTATGCAGACATACTGCACAAATAGGAAAAAAACATAAGAAAAGGGCTTCTTATAGAGCGTGCTAACTACTACAGAACATATAAAATGTTAATACCTCTTGCTCCCTTTAACGTATGCATGCGTATGGAGACATACTGCATAAATAGGAAAAAACCTAAGAAAAGGCTTCTTATAGAGCGTGCTAACTACTACAGAACATATAAAATGTTAATACCTCTTGCTCCCTTTAACGTATGCATGCGTATGCAGACATACTGCATAAATAGGAAAAAACCTAAGAAAAGGCTTCTTATAGAGCGTGCTAACTACTACGTGACGTACAAAATGTTAATATCTCTTGCTCCCTTAGACGTATGCATGCGTATGCAGACATACGGCATAAATAGGAAAAAAACCTAAGAAAAGGGCTTCTTATAGAGCGTGCTAACTACTACAGAACATATAAAATGTTAATACCTCTTGCTCCCTTTAACGTATGCATGCGTATGGAGCCATACGGCATAAATAGGAAAAAAACCTAAGAAAAGGGCTTCTTATAGAGAGTGCTAACTACTACAGAACATATAAAATGTTAATACCTCTTGCTCCCTTTAACGTATGCATGCGTATGCAGACATACGGCATAAATAGGAAAAAACCTAAGAAATGGGATTCTTATAGAGCGTGCTAGCTACTACAGAACATATAAAAAGTTGATACCTCTTGCTCCCTTTAACGTATGCATGCGTATGCAGACATACTGCATAAATAGGAAAAAACCTAAGAAAAGGCTTCTCATAGAGCGTGCTAACTACTACAGAACATATAAAATGTTAATACCTCTTGCTCCCTTTAACGTATGCATGCGTATGCAGACATACGGCATAAATAGGAAAAAACCTAAGAAATGGGATTCTTATAGAGCGTGCTAGCTACTACAGAACATATAAAAAGTTGATACCTCTTGCTCCCTTTAACGTATGCATGCGTATGCAGACATACTGCATAAATAGGAAAAAGCCTAAGAAAAGGGCTTCTTATAGAGCGTGCTAGCTACTACATGACGTACAAAATGTTAATATCTCTTGCTCCCTTAGACGTATGCATGCGTATGCAGACATACGGCATAAATAGGAAAAAAAATAAGAAAAGGAGCGTCCTAACTACTACATGACGTACAAAATGTTAATATCTCTTGCTATCTTAGATGTATGCATGCGTATGCAGACATACTGCATAAATAGAAACATAAGGAAAGGGCTTCTTGTAGAGCGTGCTAGCTACTACAGAACATATAAAATGTTAATACCTCTTGCTCCCTTTAACGTATGCATGCGTATGCAGACATACTGCATAAATAGGAAAAAAAATAAGAAAAGGGCTTCTTATAGAGCGTGCTAGCTACTACGTGACGTACAAAATGTTAATATCTCTTGCTCCCTTAGACGTATGCATGCGTATGCAGACATACGGCATAAATAGGAAAAAAACCTAAGAAAAGGGCTTCTTATAGAGCGTGCTAGCTACTACAGAACATATAAAATGTTAATACCTCTTGCTCCCTTTAACGTATGCATGCGTATGCAGACATACGGCATAAATAGGAAAAAAACCTAAGAAAAGGGCTTCTTATAGAGCGTGCTAGCTACTACAGAACATATAAAAAGTTGATACCTCTTGCTCCCTTTAACGTATGCATGCGTATGCAGACATACTGCATAAATAGGGAAAAACCTAAGAAATGGGATTCTTATAGAGCGTGCTAGCTACTACAGAACATATAAAAAGTTGATACCTCTTGCTCCCTTTAACGTATGCATGCGTATGCAGACATACTGCATAAATAGGAAAAAACCTAAGAAAAGGCTTCTTATAGAGCGTGCTAACTACTACAGAACATATAAAATGTTAATACCTCTTGCTCCCTTTAACGTATGCATGCGTATGCAGACATACGGCATAAATAGGAAAAAACCTAAGAAAAGGGCTTCTTATAGAGCGTGCTAGCTACTACAGAACATATAAAAAGTTGATACCTCTTGCTCCCTTTAACGTATGCATGCGTATCCAGGCATACTGCATAAATAGGAAAAAAACTTAAGAAAAGGGCTTCTTATAGAGCGTGCTAGCTACTACAGAACATATAAAATGTTAATACCTCTTGCTCCCTTTAACGTATGCATGCGTATGCAGACATACGGCATAGATAGGAAAAAAACTAAGAAAAGGGCTTCTTATAGAGCGTGCTAGCTACTACAGAACATATGAAAAGTTGATACCTCTTGCTCCCTTTAATGCGTATGCAGACATACTGCATAAATAGGAAAAAACCTAAGAAATGGGATTCTTACAGAGCGTGCTAGCTACTATAGAACATATAAAATGTTAATACCTCTTGCTCCCTTTAGCGTATGCATGCGTATGCAGACATACTGCATAAATAGGAAAAAAACCTAAGAAAAGGGCTTCTTATAGAGCCTGCTAGCTACTACAGAACATATAAAAAGTTGATACCTCTTGCTCCCTTTAATGCGTATGCAGACATACTGCATAAATAGGAAAAAACCTAAGAAATGGGATTCTTATAGAGCGTGCTAGCTACTATAGAACATATAAAATGTTAATACCTCTTGCTCCCTTTAACGTATGCATGCGTATGCAGACATACTGCATAAATAGGAAAAAACCTAAGAAAAGGCTTCTTATAGAGCGTGCTACTACTACAGAACATATAAAATGTTAATACCTCTTGCTCCCTTTAACGTATACATGCGTATCCAGGCATACTGCATAAATAGGAAAAAAACTTAAGAAAAGGGCTTCTTATAGAGCGTGCTAGCTACTACAGAACATATAAAATGTTAATACCTCTTGCTCCCTTTAACGTATGCATGCGTATGCAGACATACGGCATAGATAGGAAAAAAAACTAAGAAAAGGGCTTCTTATAGAGCGTGCTAGCTACTACAGAACATATGAAAAGTTGATACCTCTTGCTCCCTTTAATGCGTATGCAGACATACTGCATAAATAGGAAAAAACCTAAGAAATGGGATTCTTATAGAGCGTGCTAGCTACTATAGAACATATAAAATGTTAATACCTCTTGCTCCCTTTAACGTATGCATGCGTATGCAGACATACTGCATAAATAGGAAAAAACCTAAGAAAAGGCTTCTTATAGAGCGTGCTACCTACTACAGAACATATAAAATGTTAATACCTCTTGCTCCCTTTAACGTATGCATGCGTATGCAGACATACTGCATAAATAGGAAAAAACCTAAGAAAAGGCTTCTTATAGAGCGTGCTACTACTACAGAACATATAAAATGTTAATACCTCTTGCTCCCTTTAACGTATACATGCGTATCCAGGCATACTGCATAAATAGGAAAAAAACCAAAGAAAAGGGCTTCTTATAGAGCGTGCTAGCTACTACAGAACATATAAAATGTTAATACCTCTTGCTCCCTTTAACGTATGCATGCGTATGCAGACATACGGCATAGATAGGAAAAAAACCTAAGAAAAGGGCTTCTTATAGAGCGTGCTAGCTACTACAGAACATATGAAAAGTTGATACCTCTTGCTCCCTTTAACGTATGCATGCGTATGCAGACATACTGCATAAATAGGAAAAAACCTAAGAAAACGGCTTCTTATAGAGCGTGCTAGCTACTTCGTGACGTACAAAATGTTAATATCTCTTGCTCCCTTAGACGTATGCATGCGTATGCAGACATACTGCATAAATAGGAAAAAACCTAAGAAATGGGATTCTTATAGAGCGTGCTAGCTACTATAGAACATATAAAATGTTAATACCTCTTGCTCCGTTTAACGTATGCATGCGTATGCAGACATACTGCATAAATAGAAAAAAACCTAAGAAAAGTCTTCTTATAGAGCGTGCTAACTACTACAGAACATATAAAATGTTAATACCTCTTGCTCCCTTTAACGTATGCATGCGTATGCAGACATACTGCATAAATAGGAAAAAACCTAAGAAAAGGGCTTCTTATAGAGCGTGCTAGCTACTACATGACGTACAAAATGTTAATATCTCTTGCTCCCTTAGATGTATGCATGCGTATGCAGACATACTGCATAAATAGAAACATAAGGAAAGGGCTTCTTGTAGAGCGTGCTAGCTACTACAGAACATATAAAATGTTAATAGCTCTTGCTCCCTTTAACTTATGCATGCGTATGTAGACATACTGCATTCTTCTTCTTTTCCTTTTTATCCCGGCGTCGTTATGGTCAGAAGTGTAGGACCATAACCTTCCCACTTAACTGCATTCCTAGTGGTCCGCTTGTGGGGTCCGCCGGTTTGACCTCAGAAAGTAGCGGCAGGCTTCCCGGTTTGGGATTACTTCATCGCTGAGGCCAATCAAATGCTGGTGTTTTTGCATTTGTTTGCACCAATTGTTTTTCGGCCTGCCTTTTTTGCGTGTTGAAATTGGAATGTTGATTGATAACGCCTTTTGGACGGGGTTCAAAGGATCTCTCCTTTGAACATGGCAATACCAACTGAGTCGGTCGCGCTCTATATTTCTTGTGATGGTTTCTTTTACGTGGAGGCTTCCTCGGATCTTTGAACTTCTAATTCTGTCACGCTTTGTTACTCCCGCTGTCATGCGAAGCATCTTCATCTCAGTTGCCGTTAATTTGCTCTCATACTTTTTGTGCATTGTCCAGCATTGTGAACCGTATGTGAGCGCCGGACGTACAACTGAAGTGTAGAGCCTTCCTTTCAGCTTAGGGGGCATTTTTCGATCACAGAAGATGGCGGAGTTTTCCCGCCACTTCATCCACCCTACGCTTACGCGATGTTTGATGTCGTCATCACAAGTTGCTTCTCTATTAATCATAGATCCCAGATATTTAAACTTTTCACACTTGGGAAGCACTCTTCCATTCAAGTAAATGTCTGGAATAGGCTGATGAGGGTCAGAGAACGGGCAGCACAGATACTCTGTCTTCTTTGAACTAATACGATACCCGTGTCCCTCAAAAATGTCCACCCACACATCAAGTGCTCGTTGTAGGGACGCCTGATCATCACTTATAATGGCCCCATCGTCAGCAAAGAATAGCTGGTGCACATTGGGGTCCGTCACTTTTCCTTCAAGCAAGCAATCAAGGACTGCTATAAAAAGCAGTGGGCTGAGGACGCTCCCTTGGTGTACACCGACTTTGATTGCGAACTCTTCGGTGACTCCTGCGGTGCATCTTACTCTTGTCGTTGCTCTCTCGTACATGTCCATAATTACTCGCACGTAGGTTTCTGGAACTCCTTTTTGTCTTAGCGCTACCCATAAAAGATCTCTTGGTTGCCGGTCAAAGGCCTTCTCGAAATCAACCAACACCATATGCAAGTCCTTTGAAGAATCACGATGCTTTTCCATCATGATCCTTATACTTTGGATTGCATCTGTTGTTGATTTACCCGAGACAAACCCGCACTGGTCATCAGATAGTCGTATTATTTTCCGCAGTCGGCTATCTAATACCCGTTCAACGATCTTCATGGTGTGCGACATCAGCTTGACAGAACGGTAGTTATCACAATTTCGCGTATCACCCTTTCCTTTGTGCAATGGAAGAAGATAGCTTCCCCTCCATTGATTAGGCATAGTGTCGCCTCTCATAAGTTTAGAGATAAGAACCATGAGCCATCTAGACCCGATGTCTCCCATCTTTTTCCAGAACTCAGAGGGTATCCCGTCCGGCCCAACAGCTTTTCTTTTCTTGGAGTTTTTAACCGCGTACCGAACTTCTTCGACTGTGATGTCGGGTATTTCGGCATGATTCGGGGCGGCTCTTGGAAAGTACACTCGGGGAAACTGTTCGTTCAGAAGTTCCTCGCAATACTGTCGCCATCTGTGGAGAATTTTTTCGTCTTCCACAAGGAGTTGGCCTTCAGCATTGTTAATAAACTTTGGGAAACGAATCTCCTGAGCATTTCTTCTTCTCTGGGCGGCTATCTTAAAGATATTTGCTCCTTTGTTCAAATTGTTTTGTCGAAGCTCCTGGGTAGCCTGGTTCCTGTCAGACGCGGAAGACGATATTTCTTCCAACTCCTGATAGAGGCCTTCCATGCTTTTCGCTTTGAATTCGGCGCATTTTTTCTTCGCGATACCTTTGCAACATCTATATACCTTTTCACGGCGAGCTTTTTCCTCTCTATTAGTAGAAGAGCACTTTGACCAAGCTTGGAAAGCCATTTTCTTTTCGTGTATCACTGCTTTGGCTTCGTCTGTCCACCACCAGGTTTCTTTTGCGTGTTGGCAGGGGCCTTTAGATGTTCCGAGCAGTGATTTGGCTTTCTCCAGGCCAGATTGTTGTAGGGAATCCCACATGTCTTGTGCTCTGCACTCTTCATTACCGACCTCATCGATAATGGAAGAGAGGTAGTTTTCCATGATGGTAATAAAAGCTTCGCCTTTTCCTTTATCCAGCTTATACCACTTGATTCTCTCAGACACCTTCGTTTGCTGCTTTGACTTCTTTCTCGCATCCATAAAAAATTCAGTCAGGAGGAGACGGTGTTGAGGGGCGATCGCGTCTCCCAGGATCACTTTGCAATCTTTAGCTCGTGGCTTCATGAAACTGGATACCAAATGATAGTCTATTTGAGTTTCATTTCCGCCGCTGCTATACGTGATCAGGTGCCGGCTTTGTTTGACGAACATGGTATTTAGCACTATAAGACCGTACGACTTGCACATGTTTAGGATATCTTCACCTGAAGAGTTCCTGGTGCCGTATCCCAGCCCTCCGTGGTAGCCTTCATAGTCTTCGCTTGTCTTCCCGACATGTCCGTTTAAATCTCCCCCAACAAACAAAAGCTCTTCCTTTGGGATGATTTTGACAAGGTTGTGGAAATCTAGCCAGAATGCATCTTTTTCTTTTTGTTCGCATCCTACTTGAGGGGCATATGCGCTTACGATGTTCCACACCTCACCATGCATCACCAATTTGAGAGCCATCAAACGGTCACTGGACTTTGAAATGGTTAAGACGTTGCCAAGTAACTCTGCCGCAAGGATGATGGCGATTCCGTTTTTTCCTTGTTCCAATCCATAGTAAAACATCTTGTAGGCTTTTGTTTTAACGTCCAAGAAACGTGCCCGATTACCGGTGTTTCGCCATTTCGTCTCTTGTACGCACAGGATGTCTACTCGCCTTCTAACCATCATTTCTTCAAGCTCATAGCTGCGCCCACTCATGCTTCCAACGTTCCAACTCGCGACTCTTAAATGTGGCTTACGCCGTTGCATTACTTTGCTATCCCCCGGAAATCCTATAGCTCTGACCCGGGCATTGCTGCTCGTCCCAGGATCACGACCATTAGTAGTGCCTGGCGGGGTAGTGCTTTTCCTTTTAGCGTTCTTTTCCATAATGCTACGGTTTGACCGTTTTCATTCTTCCCTTCCTTTTTGACACGGGCATGCTCCAGATTTTTTATTTTTTTATTTTTTGATTGATCTTACTCTTACAACACCGGTGATCTCCAGTCGTGTCAACCCACTGATTTGCATGCACACTTGTGGGGCAGTTTAATGGTGGTATATGTGTCCCTAGGCTCACCTTGGTGTTTTCTAAATTGCCTAGATGTGAGTTTTGTTTACCTTTGTTTAGTCGCCTTTTACGACAAGCGATAGGTATCGCTGCAGGGATATTCTTAACCCGTCCCTGCACGAGTAATGCAGACATACTGCATAAATAGGAAAAAACCTAAGAAATGGGATTCTTATAGAGAATGCTATCTACTACAGAACATATAAAAAGTTGATACCTCTTGCTCCCTTTAACGTATGCATGCGTATGCAGACATACTTCATAAATAGGAAAAACCCAAAAAATGGGATTCTTATAGAGCGTGCTAGCTACTATAGAACATATAAAATGTTAATACCTCTTGCTCCTTTAACGTATGCATGCGTATGCAGACATACTGCATAAATAGAAAAAAACCTAAGAAAAGGCTTCTTATAGAGCGTGCTAACTACTACAGAACATATAAAATGTTAATACCTCTTGCTCCCTTTAACGTATGCATGTGTATGCAGACATACGGCATAAATAGGAAAAAAACCTAAGAAAAGGCTTCTTATAGAGCGTGCTAACTACTACAGAACATATAAAATGTTAATACCTCTTGCTCCCTTTAACGTATGCATGCGTATGCAGACATACGGCATAAATAGGAAAAAAACCTAAGAAAAGGGCTTCTTATAGAGCGTGCTAGCTACTACAGAACATACAAAATGTTAATACCTCTTGCTCCCTTTAACGTATGCATGCGTATGCAGACATACTGCATAAATAGAAAAAAACCTAAGAAAAGGCTTCTTATAGAGCGTGCTAACTACTACAGAACATATAAAATGTTAATACCTCTTGCTCCCTTTAACGTATGCATGCGTATGCAGACATACGGCATAAATAGGAAAAAAACCTAAGAAAAGGCTTCTTATAGAGCGTGCTAACTACTACAGAATATATAAAATGTTAATACCTCTTGCTCCCTTTAACGTATGCATGCGTATGCAGACATACTGCATAAATATGAAAAAAACCTAAGAAAAGGGCTTCTTATAGAGCGTGCTAGCTACTAGATGACGTACAAAATGTTAATATCTCTTGCTCCCTTAGACGTATGCATGCGTATGCAGACATACGGCATAAATAGGAAAAAAAATAAGAAAAGGAGCGTGCTAACTACTACAGAACATATAAAATGTTAATAGCTCTTGCTCCCTTTAACGTATGCATGCGTATGCAGACATACTGCATAAATAGGAAAAAACCTAAGAAAAGGGCGTCTTATAGAGCGTGCTAGCTACTACATGACGTACAAAATGTTAATATCTCTTGTTCCCTTAGATGTATGCATGCGTATGCAGACATACTGCATAAATAGAAACATAAGGAAAGGGCTTCTTGTAGAGCGTGCTAGCTACTACAAAACATATAAAATGTTAATACCTCTTGCTCCCTTTAACGTATGCATGCGTATGCAGACATACTGCATAAATAGGAAAAAACCTAAGAAATGGGATTCCTATAGAGCGTGCTAGCTACTACAGAACATATAAAATGTTAATACCTCTTGCTCCCTTTAACGTATGCATGCGTATGCAGACATACGGCATAAATAGGAAAAAAACCTAAGAAAAGGGCTTCTTATAGAGCGTGCTAGCTACTACAGAACATATAAAAAGTTGATACCTCTTGCTCCCTTTAACGTATGCATGCGTATGCAGACATACGGCATAAATAGGAAAAAAACCTAAGAAAAGGCTTCTTATAGAGCGTGCTAACTACTACAGAATATATAAAATGTTAATACCTCTTGCTCCCTTTAACGTATGCATGCGTATGCAGACATACTGCATAAATATGAAAAAAACCTAAGAAAAGGGCTTCTTATAGAGCGTGCTAGCTACTAGATGACGTACAAAATGTTAATATCTCTTGCTCCCTTAGACGTATGCATGCGTATGCAGACATACGGCATAAATAGGAAAAAAAATAAGAAAAGGAGCGTGCTAACTACTACAGAACATATAAAATGTTAATAGCTCTTGCTCCCTTTAACGTATGCATGCGTATGCAGACATACTGCATAAATAGGAAAAAACCTAAGAAAAGGGCGTCTTATAGAGCGTGCTAGCTACTACATGACGTACAAAATGTTAATATCTCTTGTTCCCTTAGATGTATGCATGCGTATGCAGACATACTGCATAAATAGAAACATAAGGAAAGGGCTTCTTGTAGAGCGTGCTAGCTACTACAAAACATATAAAATGTTAATACCTCTTGCTCCCTTTAACGTATGCATGCGTATGCAGACATACTGCATAAATAGGAAAAAACCTAAGAAATGGGATTCCTATAGAGCGTGCTAGCTACTACAGAACATATAAAATGTTAATACCTCTTGCTCCCTTTAACGTATGCATGCGTATGCAGACATACCGCATAAATAGGAAAAAACCTAAGAAATGGGATTCCTATAGAGCGTGCTAGCTACTACAGAACATATAAAATGTTAATACCTCTTGCTCCCTTTAACGTATGCATGCGTATGCAGACATACGGCATAAATAGGAAAAAAACCTAAGAAAAGGGCTTCTTATAGAGCGTGCTAGCTACTACAGAACATATAAAAAGTTGATACCTCTTGCTCCCTTTAACGTATGCATGCGTATGCAGACATACTGCATAAATAGGAAAAAACCTAAGAAATGGGATTCTTATAGAGCGTGCTAGCTACTATAGGACATATAAAATGTTAATACCTCTTGCTCCCTTTAACGTATGCATGCGTATGCAGACATACTGCATAAATAGGAAAAGCGTGCTAACTACTACAGAACATATAAAATGTTAATACCTCTTGCTCCCTTTAACTTATGCATGCGTATGCAGACAAACTGCATAAATAGGAAAAAACCTAAGAAAAGGCTCCTTATAGAGCGTGCTAACTACTACAGAACATATAAAATGTTAATACCTCTTGCTCCCTTTAACGTATGCATGCGTATGCAGACATACCGCATAAATAGGAAAAAACCTAAGAAATGGGATTCCTATAGAGCGTGCTAGCTACTACAGAACATATAAAATGTTAATACCTCTTGCTCCCTTTAACGTATGCATGCGTATGCAGACATACGGCATAAATAGGAAAAAAACCTAAGAAAAGGGCTTCTTATAGAGCGTGCTAGCTACTACAGAACATATAAAAAGTTGATACCTCTTGCTCCCTTTAACGTATGCATGCGTATGCAGACATACTGCATAAATAGGAAAAAACCTAAGAAATGGGATTCTTATAGAGCGTGCTAGCTACTATAGGACATATAAAATGTTAATACCTCTTGCTCCCTTTAACGTATGCATGCGTATGCAGACATACTGCATAAATAGGAAAAGCGTGCTAACTACTACAGAACATATAAAATGTTAATACCTCTTGCTCCCTTTAACTTATGCATGCGTATGCAGACAAACTGCATAAATAGGAAAAAACCTAAGAAAAGGCTCCTTATAGAGCGTGCTAACTACTACAGAACATATAAAATGTTAATACCTCTTGTTCCCTTAGATGTATGCATGCGTATGCAGACATACTGCATAAATAGAAACATAAGGAAAGGGCTTCTTCTAGAGCGTGCTAGCTACTACAGAACAAATAAAATGTTAATACCTCTTGCTCCCTTTAACGTATGCATGCGTATGCAGACATACTGCATAAAAACCTAAGAAATGGCATTCTTATAGAGGATGCTATCTACTACAGAACATATAAAAAGTTGATACCTCTTGCTTCCTTTAACGTATGCATGCGTACGCAGGCATATTGCATAAATAGGAAAAATCCTAAGAAAAGGGCTTCTTATAGAGCGTGCTAACTACTACAGAACATATAAAATGTTGATACCTCTTGTTCCCTTAGACGAATGCATGCGTATGCAGACATACTGCATAAATAGAAACATAAGGAAAGGGCTTCTTGTAGAACGTGCTAGCTACTACAGAACATATAAAATGTTAATACCTCTTGCTCCCTTTAACGTATGCATGCGTATGCAGACATACTGCATAAATATGAAAAAAACCTAAGAAAAGGGCTTCTTATAGAGCGTGCTAGCTACTAGATGACGTACAAAATGTTAATATCTCTTGCTCCCTTAGACGTATGCATGCGTATGCAGACATACGGCATAAATAGGAAAAAAAATAAGAAAAGGAGCGTGCTAACTACTACAGAACATATAAAATGTTAATAGCTCTTGCTCCCTTTAACGTATGCATGCGTATGCAGACATACTGCATAAATAGGAAAAAACCTAAGAAAAGGGCGTCTTATAGAGCGTGCTAGCTACTACATGACGTACAAAATGTTAATATCTCTTGTTCCCTTAGATGTATGCATGCGTATGCAGACATACTGCATAAATAGAAACATAAGGAAAGGGCTTCTTGTAGAGCGTGCTAGCTACTACAAAACATATAAAATGTTAATACCTCTTGCTCCCTTTAACGTATGCATGCGTATGCAGACATACTGCATAAATAGGAAAAAACCTAAGAAATGGGATTCCTATAGAGCGTGCTAGCTACTACAGAACATATAAAATGTTAATACCTCTTGCTCCCTTTAACGTATGCATGCGTATGCAGACATACCGCATAAATAGGAAAAAACCTAAGAAATGGGATTCCTATAGAGCGTGCTAGCTACTACAGAACATATAAAATGTTAATACCTCTTGCTCCCTTTAACGTATGCATGCGTATGCAGACATACGGCATAAATAGGAAAAAAACCTAAGAAAAGGGCTAGCTACTACAGAACATATAAAAAGTTGATACCTCTTGCTCCCTTTAACGTATGCATGCGTATGCAGACATACTGCATAAATAGGAAAAAACCTAAGAAATGGGATTCTTATAGAGCGTGCTAGCTACTATAGGACATATAAAATGTTAATACCTCTTGCTCCCTTTAACGTATGCATGCGTATGCAGACATACTGCATAAATAGGAAAAGCGTGCTAACTACTACAGAACATATAAAATGTTAATACCTCTTGCTCCCTTTAACTTATGCATGCGTATGCAGACAAACTGCATAAATAGGAAAAAACCTAAGAAAAGGCTCCTTATAGAGCGTGCTAACTACTACAGAACATATAAAATGTTAATACCTCTTGCTCCCTTTAACGTATGCATGCGTATGCAGACATACTGCATAAAAACCTAAGAAAAGGGCTTCTTATAGAGCGTGCTAACTACTACAGAACATATAAAATGTTAATACCTCTTGTTCCCTTAGATGTATGCATGCGTATGCAGACATACTGCATAAATAGAAACATAAGGAAAGGGCTTCTTGTAGAGCGTGCTAGCTACTACAGAACAAATAAAATGTTAATACCTCTTGCTCCCTTTAACGTATGCATGCGTATGCAGACATACTGCATAAAAACCTAAGAAATGGCATTCTTATAGAGGATGCTATCTACTACAGAACATATAAAAAGTTGATACCTCTTGCTTCCTTTAACGTATGCATGCGTACGCAGGCATATTGCATAAATAGGAAAAATCCTAAGAAAAGGGCTTCTTATAGAGCGTGCTAACTACTACAGAACATATAAAATGTTGATACCTCTTGTTCCCTTAGACGAATGCATGCGTATGCAGACATACTGCATAAATAGAAACATAAGGAAAGGGCTTCTTGTAGAACGTGCTAGCTACTACAGAACATATAAAATGTTAATACCTCTTGCTCCCTTTAACGTATGCATGCGTATGCAGACATACTGCATAAAAACCTAAGAAATGGCATTCTTATAGAGGATGCTATCTACTACAGAACATATAAAAAGTTGATACCTCTTGCTTCCTTTAACGTATGCATGCGTATGCAGGCATATTGCATAAATAGGAAAAAACCTAAGAAAAGGGCTTCTTATAGAGCGTGCTAACTACTACATGACGTACAAAATGTTAATATCTCTTGCTCCCTTAGATGTATGCATGCGTATGCAGACATACTGCATAAAAACCTAAGAAATGGCATTCTTATAGAGGATGCTATCTACTACAGAACATATAAAAAGTTGATACCTCTTGCTTCCTTTAACGTATGCATGCGTATGCAGACATACTGCATAAAAACCTAAGAAATGGCATTCTTATAGAGGATGCTATCTACTACAGAACATATAAAAAGTTGATACCTCTTGCTTCCTTTAACGTATGCATGCGTATGCAGGCATATTGCATAAATAGGAAAAAACCTAAGAAAAGGGCTTCTTATAGAGCGTGCTAACTACTACAGAACATATAAAATGTTAATACCTCTTGCTCCCTTTAACGTATGCATGCGTATGCAGACATACTGCATAAATAGAAACATAAGGAAAGGGGTTCTTGTAGAGCGTGCTAACTACTACAGAACATATAAAATGTTAATACCTCTTGCTCCCTTTAACGTATGCATGCGTATGCAGACATACTGCATAAATAGAAAAAAATAAATAGGAAAAATGGGATTCTTATAGAGCGTGCTAACTACTACAGAACATATAAAATGTTAATACCTCTTGTTCCCTTAGACGAATGCATGCGTATGCAGACATACGGCATAAATAGGAAAAAAAATAAGAAAAGCAGCGTGCTAACTACTACAGAACATATAAAATGTTAATAGCTCTTGCTCCCTTTAACTTATGCATTCGTATGCAGACATACTGCATAAATAGGAAAAAACCTAAGAAAAGGCTTCTTATAGAGCGTGCTAACTACTACAGAACATATAAAATGTTAATACCTCTTGGTCCCTTTAACGTATGCATGCGTATGCAGACATACGGCATAAATAGGAAAAAAACCTAAGAAAAGGGCGTCTTATAGAGCGTGCTAGCTACTACATGACGTACAAAATGTTAATATCTCTTGTTCCCTTAGATGTATGCATGCGTATGCAGACATACTGCATAAATAGAAACATAAGGAAAGGGCTTCTTGTAGAGCGTGCTAACTACTACAGAACATATAAAATGTTAATACCTCTTGCTCCCTTTAACGTATGCATGCGTATGCAGACATACTGCATAAAAACCTAAGAAATGGCATTCTTATAGAGGATGCTATCTACTACAGAACATATAAAAAGTTGATACCTCTTGCTTCCTTTAACGTATGCATGCGTATGCAGACATACTGCATAAAAACCTAAGAAATGGCATTCTTATAGAGGATGCTATCTACTACAGAACATATAAAAAGTTGATACCTCTTGCTTCCTTTAACGTATGCATGCGTAGGCAGGCATATTGCATAAATAGGAAAAAACCTAAGAAAAGGGCTTCTTATAGAGCGTGCTAACTACTACAGAACATATAAAATGTTAATACCTCTTGCTCCCTTTAACGTATGCATGCGTATGCAGACATACTGCATAAATAGAAACATAAGGAAAGGGGTTCTTGTAGAGCGTGCTAACTACTACAGAACATATAAAATGTTAATACCTCTTGCTCCCTTTAACGTATGCATGCGTATGCAGACATACTGCATAAATAGAAAAAAATAAATAGGAAAAATGGGATTCTTATAGAGCGTGCTAACTACTACAGAACATATAAAATGTTAATACCTCTTGTTCCCTTAGACGAATGCATGCGTATGCAGACATACGGCATAAATAGGAAAAAAAATAAGACTTTTCTTGCTAGACGTGCTAACTACTACAGAACATATAAAATGTTAATAGCTCTTGCTCCCTTTAACTTATGCATTCGTATGCAGACATACTGCATAAATAGGAAAAAACCTAAGAAAAGGCTTCTTATAGAGCGTGCTAACTACTACAGAACATATAAAATGTTAATACCTCTTGGTCCCTTTAACGTATGCATGCGTATGCAGACATACGGCATAAATAGGAAAAAAACCTAAGAAAAGGGCGTCTTATAGAGCGTGCTAGCTACTACATGACGTACAAAATGTTAATATCTCTTGCTCCCTTAGACGTATGCATGCGTATGCAGACATACGGCATAAATAGGAAAAAAAATAAGAAAAGGAGCGTGCTAACTACTACAGAACATATAAAATGTTAATAGCTCTTGCTCCCTTTGCAGACATACTGCATAAATAGAAAAAAATAAATAGGAAAAATGGGTTTCTTATAGAGCGTGCTAACTACTACAGAACATATAAAATGTTAATACCTCTTGTTCCCTTAGACGAATGCATGCGTATGCAGACATACTGCATAAATAGAAAAAAACCTAAGAAAAGCTTCTTATAGAGCGTGCTAACTACTACAGAACATATAAAATGTTAATACCTCTTGCTCCCTTTAACGTATGCATGCGTATGCAGACATACGGCATAAATAGGAAAAAAACCTAAGAAAAGGGCTTCTTATAGAGCGTGCTAGCTACTACAGAACATACAAAATGTTAATACCTCTTGCTCCCTTTAACGTATGCATGCGTATGCAGACATACTGCATAAATAGAAAAAAACTTAAGAAAAGGCTTCTTATAGAGCGTGCTAACTACTACAGAACATATAAAATGTTAATACCTCTTGCTCCCTTTAACGTATGCATGCGTATGCAGACATACGGCATAAATAGGAAAAAAGCCTAAGAAAAGGCTTCTTATAGAGCGTGCTAACTACTACAGAATATATAAAATGTTAATACCTCTTGCTCCCTTTAACGTATGCATGCGTATGCAGACATACTGCATAAATATGAAAAAAACCTAAGAAAAGGGCTTCTTATAGAGCGTGCTAGCTACTAGATGACGTACAAAATGTTAATATCTCTTGCTCCCTTAGACGTATGCATGCGTATGCAGACATACGGCATAAATAGGAAAAAAACCTAAGAAAAGGCTTCTTATAGAGCGTGCTAACTACTACAGAACATATAAAATGTTGATACCTCTTGCTTCCTTTAACGTATGCATGCGTATGCAGGCATATTGCATAAATAGGAAAAAACCTAAGAAAAGGGCTTCTTATAGAGCATGCTAACTACTACAGAACATATAAAATGTTAATACCTCTTGTTCCCTTAGACGAATGCATGCGTATGCAGACATACTACATAAATAGAAACATAAGGAAAGGGCTTCTTGTAGAGCGTGCTAGCTACTACAGAACATATAAAATGTTAATACCTCTTGCTCCCTTTAACGTATGCAGACATACTGCATAAAAACCTAAGAAATGGCATTCTTATAGAGGATGCTATCTACTACAGAACATATAAAAAGTTGATACCTCTTGCTTCCTTTAACGTATGCATGCGTATGCAGGCATATTGCATAAATAGGAAAAAACCTAAGAAAAGGGCTTCCTATAGAGCGTGCTAACTACTACAGAACATATAAAATGTTAATACCTCTTGTTCCCTTAGACGAATGCATGCGTATGCAGACATACTGCATAAATAGAAACATAAGGAAAGGGCTTCTTGTAGAGCGTGCTAGCTACTACAGAACAAATAAAATGTTAATACCTCTTGCTCCCTTTAACGTATGCATGCGTATGCAGACATACTGCATAAAAACCTAAGAAATGGCATTCTTATAGAGGATGCTATCTACTACAGAATATATAAAAAGTTGATACCTCTTGCTTCCTTTAACGTATGCATGCGTATGCAGACATACTGCATAAAAACCTAAGAAAAGGGCTTCTTATAGAGCGTGCTAACTACTACAGAACATATAAAATGTTAATACCTCTTGTTCCCTTAGATGTATGCATGCGTATGCAGACATACTGCATAAATAGAAACATAAGGAAAGGGCTTCTTGTAGAGCGTGCTAGCTACTACAGAACAAATAAAATGTTAATACCTCTTGCTCCCTTTAACGTATGCATGCGTATGCAGACATACTGCATAAAAACCTAAGAAATGGCATTCTTATAGAGGATGCTATCTACTACAGAACATATAAAAAGTTGATACCTCTTGCTTCCTTTAACGTATGCATGCGTATGCAGGCATATTGCATAAATAGGAAAAAACCTAAGAAAAGGGCTTCTTATAGAGCGTGCTAACTACTACATGACGTACAAAATGTTAATATCTCTTGCTCCCTTAGATGTATGCATGCGTATGCAGACATACTGCACAAATAGAAACATAAGGAAAGCGGTTCTTGTAGAGCGTGCTAGCTACTACATGACGTACAAAATGTTAATATCTCTTGCTCCCTTAGATGTATGCATGCGTATGCAGACATACTGCATAAATAGAAACATAAGGAAAGGGGTTCTTGTAGAGCGTGCTAGCTACTACAGAACATATAAAATGTTAATACCTCTTGCTCCCTTTAACGTATGCATGCGTATGCAGACATACTGCATAAATAGGAAAAAACCTAAGAAATGGAATTCTTATAGAGCGTGCTAACTACTACAGAACATATAAAATGTTAATACCTCTTGCTCCCTTTAACGTATGCAGATATACTGCATAAAAACCTAAGAAATGGCATTCTTATAGAAGATGCTATCTACTACAGAACATATAAAAAGTTGATACCTCTTGCTTCCTTTAACGTATGCATGCGTATGCAGGCATATTGCATAAATAGGAAAAAACCTAAGAAAAGGGCTTCTTAAAGAGCGTGCTAACTACTACATGACGTACAAAATGTTAATATCTCTTGCTCCCTTAGATGTGTGCATGCGTATGCAGACATACTGCATAAATAGAAACATAAGGAAAGGGCTTCTTGTAGAGCGTGCTAGCTACTACAGAACATATAAAATGTTAATACCTCTTGCTCCCTTTAACGTATGCATGCGTATGAAGACATACTGCATAAAAACCTAAGAAATGGCATTCTTATAGAGGATGCTATCTACTACAGAACATATAAAAAGTTGATACCTCTTGCTTCCTTTAACGTATGCATGCGTATGCAGGCATATTGCATAAATAGGAAAAAACCTAAGAAAAGGGCTTCTTATAGAGCGTGCTAACTACTACAGAACATATAAAATGTTAATACCTCTTGTTCCCTTAGACGAATGCATGCGTATGCAGACATACTGCATAAATAGGAAAAAACCTAAGAAATGGGATTCTTAAAGAGCGTGCTAGCTACTACAGAACATATAAAATGTTAATACCTCTTGCTCCCTTTAACGTATGCATGCGTATGCAGACATACTGCATAAATAGGAAAAAACCTAAGAAATGGAATTCTTATAGAGCGTGCTAACTACTACAGAACATATAAAATGTTAATACCTCTTGCTCCCTTTAACGTATGCAGACATACTGCATAAAAACCTAAGAAATGGCATTCTTATAGAAGATGCTATCTACTACAGAACATATAAAAAGTTGATACCTCTTGCTTCCTTTAACGTATGCATGCGTATGCAGGCATATTGCATAAATAGGAAAAAACCTAAGAAAAGGGCTTCTTAAAGAGCGTGCTAACTACTACATGACGTACAAAATGTTAATATCTCTTGCTCCCTTAGATGTGTGCATGCGTATGCAGACATACTGCATAAATAGAAACATAAGGAAAGGGCTTCTTGTAGAGCGTGCTAGCTACTACAGAACATATAAAATGTTAATACCTCTTGCTCCCTTTAACGTATGCATGCGTATGAAGACATACTGCATAAAAACCTAAGAAATGGCATTCTTATAGAGGATGCTATCTACTACAGAACATATAAAAAGTTGATACCTCTTGCTTCCTTTAACGTATGCATGCGTATGCAGGCATATTGCATAAATAGGAAAAAACCTAAGAAAAGGGCTTCTTATAGAGCGTGCTAACTACTACAGAACATATAAAATGTTAATACCTCTTGTTCCCTTAGACGAATGCATGCGTATGCAGACATACTGCATAAATAGGAAAAAACCTAAGAAATGGGATTCTTATAGAGAATGCTATCTACTACAGAACATATAAAAAGTTGATACCTCTTGCTCCCTTTAACGTATGCATGCGTATGAAGACATACTGCATAAAAACCTAAGAAATGGCATTCTTATAGAGGATGCTATCTACTACAGAACATATAAAAAGTTGATACCTCTTGCTTCCTTTAACGTATGCATGCGTATGCAGACATATTGCATAAATAGGAAAAAACCTAAGAAAAGGGCTTCTTATAGAGCGTGCTAGCTACTACAGAACATATAAAATGTTAATACCTCTTGCTCCCTTTAACGTATGCATGCGTATGCAGACATACTGCATAAATAGGAAAAAAAAAAAATAAGAAAAGCAGCGTGCTAACTACTACAGAACATATAAAATGTTAATAGCTCTTGCTCCCTTTAACTTATGCATGCGTATGCAGACATACTGCATAAATAGGAAAAAACCTAAGAAAAGGCTTCTTATAGAGCGTGCTAACTACTACAGAACATATAAAATGTTAATACCTCTTGGTCCCTTTAACGTATGCATGCGTATGCATACGGCATAAATAGGAAAAATCCTAAGAAAAGGGCTTCTTATAGAGCGTGCTAGCTACTACAGAACATATAAAATGTTAATACCTCTTGCTCCCTTTAACGTATGCATGCGTATGCAGACATACTGCATAAATAGGAAAAAACCTAAGAAATGGGATTCTTATAGAGAATGCTATCTACTACAGAACATATAAAAAGTTGATAACTCTTGCTCCCTTTAACGTATGCATGCGTATGCAGACATACTTCATAAATAGGAAAAAACCTAAGAAATGGGATTCTTATAGAGCGTGCTAGCTACTATAGAACATATAAAACGTTAATACCTCTTGCTCCCTTTAACGTATGCATGCGTATGTAGACATACTGCATAAATAGAAAAAAACCTAAGAAAAGTCTTCTTAAAGTGCTAACTACTACAGAACATATAAAATGTTAATACCTCTTGTTCCCTTAGACGAATGCATGCGTATGCAGACATACTGCATAAATAGGAAAAAACCTAAGAAATGGGATTCTTATAGAGAATGCTATCTACTACAGAACATATAAAAAGTTGATACCTCTTGCTCCTCTTTAACGTATGCATGCGTATGCAGACATACTGCATAAATAGGGAATGCTATCTACTACAGAACATATAAAAAGTTGATACCTCTTGCTCCTCTTTAACGTATGCATGCGTATGCAGACATACTGCATAAATAGGAAAAAACCTAAGAAATGGGATTCTTATAGAGCGTGCTAACTACTACAGAACATATAAAATGTTAATACCTCTTGGTCCCTTTAACGTATGCATGCGTATGCATACTGCATAAATAGGAAAAAACCTAAGAAATGGGATTCTTATAGAGCGTGCTAACTACTACAGAACATATAAAATGATAATACCTCTTGCTCCCTTTAACGTATGCATGCGTATGCAGACATACTGCATAAATAGGAAAAAACCTAAGAAATGGGATTCTTATAGAGAATGCAAGCTACTATAGAACATATAAAATGTTAATACCTCTTGCTCCCTTTAACGTATGCATGCGTATGCAGACATACTGCATAAATAGGAAAACAACTAAGAAAAGGGCTTCTTATAGAGCGTGCTAGCTAATACGTGACGTACAAAATGTTAATATCTCTTGCTCCCTTAGACGTATGCATGTGTATGCAGACATACGGCATAAATAGGAAAAAAACCTTAGAAAAGGGCTTCTTATAGAGCGTGCTAACTACTACAGAACATATAAAATGTTAATACCTCTTGCTCCCTTTAACGTATGCATGCGTATGCAGACATACTGCATAAATAGGAAAAAACCTAAGAAAAGGCTTCTTATAGAGCGTGCTAACTACTACAGAACATATAAAATGTTAATACCTCTTGCTCCCTTTAACGTATGCATGCGTATGCAGGCATACTGCATAAATAGGAAAAAAAACTAAGAAAAGGGCTTCTTATAGAGCGTGCTAGCTACTACGTGACGTACAAAATGTTAATATCTCTTGCTCCGTTAGACGTGTGCATGCGTATGCAGACATACGGCATAAATAGGAAAAAAACCTAAGAAAAGGGCTTCTTATAGAGCGTGCTAGCTACTACAGAACATATAAAATGTTAATACCTCTTGCTCCCTTTAACGTATGCATGCGTATGCAGACATACTGCATAAATAGGAAAAAACCTAAGAAATGGGATTCTTATAGATCGTGCTAGCTACTATAGAACATATAAAATGTTAATACCTCTTGCTCCCTTTAACGTATGCATGCGTATGCAGACATACTGCATAAATAGGAAAAAAACCTAAGAAAAGGGCTTTTTATAGAGCGTGCTAGCTACTACAGAACATATAAAAAGTTGATACCTCTTGCTCCCTTTAACGTATGCATGCGTATGCAGACATACTGCATAAATAGGAAAAAACCTAAGAAAAGGCTTCTTATAGAGCGTGCTAACTACTACAGAACATATAAAATGTTAATACCTCTTGCTCCCTTTAACGTATGCATGCGTATGCAGACATACTGCATAAATAGAAACATAAGGAAAGGGCTTCTTGTAGAGCGTGCTAGCTACTACAGAACTCTTGCTCCCTTTAACGTATGCATGCGAATGCAGACATACTGCATAAATAGAAACATAAGGAAAGGGCTTCTTGTAGAGCGTGCTAGCTACTACAGAACTCTTGCTCCCTTTAACGTATGCATTCGTATGCAGACATACGGCATAAATAAAAAAAAAAATAAGAAAAGGAGCGTGCTAACTACTACAGAACATATAAAATGTTAATAGCTCTTGCTCCCTTTAACGTATGCATGCGTATGCAGACATACTGCATAAATAGGAAAAAACCTAAGAAAATTGCTTCTTATTGAGCGTGCTAGCTACTACATGACGTACAAAATGTTAATATCTCTTGCTCCCTTAGATGTTTGCATGCGTATGCAGACATACGGCATAAATAGGAAAAAAACCTAAGAAAAGGGCTTCTTATAGAGCGTGCTAGCTACTACAGAACATATAAAAAGTTGATACCTCTTGCTCCCGTTAACGTATACTTGCGTATGCAGACATACGGCATAAATAGGAAAAAAACCTAAGAAAAGGACTTCTTATAGAGCGTGCTAGCTACTACAGAACATATGAAATGTTAATACCTCTTGCTCCCTTTAACGTATGCATGCGTATGCAGACATACGGCATAAATAGGGAAAAAAACCTAAGAAAAGGGCTTCTTATAGAGCGTGCTAGCTACTACAGAACATATAAAAAGTTGATACCTCTTGCTCCCTTTAACGTATGCATGCGTATGCAGACATACTGCATAAATAGGAAAAAACCTAAGAAAAGGCTTCTTATAGAGCGTGCTAACTACTACAGAACATATAAAATGTTAATACCTCTTGCTCCCTTTAACTTATGCATGCGTATGCAGACATACTGCATAAATAGGAAAAAACCTAAGAAAAGGCTTCTTATAGAGCGTGCTAACTACTACAGAACATATAAAATGTTAATACCTCTTGTTCCCTTAGACGAATGCATGCGTATGCAGACATACTGCATAAATAGGAAAAAACCTAAGAAAAGGGCTTCTTATAGAGCGTGCTAGCTTGTTAATATCTCTTGCTCCCTTAGACGTATGCATGCGTATGCAGACATACTGCATAAATAGGGGAAAAACCTAAGAAATGGGATTCTTATAGAGCGTGCTAGCTACTACAGAACATATAAAATGTTAATACCTCTTGCTCCCTTTAACTTATGCATGCGTATGCAGACATACTGCACAAATAGAAACATAAGGAAAGGGCTTCTTGTAGAGCGTGCCAGCTACTACAGAACATATAAAATGTTAATACCTCTTGCTCCCTTTAACGTATGCATGCGTATGCAGACATACGGCATAAATAGGAAAAAAACCTAAGAAAAGGGCTTCGTATAGAGCGTGCTAGCTACTACAGAACCTATAAAATGTTAATACCTCTTCCTCCCTTTAACGTATGCATGCGTATGCAGGCATATTGCATAAATAGGAAAAAACCTAAGATAAGGGCTTCTCATAGAGCGTGCTAACTACTACAGAACATATAAAATGTTAATACCTCTTGCTCCCTTTAATGTATGCATGCGTATGCAGACATACTGCATAAATAGGAAAAAACCTAAGAAATGGGATTCTTATAGAGCGTACTAGCTACTATAGAACATATAAAATGTTAATACCTCTTGCTCCCTTTAACGTATGCATGCGTATGCAGACATACTGCATAAATAGGAAAAAACCTAAGAAAAGGGCTTCTTTTAGAGCGTGCTAGCTACTACATGACGTACAAAATGTTAATATCTCTTGCTCCCTTAGACGTATGCATGCGTATGCAGACATACGGCACAAATAGGAAAAAAAATAAGAAAAGGGCTTCTTATAGAGCGTGCTAGCTACTACATGACGTACAAAATGTTAATATCTCTTGCTCCCTTAGACGTATGCATGCGTATGCAGACATACGGCATAAATAGGAAAAAAAATAAGAAAAGGAGCGTGCTAACTACTACAGAACATATAAAATGTTAATAGCTCTTGCTCCCTTTAACGTATGCATGCGTATGCAGACATACTGCATAAATAGGAAAAAAACCTAAGAAAAGGGCTTCTTATAGAGCGTGCTAGCTACTACATGACGTACAAAATGTTAATATCTCTTGCTCCCTTAGATGTATGCATGCGTATGCAGACATACTGCAAAAATAGAAACATAAGGAAAGGGCTTCTTGTAGAGCGTGCTAGCTACTACAGAACATATAAAATGTTAATACCTCTTGCTCCCTTAGACGTATGCATGCGTATGCAGACATACGGCATAAATAGGAAAAAAACCTAAGAAAAGGGCTTCTTATAGAGCGTGCTAGCTACTACAGAACATATAAAATGTTAATACCTCTTGCTCCCTTTAACGTATGCATGCGTATGCAGACATACGGCATAAATAGGAAAACAACCTAAGAAAAGGGCTTCTTATAGAGCGTGCTAGCTACTACAGAACATATAAAATGTTAATACCTCTTGCTCCCTTTAACGTATGCATGCGTATGCAGACATACGGCATAAATAGGAAAAAAACCTAAGAAAAGGGCTTCTTATAGAGCGTGCTAGCTACTACAGAACATATAAAAAGTTGATACCTCTTGCTCCCTTTAACGTATGCATACGTATGCAGACATACTGCATAAATAGGAAAAAACCTAAGAAATGGGATTCTTATAGAGCGTGCTAGCTACTATAGAACATATAAAATGTTAATACCTCTTGCTCCCTTTAACGTATGCATGCGTATGCAGACATACTGCATAAATAGGAAAAAACCTAAGAAAAGGGCTTCTTTTAGAGCGTGCTAGCTACTACATGACGTACAAAATGTTAATATCTCTTGCTCCCTTAGACGTATGCATGCGTATGCAGACATACGGCATAAATAGGAAAAAAAATAAGAAAAGGGCTTCTTATAGAGCGTGCTAGCTACTACGTGACGTACAAAATGTTAATATCTCTTGCTCCCTTAGACGTATGCATGCGTATGCAGACATAAATAGGAAAAAACCTAAGAAAAGGCTTCTTATAGAGCGTGCTAACTACTACAGAACATATAAAATGTTAATACCTCTTGCTCCCTTTAACGTATGCATGCGTATGCAGACATACTGCATAAATAGAAACATAAGGAAAGGGCTTCTTGTAGAGCGTGCTAGCTACTACAGAACATATAAAATGTTAATACCTCTTGCTCCCTTTAACGTATGCATGCGTATGCAGACATACTGCATAAATAGGAAAAAAAAATAAGAAAAGGGCTTCTTATAGAGCGTGCTAACTACTACAGAACATATAAAATGTTAATACCTCTTGCTCCCTTTAACGTAAGCATGCGTGTGCAGGCATACTGCATAAATAGGAAAAAAACTAAGAAAAGGGCTTCTTATAGAGCGTGCTAGCTACTACGTGACGTACAAAATGTTAATATCTCTTGCTCCCTTAGACGTATGCATGCGTATGCAGACATAAATAGGAAAAAACCTAAGAAAAGGCTTCTTATAGAGCGTGCTAATTACTACAGAACATATAAAAAGTTGATACCTCTTGCTCCCTTTAACGTATGCATGCGTATGCAGGCATATTGCATATAAAGGAAAAAACCTAAGAAAAGGGCTTCTTATAGAGCGTGCTAGCTACTACATGACGTACAAAATGTTAATATCTCTTGCTCCTTTAGACGTATGCATGCGAATGCAGACATTCTGCATAAATAGGAAAAAACCTAAGAAAAGGGCTTCTTATAGAGCGTGCTAGCTACTACATGACGTACAGAATGTTAATATCTCCTGCTCCCTTAGACGTATGCATGCGTATGCAGACATACGGCATAAATAGGAAAAAAAATAAGAAATGGGATTCTTATAGAGAATGCTATCTACTACAGAACATATAAAAAGTTGATACCTCTTGCTCCCTTGCATGCGTATGCAGACATACTGCATAAATAGGAAAAAAAATAAGAAAAGGGCTTCTTATAGAGCGTGCTAACTACTACAGAACATATAAAATGTTAATAGCTCTTGCTCCCTTTAACGTATGCATGCGTATGCAGACATACTGCATAAATAGGAAAAAACCTAAGAAATGGGATTTTTATAGAGAATGCTATCTACTACAGAACATATAAAAAGTTGATACCTCTTGCTCCCTTTAACGTATGCATGCGTATGCAGACATACTTCATAAATAGGAAAAAAACCTAAGAAAAGGGCTTCTTATAGAGCGTATAGAAAAAAATTAAGAAAAGGGCTTCTTATAGAGCGTGCTAACTACTACAGAACATATAAAATGTTAATAGCTCTTGCTCCCTTTAACGTATGCATGCGTATGCAGACATACTGCATAAATAGGAAGAAATCTAAGAAAAGGCTTCTTATAGAGCGTGCTAGCTACTACATGACGTACAAAATGTTAATATCTCTTGCTCTCTTAGACGTATGCATGCGTATGCAGACATACTGCATAAATAGGAAAAAACCTAAGAAAAGGGCTTCTTATAGAGCGTGCTAACTACTACAGAACATATAAAATGTTAATACCTCTTAGACGAATGCATGCGTATGCAGACATACTGCATAAATAGGAAAAAACCTAAGAAAAGGACTTCTTATAGAGCGTGCTAGCTACTACATGACGTACAAAATGTTAATATCTCTTGCTCCCTTAGACGTATGCATGCGTATGCAGACATACGGCATAAATAGGAAAAAAAATAACAAAAGGGCTTCTTATAGAGCTCTAACAATAGAGCTTCTTATATGCATGCTACTACATGACGTACAAAATGTTAATATCTCTTGCTACCTTTAACGTATGCATGCGTATGCAGGCATACTGGATAAATAGGAAAAAACCTAAGAAAAGGGCTTCTTATAGAGCGTGCTAACTACTACAGAACATATAAAATGTTAATAGCCCTTGCTCCCTTTAACGTATGCATGCGTATGCAGACATACTGCATAAATAGGAAAAAACCTAAGAAATGGGATTCTTATAGAGAATGCTATCTACTACAGAACATATAAAAAGTTGATACCTCTTGCTCCCTTGCATGCGTATGCAGACATACTGCATAAATAGGAAAAAAAATAAGAAAAGGGCTTCTTATAGAGCGTGCTAACTACTACAGAACATATAAAATGTTAATAGCTCTTGCTCCCTTTAACGTATGCATGCGTATGCAGACATACTGCATAAATAGGAAAAAACCTAAGAAATGGGATTTTTATAGAGAATGCTATCTACTACAGAACATATAAAAAGTTGATACCTCTTGCTCCCTTTAACGTATGCATGCGTATGCAGACATACTTCATAAATAGGAAAAAAACCTAAGAAAAGGGCTTCTTATAGAGCGTATAGAAAAAAATTAAGAAAAGGGCTTCTTATAGAGCGTGCTAACTACTACAGAACATATAAAATGTTAATAGCTCTTGCTCCCTTTAACGTATGCATGCGTATGCAGACATACTGCATAAATAGGAAGAAATCTAAGAAAAGGCTTCTTATAGAGCGTGCTAGCTACTACATGACGTACAAAATGTTAATATCTCTTGCTCTCTTAGACGTATGCATGCGTATGCAGACATACTGCATAAATAGGAAAAAACCTAAGAAAAGGGCTTCTTATAGAGCGTGCTAGCTACTACATGACGTACAAAATGTTAATATCTCTTGCTCCCTTAGACGTATGCATGCGTATGCAGACATACGGCATAAATAGGAAAAAAAATAACAAAAGGGCTTCTTATAGAGCTCTAACAATAGAGCTTCTTATATGCATGCTACTACATGACGTACAAAATGTT
Organism: Merodon equestris; assembly: GCA_958301585.1. NCBI lineage: Eukaryota > Metazoa > Arthropoda > Insecta > Diptera > Syrphidae > Merodon > Merodon equestris. The sequence continues at coordinate 452,555 of CATQJT010000042.1, forward strand.
AATATCTCTTGCTACCTTTAACGTATGCATGCGTATGCAGGCATACTGGATAAATAGGAAAAAACCTAAGAAAAGGGCTTCTTATAGAGCGTGCTAGCTACTACATGACGTACAAAATGTTAATATCATGCATGTATGCATGCGTATGCAGACATACTGCATAAATAGGAAAAAACCTAAGAAAAATCTTCTTAGAGAGCGTGCTAGCTACTACATGACGTACAGAATGTTAATATCTCTTGTTCCCTTAGACGAGTGCATACGTATGCAGGCATACTGCATAAATAGGAAAAAACCTAAGAAAAGGGCGTCTTATAGAGCGTGCTAGCTACTACAAAATGTTAATATCTCTTGCTCCTTTAGACGTATGCATGCGTATGCAGACATACTGCATAATTATAAAAAAAACCTAAGAAAAGGGCTTCTTATAGAGCGTGCTAACTACTACAGAACATATAAAATGTTAATACCTCTTGTTCCCTTAGACGAATGCATGCGTATGCAGACATACTGCATAAATAGGAAAAAACCTAAGAAAAGGACTTCTTATAGAGCGTGCTAGCTACTACATGACGTACAAAATGTTAATATCTCTTGCTCCCTTAGACGTATGCATGCGTATGCAGACATACGGCATAAATAGGAAAAAAAAATAACAAAAGGGCTTCTTATAGAGCGTGCTAGCTACTACATGACGTACAAAATGTTAATATCTCTTGCTACCTTTAACGTATGCATGCGTATGCAGACATAAATAGGAAAAAACCTAAGAAAAGGGCTTCTTATAGAGCGTGCTAGCTACTACATGACGTACAAAATGTTAATATCATGCATGTATGCATGCGTATGCAGACATACTGCATAAATAGGAAAAAACCTAAGAAAGAGAAAAAACCTTAGAGAGCGTGCTAGCTACTACATGACGTACAGAATGTTAATATCTCTTGTTCCCTCGACGAGTGCATACGTATGCAGGCATACTGCATAAATAGGAAAAAACCTAAGAAAAGGGCGTCTTATAGAGCGTGCTAGCTACTACAAAATGTTAATATCTCTTGCTCCTTTAGACGTATGCATGCGTATGCAGACATACTGCATAATTATAAAAAAACCTAAGAAAAGGGCTTCTTATAGAGCGTGCTAACTACTACAGAACATATAAAATGTTAATACCTCTTGTTCCCTTAGACGAATGCATGCGTATGCAGACATACTGCATAAATAGGAAAAAACCTAAGAAAAGGACTTCTTATAGAGCGTGCTAGCTACTACATGACGTACAAAATATTAATATCTCTTGCTCCCTTAGACGTATGCATGCGTATGCAGACATACTGCATAAATAGAAACCTAAGGAAAGGGCTTCTTGTAGAGCGTGCTAACTACTACAGAACGTATAAAATGTTAATACCTCTTGTTCCCTTAGACGAATGCATGCGTATGCAGACATACTGCATAAAAAGGAAAAAACCTAAGAAAAGGGCTTCTTATAGAGCGTGCTAGCTACTACAGAACATATAAAATGTTAATACCTCTTGTTCCCTTTAACGTATGCATGCGTATGCAGGCATACTCCATAAATAGGAAAAAACATAAGAAAAGGGCTTCTTATAGAGCGTGCTAGCTACTACAGCACATATAAAATGTTAATACCTCTTGCTCCCTTTAACGTATGCATGCGTATGCAGACATACTGCATAAATAGGAAAAAACCTAAGAAAAGGCTTCTTATAGAGCGTGCTAGCTACTACGTGACGTACAAAATGTTAATGTCTCTTGCTCCCTTAGATGTATGCATGCGTATGCAGACATACTGCATAAATAGAAACCTAAGGAAAGGGCTTCTTGTAGAGCGTGCTAGCTACTACAGAACATATAAAATGTTAATACCTCTTGCTCCCTTTAACGTATGCACGCGTATGCAGTCATACTGCATAAATAGGAAAAAACCTAAGAAAAAGGCTTCTTATAGAGCGTGCTAGCTACTACATGACGTACAAAATGTTAATATCTCTTTCTATGCATGAGATGCATGCGTATGCAGACATACTGCATAAATAGGAAAAAACCTAAGAAAAGGCTTCTTATAGAGCGTGCTAACTACTACAGAACATATAAAATGTTAATAGCTCTTGCTCCCTTTATCGTATGCATGCGTATGCAGACATACTGCATAAATAGGAAAAAACCTAAGAAAAGGGCTTCTTATAGAGCGTGCTAGCTACTACATGACGTACAAAATGTTAATATCTCTTGCTCCCTTAGATGTATGCAGGAAAAAACCTAAGAAAAGGGCTTCTTATAGAGCGTGCTAACTACTACAGAACATATAAAATGTTAATAGCTCTTGCTCCCTTTAACGTATGCATGCGTATGCAGTCATACTGCATAAATAGGAAAAAACCTAAGAAAAGGGCTTCTTATAGAGCGTGCTAGCTACTACATGACGTTCAAAATGTTAATATCTCTTTCTATGCATGAGATGCATGCGTATGCAGACATACTGCATAAATAGGAAAAAACCTAAGGAAAGGGCTTCTTGTAGAGCGTGCTAGCTACTACAGAACATATAAAATGTTAATACCTCTTGCTCCCTTTAACGTATGCATGCGTATGCAGACATTCTGCATAAATAGGAAAAAACCTAAGAAAAGGGCTTCTTATAGAGCGTGCTAGGTACTACATGACGTACAAAATGTTAATATCTCTTGCTCCCTTAGATGTATGCATGCGTATGCAGACATACTGCATAAATAGAAACTTAAGGAAAGGGCTTCTTGTAGAGCGTGCTAGCTACTACAGAACATATAAAATGTTAATACCTCTTGCTCCCTTTAACGTATGCATGCATATGCAGACATACTGCATAAGAAGGAAAAAACTTAAGAAAAGGGCTTCTTATAGAGCGTGCTAGCTAATACAGAACATATATATGCTCCCTTAGACGTATGCATGCGAATGCAGACATTCTGCATAAATAGGAAAAAACCTAAGAAAAGGTCTTCTTATAGAGCGTGCTAACTACTACATGACGTACAAAATGTTAATATCTCTTGCTCCCTTTAACGTATGCATGCGTATGCAGACATACTGCATAAATAGGAAAAACCTAAGAAAAGGGCTTCTTATAGAGCGTGCTAGCTACCACATGACGTACAAAATGTTTATATCTCTTGCTGCCTTTAACGTATGCATGCGTATGCAGACATACTGCATAAATAGAAACCTAAGGAAAGGGCTTCTTATAGAGCGTGCTAGCTACTACAGAACATATAAAATGTTAATACCTCTTGCTCCCTTTAACGTATGCATGCGTATGCAGACATACTGAATTAATAGGAAAAAACCTAAGAAAAGGCTTCTTATAGAGCGTGCTAGCTACTACATGACGTACAAAATGTTAATACCTCTTGCTCCCTTTAACGTGTGCATGCGTATACAGGCATACTGCATAAATAGGAAAAAACCTAAGAAAAGGGCTTCTTATAGAGCGTGCTAGCAACTACAGAACATATAAAAAGTTGATACCTCTTGCTCCCTTTAACGTATGCATACGTATGCAGACATACTGCATAAATAGGAAAAAAACCTAAGGAAAGGGCTTCTTATAGAGCGTGCTAACTACTACAGAACATATAAAATGTTAATACCTCTTGCTCCCTTTAACTGGAGGCATACTGCATAAATAGGAAAAAACCTAAGAAAAACCTAAGAGCGTGCTAGCTACTACAGAAAATATAAAATGTTAATACCTCTTGCTTCCTTAGACGTACGCATGCGAATGCAGACATTCTGCATAAATAGGAAAAACAATAAGAAAAGGGCTTCTTATAGAGCGTGCTAACTACTACAGAACATATAAAATGTATGCATACGTATGCAGGCAAAAACCTAAGAAAAGGGCGTCTTATAGAGCGTGCTAGCTACTATAAAATGTTAATATCTCTTGCTCCCTTAGACGTATGCATGCGTATGCAGACATTATGCATAAATAGGAAAAAACCTAAGAAAAGGGCTTCTTATAGAGCGTGCTAACTACTACAGAACATATAAAATGTTAATACCTCTTGTTCCCTTAGACGAATGCATGCGTATGCAGACATACTGCATAAATAGGAAAAAACCTAAGAAGAGGGCTTCTTATAGAGCGTGCCAGCTACTACAGAACATATAAAATGTTAATACCTCTTGCTCCCTTTAACGTATGCATGCGTATGCAGACATACTGCATAAATAGGAAAAAACCTAAGAAATGCTAACTACTACAGAACATATAAAATGTTAATACCTCTTGTTCCCTTAGACGAATGCATGCGTATGCAGACATACTGCATAAATAGGAAAAAACCTAAGAAATGGGATTCTAATAGAGAATGCTATCTACTACAGAACATATAAAAAGTTGATACCTCTTGCTCCCTTTAACGTATGCATGCGTATGCAGGAATATAAATATATAAATAGTAATAGGAAAAAAACCTAAGGAAAGGGCTTCTTATAGTGCGTGCTAACTACTACAGAACATATAAAATGTTAATAGCTCTTGCTCCCTTTAACGTATGCATGCGTAAGCAGACATACTGCATAAATAGGAAAAAACCCAAGAAAAGGGCTTCTTATAGAGCGTGCTAGCTACTACATGACGTACAAAATGTTAATATCTCTTGCTCCCTTAGATGTATGCATGCGTATGCAGACATACTGCATAAATAGAAACCTAAGAAAAGGGCTTCTTGTAGAGCGTGCTAGCTACTACAGAACATATAAAATGTTAATACCTCTTGCTCCCATTAACGTATGCATGCGTATGCAGACATACTACATAAAAAGGAAAAAACTTAAGAAAAGGGCTTCTTATAGAGCGTGCTAACTAACACAGAACATATGAAATGTTAATACCTCTTGCTCCCTTAGACGTATGCATGCATATGCAGACTGCATAAATAGGAAAATACCTAAGAAAAGGGCTTCTTGTAGAGCATGCTAGCTACTACAGAACATATAAAATGTTAATACCTCTTGATCCCTTTAACGTATGCAGACATACTGCATAAATAGGAAAAAACCTAAGAAAAGGGCGTCTTATAGAGCGTGCTAGCTACTACAAAATCTACACAATCTACTACAATATCTCTTGCTCCCTTAGACGTATGCATGCGTATGCAGACATTATGCATAAATAGGAAAAAACCTAAGAAAAGGGCTTCTTATAGAGCGTGCTAACTAACACAGAACATATGAAATGTTAATACCTCTTGCTCCCTTAGACGTACGCATGCGAATGCAGACATTCTGCATAAAAAGGAAAAAACTTAAGAAAAGGGCTTCTTATAGAGCGTGCTAACTAACACAGAACATATGAAATGTTAATACCTCTTGCTCCCTTAGACGTATGCATGCGTATGCAGACATACTGCATAAAAAGGAAAAAACTTAAGAAAAGGGCTTCTTATAGAGCGTGCTAGCTACTACATGACGTACCAAATGTTAATACCTCTTGCTCCCTTAGATGTATGCATGCGTATGCAGGCATACTGCATAAATAGGAAAAAACCTAAGAAAAGGGCTTCTTATAGAGCGTGCTACTACTACGTGCTACTTTGTACTACATGACGTACAAAATGTTAATATCCTTGCTCCCTTAGACGTATGCATGCGTATGCAGACATACGGCATAAATAGGGAAAAAAATAAGAAAAGGGCTTCTTATAGAGCGTGCTAACTACTACAGAACATATAAAATGTTAATAGCTCTTGCTCCCTGCTGCATGCGTATGCAGACATACTGCATAAATAGGAAAAAACCTAAGAAAAGGGCTTCTTGTAGAGCGTGCTAGCTACTACAGAACATACAAAATGTTAATACCTCTTGCTCCCTCTAACGTATGCATGCGTATGCAGGCATACTGCATAAATAGGAAAAAACCTAAGAAAAGGTGCTAGCTACTACATGACGTACAAAATGTTGCTCCCTTAGACATATGCATGCGTATGCAGACATACTGCATAAATAGTAACCTAAGAAAAGGGCTTCTTGTAGAGCGTGCTAGCTACTACAGAACATATAAAATGTTGATACCTCTTGCTCCCTTTAACGTATGCATGCGTATGCGGGCATACTGCATTAATAGGAAAAAACCTAAGAAAAGGGCTTCTTATAGAGCGTGCTACTACTACGTGCTACTTTGTACTACATGACGTACAAAATGTTAATATCCTTGCTCCCTTAGACGTATGCATGCGTATGCAGACATACGGCATAAATAGGAAAAAACCTAAGAAAAGGGCTTCTTATAGAGCGTGCTAGCTACTACAGAACATATAAAATGTTGATACCTCTTGCTCCCTTTAACGTATGCATGCGTATGCGGGCATACTGCATTAATAGGAAAAAACCTAAGAAAAGGGCTTCTTATAGAGCGTGCTACTACTACGTGCTACTTTGTACTACATGACGTACAAAATGTTAATATCCTTGCTCCCTTAGACGTATGCATGCGTATGCAGACATACGGCATAAATAGGGAAAAAAATAAGAAAAGGGCTTCTTATAGAGCGTGCTAACTACTACAGAACATATAAAATGTTAATAGCTCTTGCTCCCTTTAACGTATGCATGCGTATGCGGGCATACTGCATTAATAGGAAAAAACCTAAGAAAAGGGCTTCTTATAGAGCGTGCTACCTACTACATGACGAACAAAATGCTAATATCTCTTGCTCGGTTAGACGTATGCATGCGTATGCATACGTACTGCATAAAAAGGAAAAAACCTAAGAAAAGGGATTCTTATAGAGAATGCTATCTACTACAGAACATATAAAAAGTAAATACCTCTTGCTGCCTTAGACGTCTGCATGCGTATGCAGACATACTGCATAAATAGGAAAAAACTTAAAAAAGGGCATCTTATAGAGCGTGCTAGCTACTACAGAACGTATCAAATGTTAATACATCTTGCTCCCTTAGACGAATGCATGCGTATGCAGACATACTGCATAAATAGGAAAAAACCTAAGAAAAGGGCTTCTTATAGAGCGTGCTACTACTACGTGCTACTTTGTACTACATGACGAACAAAATGCTAATATCTCTTGCTCCCTTAGACGTATGCATGCGTATGCAGACATACGGCATAAATAGGGAAAAAAATAAGAAAAGGGCTTCTTATAGAGCGTGCTAACTACTACAGAACATATAAAATGTTAATACCTCTTGCTCCCTTTAACGTATGCATGCGTATGCAGACATACTGCATAAATAGGAAAAAACCTAGGAAAAGGGCTTCTTATAGAGCGTGCTAGCTACTATATGACGCATAAAATGTTAGTATCACTTGCTCCCTTAGACGTATGCATGCGTATGCAGACATACTGCATAAAGTCGAAAAAACCTAAGAAAAGGGCTTCTTATAGAGCGTGCTAGCTACTACTCTTTCTCCCTTAGACGTATGCATGCGTGTCTGCATAAAATGTTAATATTTCTTGCTCCCTTAGAGGTATGCATGCAGACAAACTGCATAAATAAGAAAAAACCTAAGAAAAGGGCTTCTTATAGAGCGTGCTGCTACCACAGAACATATAAAATGTTAATATCTCTTGCTCCCTTAGACGTATGCATGCGTATGCAAACGTACTGCATAAATAGCAAAAAAGCTAAGAAAAGGGCTTCTTATAGAGCGTGCTAGCTACTACATTACGCATAAAATGTTAATATCCCTTAGATATCCCTGCGCATGCAGACATACTGCACAAATAGGAAAAAACCTAAGAAAAGGGCTTCTTATAGAGCGTGCTAGCTACTACATGACGTACAAAATGTTAATATCCCTTAGACGTATGCCTGCGCATGCAGACATACTGCACAAATAGGAAAAAAGCTAAGAAAAGGGCTTCTTATAGAGCGTGCTAGCTACTACATGACGGATAAAATGTTAATATCCCTTAGACGTATGCCTGCGCATGGAGACATACTGCACAAATAGGAAAAAGCCTAGGAAAAGGGCTTCTTATAGAGCGTGCTAGCTACTACATTACGCATAAAATGTTAATATCCCTTAGATATCCCTGCGCATGCAGACATACTGCACAAATAGGAAAAAACCTAAGAAAAGGGCTTCTTATAGAGCGTGCTAGCTACTACATGACGTACAAAATGTTAATATCCCTTAGACGTATGCCTGCGCATGCAGACATACTGCACAAATAGGAAAAAAGCTAAGAAAAGGGCTTCTTATAGAGCGTGCTAGCTACTACATGACGGATAAAATGTTAATATCCCTTAGACGTATGCCTGCGCATGGAGACATACTGCACAAATAGGAAAAAGCCTAGGAAAAGGGCTTCTTATAGAGCGTGCTAGCTACTACATGACGTACAAAATGTTAATATCCCTTAGACGTATGCCTGCGCATGCAGACATACTGCACAAATAGGAAAAAAGCTAAGAAAAGGGCTTCTTATAGAGCGTGCTAGCTACTACATGACGGATAAAATGTTAATATCCCTTAGACGTATGCCTGCGCATGGAGACATACTGCACAAATAGGAAAAAGCCTAGGAAAAGGGCTTCTTATAGAGCGTGCTAGCTACTATATGACGCATAAAATGTTAATATCCCTTAGACGTATGCCTGCGCATGCAGACATACTGCATAAATAGGCAAAAACCTAAAGCCTAAGAAAAGGGCTTCTTATATAGGTACAACATGACGTACAAAATGGTAATGCATAAATAGGAAAAAACCTTAGAAAGGGCTTGTTATAGAGCGTGCTAGTTACTATATGACGCATAAAATGTATATATCTCTTGCTCCCTTAGACGAATGCATGCGTGTGCACCCATACTGCATAAATAGGAAAAAAGCTACGAAAAGGGCTTCTTATAGAGGGTGCTAGCTACTACAGAACATATAAAATGTTAATACCACTTGCTCCCTTAGACGTATGCATGCAGACAAACTGCATAAATAGGAAAAAACCTTAGAAAAGGGCTTGTTATAGAGCGTGCTAGCTACTATATGACGTACAAAATGTTAATATCTCTTGCTCCCTTAGACGAATGCATGCGTGTGCACCCATACTGCATAAATAGGAAAAAAGCTACGAAAAGGGCTTCTTATAGAGGGTGCTAGCTACTACAGAACATATAAAATGTTAATACCTCTTGCTCCCTTAGACGTATGCATGCAGACAAACTGCATAAATAGGCAAAAACCTAAGAAAAGGGCTTGTTATAGAGCGTGCTAGCTACTATATGACGCATAAAATGTTAATGTCTCTTGCTCCCTTAGACGTATGCATGCGCATGCAGACAAACTGCATAAATAGGAAAAAACCTAAGAAAAACACTTCTTATAGAGCGTGCTAGCTACTACAGAACATATAAAATGTTAATATCTCTTGCTCAATTAGACGTATGCATGCGTATGTAGACAATCGGCATTAATATTTAAATAGAGCTTCTTATAGACCATGCTAGCTACTATATGACGTACAAAATGTTAATATCCCTTAGTCTGCGCATGCAGTCATACTGCACAAAGGAAGCTAAGAAGAGAGCTTCTTATAGAGCTTGCTAGCTACTATATGACGTACAAAATGTTAATATCTCTTGCTTCCTTAGACGATTGCATGCGTATGCAGACATACTGCATAAATAGGCAAAAACCTAAAAACGGGGCTTCTTATACAGCCTAAGAAAAGGGCTTCTTATATAGGCACAACATGACGTACAAAATGTTAATATCTCTTGCTCCCTTAGACGAATGCAGACATACTGCATAAATAAGAAAAGACCTAAGTGTTAAAACCGAAAATGTTAATATCTCTTGCTCCCTTAGACGTATGTAGACATACTCCATAAATAGGCGAAAACCTAAGAAAAGGGCTTCTTATAGAGCCTAAGAAAAGGGCTTCTTATATAGGTACAACATGACGTACAAAATGTTAATATCTCTTGCTCAATTAGACGTATGCATGCGTATGTAGACAAACTGCATTAATAGTTAAAAAGAGCTTCTTATAGACCGTGCTAGCTACTATATGACGTACAAAATGTTAATATCCCTTAGTCTACGCATGCAGACATACTGCACAAAAGAAGCTAAGAAGAGGGCTTCTCTTGCTCAATCAGACGTATGCATGCGTATGTAGACAATCGGCATTAATATTTAAATAGAGCTTCTTATAGACCATGCTAGCTACTATATGACGTACAAAATGTTAATATCCCTTAGTCTGCGCATGCAGTCATACTGCACAAAAGAAGCTAAGAAGAGAGCTTCTTATAGAGCTTGCTAGCTACTATATGACGTACAAAATGTTAATATCTCTTGCTTCCTTAGACGATTGCATGCGTATGCAGACATACTGCATAAATAGGCAAAAACCTAAAAACGGGGCTTCTTATACAGCCTAAGAAAAGGGCTTCTTATATAGGCACAACATGACGTACAAAATGTTAATATCTCTTGCTCCCTTAGACGAATGCAGACATACTGCATAAATAAGAAAAGACCTAAGTGTTAAAACCGAAAATGTTAATATCTCTTGCTCCCTTAGACGTATGTAGACATACTCCATAAATAGGCAAAAACCTAAGAAAAGGGCTTCTTATAGAGCCTAAGAAAAGGGCTTCTTATATAGGTACAACATGACGTACAAAATGTTAATATCTCTTGCTCAATTAGACGTATGCATGCGTATGTAGACAAACTGCATTAATAGTTAAAAAGAGCTTCTTATAGACCGTGCTAGCTACTATATGACGTACAAAATGTTAATATCCCTTAGTCTACGCATGCAGACATACTGCACAAAAGAAGCTAAGAAGAGGGCTTCTTATAGAGCGTGCTAGCTACTATATGACGTACAAAATGTTAATATCTCTTGCTCCCTTAGACGTATGCATGCGCATGCAGACATACTGCACAAATAGGCAAAAACCTAAGAAAAGGGCTTCTTATAGAGCGTGCTAGCGACTATATGACGTACAAAATGTTAATATCTCTTGCTCCCTTAGACGTATGCATGCGCATGCAGACATACTGCACAAATAGGCAAAAACCTAAGAAAAGGGCTTCTTATAGAGCGTGCTAGCTACTACATGACGCATAAAATGTTAATATCTCTTGCTCCCTTAGGCGTATGCGTGCGTATGCAGACAAACGGCATAAATAGGAAAAAACCTTAGAAAAGGGCTTGTTATAGAGCGTGCTAGCTACCACATGACGCATGACGACATGATGTTAATATCTCTTGCTCCCTTAGACGTATGCATGCGTATGCAGACATACGGCATAAATAGGAAAAAAAATAAGAAAAGGGCTTCTTATAGAGCGTGCTAGCTACTACATGACGTACAAAATGTTAATATCTCTTGCTTCCTTAGACGAATGCATGCGTATGCAGACATAATGCATAAATAGGCAAAACCTAAAAAAGGGGCTTCTTATACAGCCTAAGAAAAGGGCTTCTTATATAGGTACAACATGACGTACAAAATGTTAATATCTCTTGCTCAATTAGACGTATGCATGCGTATGCAGACAAACTACATTAATAGGAAAAAACCTAAGAAAAGGGCTTTTTATAGAGCGTGCTAGCGACTATATGACGTACAAAATGTTAATATCCCTTAGTCTACGCATGCAGACATACTGCACAAAAGAAGCTAAGAAGAGGGCTTCTCTTGCTCAATCAGACGTATGCATGCGTATGTAGACAATCGGCATTAATATTTAAATAGAGCTTCTTATAGACCATGCTAGCTACTATATGACGTACAAAATGTTAATATCCCTTAGTCTGCGCATGCAGTCATACTGCACAAAAGAAGCTAAGAAGAGAGCTTCTTATACAGCGTGCTACCTACTACATGACGCATAAAATGTTAATATCTCTTGCTCCCTTAGACGTATGCGTGCGTATGCAGACAAACGGCATAAATAGGAAAAAACGGGCTTGTTATAGAGCGTGCTAGCTACCACATGACGCATGACGACATGATGTTAATATCTCTTGCTCCCTTAGACGTATGCATGCGTATGCTGATATACTGCATAAATACGAAAAAACCTAAGAAAAGGGCTTCTTATATAGCGTGCTAGCTACCACATGACGCATAAAATGTTAATATCTCTTGCTCCCTTAGACGTATGCATGCAGACAAACTGCATAAATATGCAAACAAACGGCATAAATAGGAAAAAACGGGCTTCTTATAGAGCGTGCTAGCTACTACATGACGCATAAAATGTTAATATCTCTTGCTCCCTTAGACGTATGCGTGCGTATGCAGACAAACGGCATAAATAGGAAAAAACCTTAGAAAAGGGCTTGTTATAGAGCGTGCTAGCTACCACATGACGCATGACGACATGATGTTAATATCTCTTGCTCCCTTAGACGTATGCATGCGTATGCAGACATACGGCATAAATAGGAAAAAAAATAAGAAAAGGGCTTCTTATAGAGCGTGCTAGCTACTACATGACGTACAAAATGTTAATATCTCTTGCTCCCTGCTCCATGCGCATGCAGACATACTGCACAAATAGGCAAAAACCTAAGAAAAGGGCTTGTTATAGAGCGTGCTAGCTACCACATGACGCATGACGACATGATGTTAATATCTCTTGCTTCCTTAGACGAATGCATGCGTATGCAGACATAATGCATAAATAGGCAAAACCTAAAAAAGGGGCTTCTTATACAGCCTAAGAAAAGGGCTTCTTATATAGGTACAACATGACGTACAAAATGTTAATATCTCTTGCTCAATTAGACGTATGCATGCGTATGTAGACAAACTGCATTAATAGTTAAAAGGAGCTTCTTATAGAGCGTGCTAGCTACTACATGCCTCATAAAATGTTAATATCTCTTGCTCAATCAGACGTATGCATGCGTATGCAGACAAACTGCATTAATAGGAAAAAACCTAAGAAAAGGGCTTTTTATAGAGCGTGCTAGCGACTATATGACGTACAAAATGTTAATATCTCTTGCTCCCTGCTCCATGCGCATGCAGACATACTGCACAAATAGGCAAAAACCTAAGAAAAGGGCTTGTTATAGAGCGTGCTAGCTACTATATGACCTACAAAATGTTAATATCTCTTGCTCCCTTAGACGAATGCAGACATACTGCATAAATAAGAAAAGACCTAAGTGTTAAAACCGAAAATGTTAATATCTCTTGCTCCCTTAGACGTATGCAGACATACTCCATAAATAGGCAAAAACCTAAGAAAAGGGCTTCTTATAGAGCCTAAGAAAAGGGCTTCTTATATAGGTACAACATGACGTACAAAATGTTAATATCTCTTGCTCAATTAGACGTATGCATGCGTATGTAGACAAACTGCATTAATGGTTAAAAAGAGCTTCTTATAGACCGTGCTAGCTACTATATGACGTACAAAATGTTAATATCCCTTAGTCTACGCATGCAGACATACTGCACAAAAGAAGCTAAGAAGAGGGCTTCTTATAGAGCGTGCTACCTACTACATGACGCATAAAATGTTAATATCTCTTGCTCCCTTAGACGTATGCGTGCGTATGCAGACAAACGGCATAAATAGGAAAAAACGGGCTTCTTATAGACCGTGCTAGCTACTATATGACGTACAAAATGTTAATATCCCTTAGTCTACGCATGCAGACATACTGCACAAAAGAAGCTAAGAAGAGGGCTTCTTATAGAGCGTGCTACCTACTACATGACGCATAAAATGTTAATATCTCTTGCTCCCTTAGACGAATGCATGCAGACAAACTGCATAAATAGGAAAAACCCTAAGAAAAGGGCTTCTTATAGAGCGTGCTTGCTACTATATGACGCATAAAATGTTAATATCTCTTGCTCCCTTAGACGTATGCATGCGTATGCTAATATACTGCATAAATACGAAAAAACCTAAGAAAAGGGCTTCTTATATAGCGTGCTAGCTACCACATGACGCATAAAATGTTAATATCTCTTGCTCCCTTAGACGTATGCACACATATTGCATAAATAAGAAAAGACCTAAGTGTTAAAACCTAAAATGTTAATATCTCTTGCTCCCTTAGACGTATGCATGCAGACAAACTGCATAAATAGGAAAAAACCTAAGAAAAGGGCTTCTTGTAGAGCGTGCTAGCTACTATATGACGCATAAAGTGTTAATATCTCTTGCTCACTTAGACGTATGCATGCGTATGCTGATATACTGCATAAATACGAAAAAACCTAAGTGTGACAATTAATTTATATTAGAGCACGATGTGACTTGACCCTAGAACTTAACGATTCAACTTAAGTTGCTCAGTACTCTTACACACACACATAACTACAATGAATGAATTAAATTTAATAGCATGATGCGAATAAAGTTATAAGAACCGCTGACACTGTCACGTGTACCGGGTGAATTATAAGCGAGTTTTTGTTCTTTAAATTTTAAGATTTTTTACATGGTGCCGAAACCGGGGACAGTAACATTTTTTGAATTTATTCTTAAAATTAAATGCGAGTGGTTTCCTTAACTTTGTGAACAAGCGAGCGATAAAAGAAAATCAACTGAAATGGAATCGACATACAGATCTTCATGCAGAGGACAATTAACAAAATTGTGTAAAGCAGCGAGTGATTTTTTGAAGACATATAGAAGTGGAACATGTGATGCTGCCGCAGCAGAAGAGGATTTTACTATATACATAGAGAGAATAAAGAATGCCCAAATAAACCTTAAAAAAGCAGACGAGGCCTTGTGGGCGACAATCAAACCAGATGAAAAGGAGTTCGAAACTTCATTTGAGTACGACGACAAAGCTGTGTCGGTAATTGCGCAGCTAGAATTTGTACTGCGAACTAACTTTAGATTAGCTCCCGCCCTACAAGATCCTACCATAATTGATGCTTCGCCAAACATGCAACAAGTAGATAGGAGCGATTACTGCGGTGTAAAGCATAAACCCTTCGAGCTGAAAACATTTGATGGTGAGTTCGAAAATTGGATTCCATTTTGGGAGCAATTTAGGCGAGCTGTACATGAAAATCCAAAATTGTCAATAACAGCTAAGTTTAATTTCCTCAGCCAATCCCTAATAAAAAAAGCAGCGTCTACCATTGCCGGCTTTACACCATCAGAACGATGTTACGGCGAAGCAATTTCTCTTTTACATGAAGAATATGGCAACACCGACAAAATTGTAGAGAAATTAATGCAAAAATTGTTGAATTTAAAACCGATTATATTTCAAAATGACGTTACAGGGCTTCGTCAACTGTATAATGATGTGACTGCTACCATGCGGTCATTAGAAGCATTGCAGGTGTCTGTGTCACAGTATGAGATCGTGGTAAAGTCCGTTCTGCTTAAATGTATTCCAACAAGCATGCGTATTCAATTTCACAAGCGAACAGTCAGAGACTCCTTGTCTAGCACATTTATTGGTTCCCATAACGATGGACACAATGGAAATGACGATCAGCGGAAAACTCAAGAAGAGGATAAACTCAAGACACTTCTCGATTTTATTAAAGTTGAAGTAGAAGCCTTAGAGAAGTCTTATGTTAGCGATAGGCAAAGAAAGCCTGAGAAAGAAAAGCGGAATAGTGGAACGGCAATAGGACTATTTGCCGGCAATAGTGAGAAGCAGCGATGCATATTTTGTAATAAGAACACTCACTCTACGAGGTATTGTAAGGGAAATTTGACAATAGAACAGAAGAAATCCATACTGAAAAGGGAGGCAAGATGTTTTAGATGCACTAACACAAATCACACCTCTAAGTTCTGTAAGGCGCAGTGGATTAAATGCGATACTTGTGGTGGTCGCCATGTGTGAAAAAACGTTTGTGAAACCTAACGAAGAAAGCGAGACAACAAATTTAAATAAGGAATCATCCACTTCTGTATTAACAAGCTCGTATGCTGCAATTAATTCTAACGTAGGAAAAGAGCCAAAAATATTTTTACAAACAGCGAGGGCAATATTAGGCAGCACAGAAGGTCAGCAGTGTATTCTTTCGCGCATCATAATGGACAATGGTAGCCAAAGGACATACGTGAGCGAACAAGTGGCAAATATGTTAAAATTAAAACCTATGGGCGTAGAAAGCTTGCATATTTTAGGGTTCGGTGAAAATTATTTAGATAAACCCACGCGTAAACTTAAATGTGTAAAATTATTATTGAAAAGTCAATACAAATCGAAAGGGGTCGTCGTTTCGGCAATCGTGCTTCCAAATATTTGTGTAGATGTATTACCAAGCCCAAATATCAATGACCCGAAATTACATCGTATTAAAATGCAACTAGCTGACGTGAATTACTGTAACGAAAAACTAATAAATGGAATTAATGTGCTTTTTGGTCAAGATCATTATTGGAAATTCAATTCTCAAGAAAGCGAAGTCATTGCAGATAACTTGGTGGCAGTCAATACATTCTTTGGTTGGACACTTCAAGGACAAAGTTGCGCTGTCAATTGTACCCTAAATGCGATCACAATTGAAGAAAAATCATTTGATCTAACAAATTTCTGGAATTTAGAGTCGGTGGGAATAAGTGATGACAAAGTCAACGTGGAAAGGGCAGTTGTTGAGAAAACATTGACGAAAATTAATTTAATAAACGGTAGATATATGGTTCATTTACCATGGAAAAACACCAGCGACGTATTGAACGACAACAAGAGAGTTGCAGCACAAAGGCTCTTTACATTAACAACAAGATTAATGAAAAATGAAAAACACCTGTTTGAATATGATCGTAGCATACGCGATTTATTACAATCCGGAATAGCGGAAGAAGTAGCCAACGACATCAGTACCAATGCTGTATATTACATGCCACATAAGCCCATTTATCGCGAAGACAAAACAACGACAAAAACACGAATTGTCTTCGATGCTTCGTCTAGTGAACAAGGTTTTTCATCTTTGAACGAGCATCTTAGTGTAGGCGATAATCTAATTGCAAATTTGCTTGCTACTTTGGTAAGATTTCGCTCCAATCAAATTGCTATTATATCGGATATAGAAAAAGCTTTTTTGCAGATTTCTCTCGCCCCTTCCGATCGCGATGCTCATCGATTTTTGTGGTACAGAACGACACCGGTACCTGGAGTTAACTTGCCTAAGGTAATTGCATATAGAATGACTCGAGTCACTTTTGGAGTAGCGTCGAGCCCATTTTTACTATCAGCGACGATACGTAAACATTTAGATATTTGTAAACCGCAGTATGGGTCAGTATGCGATAAGTTGCAAAAATCCTTTTACGTCGATGATTTAATCGCGAGCGAGGCTACTATAGAAGATGCTCTTAAACTCTACCATGACGCTAAGGCCATTATGAACGCAGCAAATTTCAATCTAAGGAAGTGGAACTCCAATAACACCACATTAGTCCAAAGGTTTGGCAAAGATACGTTAGGAGCAGCCCCAAAGCAAAAAGTCCTCGGCATTAATTGGTGGACAACTAGCGACGAGGTTGGTGTGGATTTGGCTGCTAATATCGAATACATAAAATCATTAAGAGGAACGAAGCGTAATGTTATGAGAGCAATGGCAAAAATGTATGATCCTCTAGGACTCTTAGCTCCATTCACTATACGAATTAAGCTTCTTTTGCAAAGAGTATGGAAAGCTAATTTGGGCTGGGATCAGATGCTGAAGGAAGACCTTTTGAATGACTTTTGTTGTTGGCAAGACGAGTTGGCAATACTAAGCAATTTCACTATTAGCCGATGTTTATCCATCTCTCATGGATGTCATACGGAGTTGCATATCTTTGCTGATGCGAGTCCAAAAGCTTATGGTGCAGTAGCGTATATACGACAGGTTTTATCAGATGGGTATATGCATACCAATCTTATATGTTCCAAAAATCGATTAAGTCCAATGGCAAAAGATAAAGCAAATGATGAACTAAGTTTGCCGAGGTTGGAGCTGACTGCAGCCTTAATCGCTGCAAGGCTCAAAGAATTCCTTATTCAATCCTTAGACTTCAATGTATCACGCGTTCGTCTATGGACGGATTCTACGATCACCCTTAACTGGATATGTGGCAATGGAAAGAAAATTAAGCCATATGTGAAAGCAAGAGTTAATGAGATCAAGAGATTAACAAATGTCTATGATTGGATGCATTGTCAGGGTAAAACTAATCCTGCGGATTTGCTTACTAGGGGCGTAAAGGCAGCGGCGCTCTTAGAATCCAGATTGTGGAAATGTGGTCCACCATGGCTACTCACAAATAAAGAGTTCCCTGAAAATACTAGCGTCAGATGCTTCAGTGTATTAACTGAGGAAAAAGAAGAGAGTAGTGAAGATCCTACGGACTTGGGATCAATTTTGACTATAGAGAATTTCAGTCATCTAAAGAAACTTCTTCGGGTTACAGCTTTTGTTTTCCGAGTTGCGAAGAACTTGAAAGGGAGATCACATGCCAGACAAATAGGCAATAGCAGTTTAACAAGTGAGGTCCCAGAACTTACTTGCCATGAAATTAACCAAGCAGAGTTATATTGGGTAAGGATTATACAGCAATATTACTATGGCTCCGAGATCAAAGCTCTCTTGAATAACCGACAAATTCCATCAACGTCAAAAATTACATCATTAAATCCTATGCTTCATGAAGGTATATTATATCTCAGCGGACGCCTGCCTAAGTCCGCATTTGGTTATCTGTCAAAACAATCTTATTTTAGTAGATTGCTTATACTGGAGGCGCATCAAGTAACTTTGCACTCTGGTGTTAACGCAGTGCTGACACATTTGCGAAAGAAATACTGGATTGTGCAAGCAAGGCAGGTAATTAAAAACGTTCTACGTGGTTGTGTGATTTGTAAACGACTTTATGGTAAGGCTGCATCTGAGCCATGGACAGTTTTACCAATGGATAGAGTAGCTACAAGCAGACCTTTCGAAGTAACTGGCGTTGACTTTTTGGGTCCACTCTACTTGAAAACAGACGCTGATGAAAAGAAAAAATCGTATGTTATGCTGTTCACTTGCGCGGTAATTCGAGCTGTTCACCTCGAACTTGTTGGAGACATGTCAGTAAAGAGCTGTATTGACGCTTTACGAAGATTTATAGCCAGAAGGGGAGTGCCAAACACCATTATATCTGATAACGCTAAGTCTTTTAAGAGAGCAGATTTGGAATTGAAAAAATTAGAAGAAACTTTAAAACAGAAGGAAGTCCAACAATTCTCAGCATATCAGAAAATCACCTGGAAGTACATACCTGAACGCGCAGCATGGTGGGGTGGTTTTTGGGAACGTCTTATCAAGAGCGTAAGAAACTGCTTGAAAGCAGCGATAGGAATAGCAAGCTTGACTTCCGAAGATTTGGTTACACTTTTGACAGAAGTTGAAGGCGTTATCAATTCACGACCTCTTACCTATATAACCAATGATCACACAGACGTTGAACCACTTTCTCCAGGTCATTTCCTTAACAGTAATACTATTCTAGGTCCAGCGGATTTCTGTATGGATGATTCAACTATATCCAAATCTTGGCGAATTCGGCAAGCACTCATCAGGCGATATATAAAGCGTTGGCGTGAAGAATACCTAGCACAGCTGCGAACAATCCATCACAACAAAAGAGGAAATTCTCGTGGTGTCAAAGAGGGTGATGTGGTATTGGTTCACGAAGATAATAAACCGCGATTGCTTTGGAGGCTAGCAGTTGTACAAAAAACGTTTCCTGGGAGAGATGGGCGTGTAAGAGCCTGTGAAGTTCGACTTCCGAACCAAAAAATTTTGCGAAGGCCAATTCAGCTCTTATATCCGCTCGAGATACACGCAAGTTTTGCCGGGGCCCGAGGATTTGACAATTAATTTATATTAGAGCACGATGTGACTTGACCCTAGAACTTAACGATTCAACTTAAGTTGCTCAGTACTCTTACACACACACATAACTACAATGAATATATATTAAATTTAATAGCATGATGCGAATAAAGTTATAAGAACCGCTGACACTGTCATGTGTACCGGGTGAATTATAAGCGAGTTTTTGTTCTTTAAATTTTAAGATTTTTTACACTAAGAAAAGGGTTTCTTATAGAGCGTGCTAGCTACTATATGACGCATAAAATGTTAATATCTCTTGCTCCCTTAGACGTATGCATGCAGACAAACTGCATAAATAAGAAAAGACCTAAATGTTAAAACCTAAAATGTTAATATCTCTTGCTCCCTTAGACGAATGCATGCGTGTGCAGCCATACTGCATAGGAAAAAACCTAAGAAAAGGGCTTCTTATAGAGCGTACTAGCTACTATATGACGCATAAAATGTTAATATCTCTTGCTCCCTTAGCATGCGTATGCAAACATACTGCATAAATAGCAAAAAAGCTAAGAAAAGGGCTTCTTATAGAGCGTGCTAGCTACCACAGAACATATAAAATGTTAATATCTCTTGCTCCCTTAGACGTATGCATGCGTATGCAGACATCCTGCATAAATACGAAAAAACCTAAGAAAAGGATCTCTCCTTTGAACATGGAAATACCGACTGAGTCGGTCGCGCTCTATATTTCTTGTGATGGTTTCTTTTACGTGGAGGCTTCCTTGGATCTTTGAACTTCTAATTCTGTCACGCTTTGCTACTCCCGCTGTCATGCGAAGCATCTTCATCTCAGTTGCCGTTAATTTGCTCTCATACATTGTCCAGCATTGTGAGCGCCGGACGTACAACTGAAGTGTAGAGCCTTCCTTTCAGCTTTGGGGGCATTTTTCGATCACAGAAGATGGCGGAATTTTCCCGCCACTTCATCCACCCTACGCTTACGCGATGTTTGATGTCGTCATCACAAGTTGCTTCTCTATTAATCATAGATCCCAGATATTTAAACTTTTCACACTTGGGAAGCACTCTTCCATTCAAGTAAATGTCTGGAATAGGCTGATGAGGGTCAGAGAACGGCCAGCTTCTACTCTGTCTTCTTTGAACTAATACGATACCCGTGTCCCTTAAAAATGTCCACCCACACATCAAGTGCTCGTTGTAGGGACGCCTGATCATCACTTATAATGGCCCCATCGTCAGCAAAGAATAGCTGGTGCACATTGGGGTCCGTCACTTTTCCTTCAAGCAACAATCAAGGACTGCTATAAAAAGCAGTGGGCTGAGGACGCTCCCTTGGTGTACACCGACTTTGATTGCGAACTCTTCGGTGACTCCTGCGGTGCATCTTACTCTTGTCGTTGCTCTCTCGTACATGTCTATAATCACTCGCACGTAGGTTTCTGGAACTCCTTTTTGTTTTAGCGCTACCCATAAAAGATCTCTTGGTTGCCGGTCAAAGGCCTTCTCGAAATCAACCAACACCATGTGCAAGTCCTTTGAAGAATCACGATGCTTTTCCATCATGATCCTTATACTTTGGATTGCATCTGTTGTTGATGTACCCGAGACAAACCCGCACTGGTCATCAGATAGTCGTATTATTTTCCGCAGTCGGCTATTTAATACCCGTTCAACGATCTTCATGGTGTGCGACATCAGCTTGACAGAACGATAGTTATCACAATTTCGCGTATCACCCTTTCCTTTCTGCAATGGAAGAATAATAGAAACTTAAGCTTTCTATTAACTTATTACTAAATTTTATTAATTAAATTATATTTAATAAATAAATTTTTAATCCGGCAAAAAATAATAAATAATTTAAAGAAAAAGGTAAAAAAAATTTTCAAGCTAAATATATCAATTTATCATACCGAAATCGAGGTAGTGTCCCCCGTACTCAAATAAAAACAAAAGAAATAATTATTAATTTTAAATAAAATAAAACTCTAAAAATATCTCCTCCTAAAAAAATTAAAGAAAATAATATACTTATAAATAAAATTCTAGAATATTCAGATAAAAAAATTAATGCAAATCTTCCTCTTCTATATTCTACATTAAACCCTGACACTAATTCAGCTTCACCTTCAGCAAAATCAAAAGGTGTTCGATTAGTTTCTGCTAAACAAATAATTAATCATACAAATAATAAGGGAAATATTAAAAATATAAATCATAAATACTTTTGATAAAAATAAAAATGTAATATATTATAATTATTAATTAAAAAAACAAAATATAATAAAATAAAAGCTAATCTAACTTCATATGAAATAGTTTGAGCTACCGAACGCAAACCTCCCAATAATGCATAATTTGAATTAGAAGATCAACCAGCAACTATAATAGTGTATACACCTAATCTTGTACAACATATAAAAAATAATAATCCTAAATTAAAAGAAAATAATTTAATAAAAAAAGGTATACATATTCACAATAATAATGATAAAAATAAAGAAAAAATTGGAGAAAAATAATAAGAAATGTAATTTGATAATAATGGATATGTTTGTTGCTTAGTAAATAACTTAATTGCATCACAAAAAGGTTGAGGAATTCCTATTAAAACAACCTTATTAGGACCTTTACGAATTTGAATATATCCTAATACTTTTCGTTCTAATAATGTTAAAAAACCAACACTTACTAGTACACAAATAATTAAAAGAATTCTTATAATTAAAAATAAAATAATTTCTATATAAAAAATGTACTATTTGTAATATAAATTACATTCATAAATTCTAAATTTATTGCACTAATCTGCCAAAACAGTTTATCTATTAATAAAATTCTTAAATAAATTTTTTATAATTCATATATTTGATCCTTTCGTACTAAAATATATTGTTTTATTAAAGATAGAAACCAACCTGGCTTACGCCGGTTTGAACTCAGATCATGTAAGATTTTAAAAGTCGAACAGGCTTAAAATTTAAACTTCTGCATTTAAAATTATATCTTAATCCAACATCGAGGTCGCAATCTTTTTTATCAATACGAACTCTCTAAAAAAATTACGCTGTTATCCCTAACTTAAATTTTTAATCTTTATTAATGGATCATTTATTCATAAATTAATGTTTTAACATTTAAAAGTTTTTTAAATTTTAATATCACCCCAATAAAATACAATAAAATTATTATAATTAAATTTATGTATAAAATTAAAATAATTATTATATAAAGATTTATAGGGTCTTCTCGTCTTTTAATATTATTTTAGCTTTTTAACTAAAAAATAAAATTCTATTTTAAATTTAAATGAAATGGTTAATATTTCGTCCAACCATTCATACTTGCCTTCAATTAAAAAACTAATGATTATGCTACCTTTGCACAGTTAAAATACTGCGGCCATTTAAAAATTCAGTGGGCAGGTTAGACTCTTAATTAAATTCTAAAAGACATGTTTTTGTTAAACAGGCGAACATTATTTTTGCCGAATTCTTTACATAAACTTATCATTTAAAAATAATTTTTTACATTATTAATATACTAATTTTATCATTATTACTTTATTTTTTATATTCAAATTTTTTTTAAATCATTTAAAAATAATTTTTTACATTATTAATATACTAATTTTATCATTATTACTTTATTTTTTATATTCAAATAAATATTTTAATAAATAATTAAATAATAAATAAAAAAAAATTTAAATCCATAAATTAATTTATAACAAACTTAATATAAATTGCTAATTCTAAACATATAATATTTCTTAAAATTTATTGTTTATAATAATTTATTTTACAGCTTATCCCATAAAATATTATTTTAAAAAAATTATAAATTTAATTTTATTTAAATTTATAATTTTTTTAAAATTAAATTAAATTTATTTCTTAAAAAAACTAGATACCTTTAAAAACGAATAACATTTCATTTCTAATAAATTATTAAAAACAATTTTATTACAATAACTTTTATAATTTAGTAACCCTTTTAAAATCGAAAAAAATAAATATTATTATTTTTTATTTAATAAACTCTGATACACAAGATACAATAAATTAAATTTTCTTTTTTAATAATAATTTTTCATATTATTTCAATATTCTTTTACAATACTAATAATCTATAATTAATATTATTTTTTCTTTATACAATACTTAAACATTATATTTTATAATTATTTTTAATAAAATATACTAATAAAAAAAAAAAAAAATAAATATTAATCAATCTATATTGATTTGCACAAAAATATTTTCAATGTAAATGAAATGCTTTACTAAATAAGCTTTAAATTGAATCTAGATACACTTTCCAGTACATCTACTATGTATGTTACGACTTATCTTATTTTAATAACAAGAGCGACGGGCGATATGTACATATCTTAGAGCTAAAATCAATTTATTAATCTCTATAAATTTACTATCAAATCCAATTTCATTAAATTTTTCATATTTAAATCCACATAAATAAATTTTATTGTAACTCATTTTTACTTAAACATAAACTACACCTTGATTTGATATTAGTTCTTATAAAAATTATAGAAAATTATTATTCTTATAAAATTTTCTAATAACAACGATATATAAATTGATTTACAAATTTAAGTAAGGTACAACGTGGATTATCAATTATAAAACAAGTTCCTCTGAAAAGACTAAAATACCGCCAAATTTTTTAAGTTTCAAGACCGTAACTAATACTATCAAAACTAATTATTTTAAATTTTAAGTAATAGGGTATCTAATCCTAGTTTATATTAAAAATTTATTAGCTTCAATCAATTATTTTATATAAATTATTTATAAATTAAAATTTCACTTAATAATTTATTTTTTATTTACATAAATATTACATTTAACTTTTATTAATAAAATTTATTCATATTATTTGTATAACCGTAACTGCTGGCACAAATTAAGTTAATTTAATATTCCTAATTATAGATTTCTTTAATATATTAATATTAATTACTGAGATTATAAATAAATAAATTTATTTTTTAAATAACATTATAAATCACACAAAAATTTACATGTAATATAAATTAATAATAAATTTTTAAGCTAAAATAAAACTTTATATAAATATTAATATAAAATGTATTAATATAATTAAATTATACACATATAATTAATTAAATAATTATTTTTATATTATATTAAAATTATAATATAATAATATATAATAATAATTCAAATTTGTAATTTATATTCGTATAAACTACTTCCCCTTATTTTTATATATTTTAAATATTTAAATTATTTTAAATATTTTAATATTATATATATATATATATTTATTAATATAAAATTTATTAATTAAATTGTTTTATTTAATTTAATTAATTTAAATAATTAAATTAATATATAAAGAATTTTATAATAGAATAATTTAATTTTGTAATTTATACTTGTACAAAATTTTTATCCCCTTTATTTTTTATTTTATATAATATTTTTCAGATATTTAAATATTTTATTTTAATATCATAATTAATTTTAATAATAATAAATAGTATTATTACATTAAATTTATTAATGTCTATTTTAATATTTAAAATATATTATTCTATTACTGCCTCGTGCAGGGACGGGTTAAGAATATCCCTGCAGCGATACCTATCGCCTGTCGTAAAAGGCGACTAAACAAAGGTAAACAAAAATCACATCTAGGCAATTTAGAAAACACCAAGATGAGCCTAGGGACACATATACCACCATTAAACTGCCCCACAAGTGTGCATGCAAATCAGTGGGTTGACACGACTGGAGATCAGATGTTGTAAGAGTAAGATCAATCAAAAAAAAATAAAAAATCTGGAGCATGCTCGTGTCAAAAAGGAAGGGAAGAAAGAAAACGGTCAAACCGTAGCATTATGGAAAAGAACGCTAAAAGGAAAAGCACTAACCCGCCAGGCACTACTAATGGTCGTGATCCTGGGACGAGCAGCAATGCTCGGGTCGGAGCTATAGGATTACCGGGGGATAGCAAAGTAATGCAACGGCGTAAGCCACATTTAAGAGTCGCGAGTTGGAACGTTGGAAGCATAAGTGGGCGCAGCTATGAGCTTGAAGAAATGATGGTTAGAAGGCGAGTAGAAATCCTGTGCGTACAAGAGACGAAATGGCGAAACACCAGTAATCGGGCACGTTTCTTGGACGTTAAAACAAAAGCCTACAAGATGTTTTACTATGGATTGGAACAAGGAAAAAACGGAATCGCCATCATCCTTGCGGCAGAGTTACTTGGCAACGTCTTAACCATTTCAAAGTCCAGTGACCGTTTGATGGCTCTCAAATTGGTGATGCATGGTGAGGTGTGGAACATCGTAAGCGCATATGCCCCTCAAGTAGGATGCGAACAAAAAGAAAAAGGAGCATTCTGGCTAGATTTCCACAACCTTGTCAAAATCATCCCAAAGGAAGAGCTTTTGTTTGTTGGGGGAGATTTAAACGGACATGTCGGGAAGACAAGCGAAGACTATGAAGGCTACCACGGAGGGCTGAGATACGGCACCAGGAACTCTTCAGGTGAAGATATCCTAAACATGTGCAAGTCGTACGGTCTTATAGTGCTAAATACCATGTTCGTCAAACAAAGCCGGCACCTGATCACTTATAGCAGCGGCGGAAATGAAACTCAAATAGACTATCATTTGGTATCCAGTTTCATGAAGCCACGAGCTAAAGATTGCAAAGTGATCCTGGAAGACGCGATCGCCCCTCAACACCGTCTCCTCCTGATTGAATTTTTTATGGATGCGAGAAAGAAGTCAAAGCAGCAAACGAAGGTGTCTGAGAGAATCAAGTGGTATAAGCTGGATAAAGGAAAAGGCGAAGCTTTTATTACCAACATGAAAAACTACATCTGTTCCATTATCGATGAGGTCGGTAATGAGGAGTGCAGAGCACAAGACATGTGGGATTCCCTACAACAATCTGGCCTGGAGAAAGCCAAATCACTGCTCGGAACATCTAAAGGCGCCTGCCAACACGCAAAAGAAACCTGATGGTGGACAGACGAAGCCAAAGCAGTGATACACGAAAAGGAAATGGCTTTCCAAGCTTGGTCAAAGTGCTCTTCTATTAATAGAGAGGAAAAAGCTCGCCGTGAAAAGGTATATAGATGTTGCAAAGGTATCGCGAAGAAAAAATGCGCCGAATTCAAAGCGAAAAGCATGGAAGGCCTCTATCAGGAGTTGGAAGAAATATCGTCTTCCGCGTCTGACAGGAACCATCCTACCCAGGAGCTTCGACAAACAATTTGAACAAAGGAGCAAATATCTTTAAGATAGCCGCCCAGAGAAGAAAAAATGCTCAGGAGATTCTTTTCCCAAAGTTTATTAACAATGCTGAAGGCCAACACTTTCTGGAAGACGAAAAAATTCTCCACAGATGGCGACAGTATTGCGAGGAACTTCTCAACGAACAGTTTCCCCGAGTGTACTTTCCAAGAGCTGCCCCGAATCATGCCGAAATATCCGACATCACAGTCGAAGAAGTTCGGTACGCGGTTAAAAACTCCAAGAAAAGAAAAGCTGTTGGGCCGGACGGAAAGCTGAGTTCTGGAAAAAGATGGGAGACATCGGGTCTAGATGGCTCATGGTTCTTATCTCCAAACTTATCCATTGCACAAAGGAAAGGGTGATACGCGAAATTGTGATAACTATCGTTCTGTCAAGCTGATGTCGCACACCATGAAGATCGTTGAACGGGTATTAGATAGCCGACTGCGGAAAATAATACGACTATCTGATGACCAGTGCGGGTTTGTCTCGGGTAAATCAACAACAGATGCAATCCAAGGTATAAGGATCATGATGGAAAAGCATCGTGATTCTTCAAAGGACTTGCATATGGTGTTGGTTGATTTCGAGAAGGCCTTTGACCGGCAACCAAGAGATCTTTTATGGGTAGCGCTAAAACAGAAAGGAGTTCCAGAAACCTACGTGCGAGTGGTTATGGACATGTACGAGAGAGCAACGACAAGAGTAAGATGCACCGCAGGAGTCACCGAAGAGTTCGCAATCAAAGTCGGTGTACACCAAGGGAGCGTCCTCAGCCCACTGCTTTTTATAGCAGTCCTTGATTGCTTGCTTGAAGGAAAAGTGACGGACCATAATGTGCACCAGCTATTCTTTGCTGACGATGGGGCCATTATAAGTGATGATCAGGCGTCCCTACAACGAGCACTTGATGTGTGGGTGGACATTTTTGAGGGACACGGGTATCGTATTAGTTCAAAGAAGACAGAGTATCTGTGCTGCCCGTTCTCTGACCCTCATCAGCCTATTCCAGACATTTCCTTGAATGGAAGAGTGCTTCCCAAGTGTGAAAAGTTTAAATATCTGGGATCTATGATTAATAGAGAAGCAACTTGTGATGACGACATCAAACATCGCGTAAGCGTAGGGTGGATGAAGTGGCTAGAAAACTCCTCCATCTTCTGTGATCGAAAAATGCCCCCTAAGCTGAAAGGAAGGCTCTACACTTCAGTTGTACGTCCGGCGCTCACATACGGTTCACAATGCTGGACAATGCACAAAAAGTATGAGAGCAAATTAACGGCAACTGAGATGAAGATGCTACGCAGGACAGCGGGAGTAACAAAGCGTGACAGAATTAGAAGTTCAAAGATCCGAGGAAGCCTCCACGTAAAAGAAACCATCACAAGAAATATGGAGCGCGACCGACTCAGTTGGTATTGCCATGTTCAAAGGAGAGATCCTTTGAACCCCGTCCAAAAGGCGTTATCAATCAACATTCCAATTTCAACACGCAAAAAAGGCAGGCCGAAAAACAATTGGTGCAAACAAATGCAAAAACACCAGCATTTGATTGGCCTCAGCGATGAAGTAATCCCAAACCGGGAAGCCTGCCGCTACTTTCTGAGGTAAAACCGGCAGACCCCACAAGCGGACCCGTAGGAATGCAGTTAAGTGGGAAGGTTATGGTCCTACACTTCTGACCATAACAACGCCGGAGAAAAAAGGAAAAGAAGAAGAAGATTATTCTATTACTATAAATTTCCCTTTTTTTTTTTTCTTTTTTTTGTATATATATATAGATTATCTATTTAATAAATATTTAATATTTATATAATTTTTAATATTTTCAAAAAAAACTCTAAAATATTTATAAAAATAAATATTAATTATAGAAATTTATTTTATATAATATAAATAAATATATAAAAAATATATATATATATAATAAATTTATATATTTATATATAATATATTTTATAATTAATTTATATATATATATATATATATTATATGTTATAATATAAAAATTATATATATATATATATATAATATAAATGATAGTTAATTTATATATATATATATTTATTATGTTATAAATAATATTTTGTAAATTCTAAATTGTATTTAAAAATATGTAATTCAATCATATTTTTAAATAGAATTTAATTTTTTTAAATTATTTATATATATATAAATAATAATCATATAAATATTTAATATAATAATTTTAATCCTTTTATTTTATTAATATTTTTTAATAAAATAATTAAATAATATACATACATATCTATCAATTATTTTTTATTATACTTATTTTAATTATTTAATTACATAAAATAACAATTTCATTTATAAAAATAATTTCGTTTTACTTTGATAGAGTAAATCATATTTGTAATATTATATTCATTATATTTAATAGAATTAAACTATTCCAAAAAGTATCAAAAACTTTTGTGGATCGTACACTAAAATATATTTATAAAAAAGA
Organism: Merodon equestris; assembly: GCA_958301585.1. Lineage (NCBI taxonomy): Eukaryota > Metazoa > Arthropoda > Insecta > Diptera > Syrphidae > Merodon > Merodon equestris. The sequence goes on from CATQJT010000042.1 coordinate 482,158, forward strand.
TAAGCTAATTAGGCTATTGGGTTCATACCCCACTTATAAAGGTTTTAATCCTTTTCTTTTTAATTTTTAATAATTCATCAAAAATTTTATTTTTATTTATATTAATTATAAGAACAATAATAGCAATTACAAAATACAAAAGAACAGAGCATGGATAGGACTAGAAATTTATTTATTCTCTTTTATCCCCCTTTTTTAAAATATTTTTTAACTCAAGCATTAGCTTCATGTATTTTATAAATAACATCTATCTTATTTTTATTTAATAATAATTTTATAGATCATTCATTAAATTTTCAAAATAATTATATTAACTGAATAATTTTATCATCATTATTAATAAAAAGAGGTACTGCTCTATTCCATTTTTGATTCCCTAATGTAATTGAAGGTTTAAATTGAACTAATGCATTAATTTTAATAACTTGACAAAAAATTGCTCCACTAACTTTAATATCATATGTAATCACTAATGAAATATTCTTAATATGCATTATTATATCAGTTACAGTAGGTGCATTAGGAGGACTTAACCAAACCTCATTACGTAAATTAATAGCATTTTCTTCAATTAATCATTTAGGGTGAATATTAATAAGAATATATTCAAATCAATTATTATGAATTAATTATTTTTTATTTTATTCGTTTATATTATTCAATTTAATTTTTTTATTTAATATATTCAAATTATTTCATATTAATCAATTATTTTCTCTATTTTTTTTTTCAATAAATCTTTAAAATTTTCTTCATTCTTAAATTTATTATCTTTAGGAGGATTACCTCCTTTTTTAGGATTTATCCCTAAATGATTTACAATTCAATTTTTAACATTTAATAATCAATTTTTTATATTAACTTTTATAATTAGAATAACCTTAATCACTTTTTTTTTTTATTTACGATTATGTTATACAACATTCATGTTAAATTATTCAGAAAATAATTGAATTTTCAATATTTATTGAAACAATTTATCAATAAATTTATATTTATTTTATTCGTTTATTTCTATTTTTGGATTATTTATTGTTAGTATTATTTACTATTTATTATAACTTTTAAGATTTTAAGTTAAAATAAACTAATAACCTTCAAAGTCATAAATAAAAAAAAAATTAAATCTTAAGTTTTAATAAAATAAATTATTCCTTTAGAATTGCATTCTAATGTTATTGTTGACTATAAAACCTGATTAAAAAGATATACTCTTATAAATAGATTTACAATCTATTGCCTAAACTTCAGCCATTTAATCGCGACAATGATTATTTTTAACAAATCATAAAGATATTGGTACATTATATTTTTTATTTGGAATATGAGCTGGAATAGTAGGAACATCTCTTAGAATTTTAATTCGAATTGAATTAGGACATCCAGGATCATTTATTGGAGATGATCAAATTTATAACGTTATTGTAGCAGCTCATGCTTTTGTAATAATTTTTTTTATAGTTATACCTATAATAATTGGTGGATTTGGAAATTGATTAGTTCCTTGAATATTAGGAGCTCCTGATATAGCTTTCCCACGAATGAATAATATAAGTTTTTGATTATTGCCTCCTTCATTAATATTATTATTAATAAGTAGTATAGTGGAAAATGGAGCTGGAACTGGATGAACAGTTTACCCAATTTTTTCTACTAATATTGCTCATATGGGAGCATCAGTAGATTTAGCAATTTTTTCTTTACATTTAGCTGGTATTTCATCAATTTTAGGTGCAGTAAATTTTATTACTACAGTAATTAATATACGTTCAACAGGAATTACATATGATCGAATACCTTTATTCGTATGATCTGTAGTTATTACAGCATTATTACTACTACTTTCCTTACCTGTTTTAGCTGGAGCTATTACAATATTATTAACTGATCGAAATTTAAATACTTTTTTTTTTGACCCAGCGGGAGGAGGAGATCCAATTTTATATCAACATTTATTTTGATTTTTTGGTCATCCTGAAGTTTACATTTTAATTTTGCCAGGATTTGAAATAATTTCTCATGTTTTTAGTCAAGAATGTGGAAAAAAAGAAACCTTTGGTGCTTTAGGAATAATTTATGCTATACTAGCTATTGGTTTATTAGGATTTATTGTTTGAGCACATCATATATTTACTGTGGGTATGGATGTTGATACTCGAGCATATTCTACATCAGCAACAATGATTATTGCTATTCCTACAGGAATTAATTTTTAGTTGATTAGCTACTCTTCATGGAACTCAATTATCATATTCTCCTGCAATTTTATGAGCACTAGGATTTGTATTTTTATTTACTGTAGGAGGATTAACGGGAGTTGTTCTTGCTAACTCTTCCATTGATATTATTCTTCATGATACTTATTATGTGGTTGCCCGTTTTCATTATGTATTATCTATAGGTGCAGTATTTGCTATTATAGCTGAATTTATTCATTGATATCCATTATTTACTGGATTAACATTAAATCCTAAATGACTAACAACTCAATTTTGTATTATATTTATTGGAGTAAATTTAACATTTTTTCCTCAACATTTTTTAGGATTAGCTGGTATACCCCGACGATATTCTGATTATCCTGACGAATATACATCATGAAATATTGTTTCTAGAATTGGATCAACAATTTCTTTAATTGGAATTTTATTTTTTATAATCATTATTTGAAAAAGATTAATTAAACAACGACATGTAATTTATCCATTACAACTAAATTCTTCTATTGATTGATATCAAAATATCCCTCCAGCAGAACATAGCTATTCTGAACTCCCATTATTATATAATTTCTAATATGGCAGATTAGTGCAATGGATTTAAGCTCCATAAATAAAGTATTTTACTTTTATTAGAAATTTATGTCAACATGATCAAATTTAAATTTACAAAATAGTACTTCTCCATTAATGGAACAATTAACATTTTTTCATGATCATGCACTATTAATTTTAATCATAATTACAGTTACAGTAGGATATATAATAATTAAACTATTTTTTTAATAATTTTAACAATTGAAATTATTTGAACAGTTTTACCTACATTTATTCTTTTATTTATTGCTTTTCCTTCTCTACGATTACTATATTTATTAGACGAAATTAATGAACCATCAATTAAAGTCAATTTGATTTTTTAAATATTGAATTCGATTCATATATAATTCCAACAAATGATTTAAATTTAAATGGTTTTCGATTATTAGATGTAGATAATCGAGTATTCCGTGCAGGGACGGGTTAAGAATATCCCTGCAGCGATACCTCTTGCTTGTCGTAAAAGGCGACTAAAACAAAGGTAAACAAAAATCACATCTAGGCAATTTAGAAAACACCAAGGTGAGCCTAGAGACACATATACCACCATTAAACTGCCCCACAAGTGTACATGCAAATCAGTGGGTTGACACGACTGGAGATCACCGGTGTTGTAAGAGTAAGATCAAACAAAAAAAATTGGAGCATGCCCGTGTCACAAAAAAAAAAAAAGGCAGGCCAAAAAACAATTGGTGCAAACAAATGCAAAAACACCAGCATTTGATTGGCCTCAGCGATGAAGTAATCCCAAACCGGGAAGCCTGCCTCTACTTTCTGAGGTCAAATCGGCGGACCCCACAAGCGGACCAGTAGGAATGCAGTTAAGTGGGAAGGTTATGGTCCTACACTTCTGACCATAACAACGCCGGAAAAAGGAAAAGAAGAAGAAAGAAGATGTAGATAATCGAGTAGTATTACCTATAAATTCTCAAATTCGAATTCTAGTAACTGCTACAGATGTAATTCATTCTTGAACAGTTCTTACTCTAGGAGTAAAAATTGATGGAGCTCCAGGTCGATTAAATCAAACTAATTTTTTTATAAATCGACCTGGTTTAGTTTTTGGTCAATGTTCTGAAATTTGTGGAGCTAATCATAGTTTTATACCAATTGTAATTGAAATTCATTAAATGAATTTCTTCTATAAATAATTACATTAAATGACTGAAAGCAAGTACTGGTCTCTTAAACCATGTTATAGTAATCTAGCATTTACTTTTAATGAATTAAAAAATTAGTTAAACCCCCATAACAACAGTATGTCTAACTAAAATTATTATAAGAATAATATTTTTTAATTCCACAAATAGCCCCTATTAGTTGATTAAGTTTATTTATTATATTTACATTAATTTTTATATTATTTAATATAATAAATTACATATTTTCATTATTCACCAACAGCACCTGAATTTCAATCTACATCTAAAATTAGTAAAAATTCATTAAATTGAAAATGATAAGTAACTTATTTTCTATTTTTGACCCTACTACAAGTATTTTTAATATTTCATTAAATTGATTAAGGACTTTTACAGGTTTATTATTAATTCCTTCAATATATTGATTTTTACCTTCTCGATATCATATTCTTTGACATAATATTTTAATTACCTTACATAAAGAATTTAAGACTTTATTAGGAAATACATCTCATAAAGGAATAACATTAATTTTTATTTCTTTATTTAGATTAATTATATTTAATAATTTTATAGGTTTATTTTCATATATTTTATTAACAGCTAATATAATTGCCGGACATTTATTACTTACTTTATTAGGAAACACTGGCCCTTCATTAAATTATTTCATAATTCTAATTTTATTAATTATTCAAATATTACTTCTAATTTTAGAATCAGCAGTTGCTACAATTCAATCATATGTCTTTTCTGTTTTAAGAACATTATATTCCAGAGAAGTAATCTAATGTCAACTCACTCAAATCACCCATATCATTTCGTAGATTATAGCCCCTGATCATTAACAGTTGCAATTGGAACAATAACCTTAGTATCAGGAATAGTAAAATGATTCCATCATTATGATATATCCCTTCTTTTATTAGGATTAACTATTACAGGATTAACAATATATCGATGATGACGAGATGTATCTCGTGAAGGGACATATCAAGGTTTACACACTTACCCAGTAACAACAGGATTACGATGAGGAATAATTTGATTTATTTTATAAGAAGTTTTATTTTTTGCTTCTTTTTTTTGAGCTTTTTTTCATAGAAGTTTATCACCTACAATTGAATTAGGATCTTTATGACTCCTATAGGAATTATTCCTTTTAACCCATTTCAAATTCCTTTATTAAATACTACAATTTGACTAGCTTCAGGAATTACAGTAACATGAGCTCATCACAGTTTAATAAATGGAAATTTTTCTCTAACAACCCAAGCATTATTTTTTACTATTTTATTAGGAATTTATTTTTCTATTTTACAAACTTATGAATATTTTGAAGCTCCATTTACAATTGCTGACTCAGTTTATGGATCTACTTTCTTTATAGCAACAGGATTCCACGGTCTTCATGTATTAATTGGAACAACATTTTTATTAATTTGTCTTTTACGACACTTAAATAATCATTTTTCAAAAACTCCCCATTTTTGATTTGAAGCAGCAGCATGATACTGACATTTTGTCGATATTGTATGATTATTCTTATATGTATCAATTTATTGATGAGGTGGTTAATTATTAATTATTTATATAATATAATACGTATATATGACTTCCAATCATAAAGTCTATAAATAAATAGTATAAATATTTTTTTCTATTATAATTATTTCATTAATTTTAATATTATTATCAAGAATCGTATATTTTAGCACGAATTTTATCAAAAAAATCATATAATGATCGAGAAAAAAGCTCACCATTTGAATGTGGATTTGATCCAATATCTTCATCTCGATTACCATTTTCTTTAAATTTTTTTTTAATTACAATTATTTTTTTAATTTTTGATGTAGAAATTGCATTAATTTTGCCTATAATCTTAATTATTAATTACTCAAATTTATTAATATGAACTTTAACTTCTATTTTTTTTTAATGATTCTTCTTTTAGGACTTTATCATGAATGAAATCAAGGAATATTAAATTGATCAATTTAAATTGGGGTTATAGTTAATTTATAACATTTGATTTGCATTCAAAAATAATTGATTAGTTCAATTTACCTTAAATATGAAGCGATTTATTGCAATTAGTTTCGCCCTAATTTTAGGTAATTTTACCCTTATTTTTAATTAAAACCAAAATAGAGGTTTATCACTGTTGATGATATAAATGAATTTTAAATTCCAATTAAAGAAATATGATGATCAAATAAAAGCTGCTAACTTTTTATTTTAATGGTTAAATTCCATTTATATTTCTTATTTATATAGTTTAATTAACACATTACATTTTCACTGTAAATTTAATATGATGTATTTATAAATTAGTATATATATATATATACTAATTTTAATTATTTAATTTATTTAAAGATTAATTAATCTCCCTAACATCTTCAATGTTATACTCTAAATGTAAATATAAATAAAGTAAAAATATTATTAAAATAATAATTCATAAAAAAAAATAAATAACTAAATTTTTAAATTATTATTTTGTATTATATAAGTATATTTTCTATAAATCACTAATTGATTATAAAGATTTTGTCTACCTAAAAATTCAGATCATCCTTGATCAAAATTTTTAAATACATTTATTCCAATCTTTAATGAATAATTTATAATACCATAAGTAGAAATATAAGGTATAAATCATATTGAACCAGCAAATATACTTAAATAATAATTATTTAAAGATTTATTAAAAAAAAATAAAGAAACATTTGATATTATATATCCAATCAATCCTCCTACAATACAAACAAATAATGTTATAAACTTTAAATAATAAGGTAAGCAAATTATATAAGAAGTTGGAAAAATTAATCAATTTAATATACTTCCTCCAATAATTCTTATAAATATTAATCCTAATATCCCCTTTAATATAATTCAACTTTCATCATTTAATATATTTAAAGCTCTACAATTTAAATCTCCTACTATAGAATAATAAACTAACCGAAAAGAATAACATACAGTTAATCCCGTAGAAAAAAAAAAAGAAAATAAATAAATAAATTTACAGATCTTAAAGAAACAACTTCTAAAATTAAATCCTTAGAATAAAATCTTGCTAAAAATGGCATACCACATAAAGCTAAATTAGCTACATTGAAACATGATGAAGTTAATGGCATATATAATCTTAAACCTCCTATTAAACGTAGATCCTGAAAATGATTTATATTATGAATAATAACACCAGCACATATAAATAATAAAGCCTTAAATAAAGCATGAGTTAATAAATGAAAAAATGCTAATTTATAAAATCCTATAGATAAAATTATTATTATTAATCCTAGTTGTCTTAATGTCGATAAAGCAATAATTTTTTTTAAATCAAATTCAAAATTTGCTCCTAATCCTGATATAAATATTGTTAAGCCTGATAATAATAATAATACCTTACAAATAAAAGTATCATTTAATAATAAATTAAATCGAATTAATAGATACACTCCAGCTGTTACTAATGTAGAAGAATGGACTAGTGCAGAAACAGGTGTTGGAGCAGCTATAGCAGCCGGTAATCATGAAGAAAAAGGAATTTGAGCTCTTTTAGTTATTGCAGCCAATACAATTAATACCCCAATAATTTTTATACAAAAATCATTATATATAAATTCTAAATAAAAAATATAATTTCAACTTCCATAATTTAATATTCAAGCAGTTGCTATTAACAATGCAACATCTCCAATTCTATCTGAGAAAGCTGTTAATATACCAGCATTATATGGTTTAACATTATTAAAATAAATTACTAAACAATAAGAAACTAACCCTAAACCATCTCATCCTAATAAAATTCTTACTAAATTAGGACTAATAATAAGTATTATTATTGATATAACAAATAATATTACTAAAATAATAAATCGATTAATATTAATATCACTTATTATATACTCATTTCTATAAAAAATTACTAAAGATGCAATTAAAAGAACAAAGACATAAATATTAAACTTATTCAATCAAATAAAAAAGTTATAACAATTCTTATTCTATTTAAAGAAATAATTTCCCACTCAATAAAATAAATTATCTCATTTATAATAAAATAAATAGATATAAAAAATAAACTAATTCTAATAAAAAATAATATAAGAAAATTAATTAAACAAATAGATATATATTTCACAATTTAAAATAAATAAATTCATATCATTGACACCACAAATCAATATTTTTTTTAAACTATTTAAATATAATAAAAATATATCAGATTTTATAATAATAAATATTCTCGATTAACTCCTATTCTAAATGAATAAATATCAGAATAAAACTTTCCGTGCTGACTATAAGCATATAAATATAATGTATAAGCTGCTCTAAAAAATGATAATAATATTAACATAATTATTCTAACTCAAGATCATCTAACAATTCTATTTAATAAAAAAAATTTCTCCTAATAAATTTAAAGTAGGAGGAGCAGCCATATTAGCTGAACATAATAAAAATCATCATAATGTTATAGAAGGTATAAAATTTAATAGTCCCTTATTAAATAATAAACTACGACTTCCTAATCGTTCATAACTAATATTGGCTAAACAAAATAATCCTGATGAACATAATCCATGAGCAATTATTAAAATATATGAACCACATAAACCTCAATAAGTTATTGTTATAAGCCCTCTTAAAACAATTCCTATATGAGCAACTGATGAATAAGCAATTAAAGATTTCAAATCTGTTTGACGTAAGCAAATTAAACTAGTTAATCTAATACTAATAAATCAAAAATCATAGTTTATCCCTAAAAATTGTAAAAAATTAAATACTCGAATTAATCCATAACCTCCTAATTTTAATATAATTCCAGCCAAAAATTGTTGAACCTGATACAGGTGCTTCAACATGAGCTTTTGCTAATCATAAATGTACTAAAAATATAGGTATTTTTACTAAAAAAAAAAATTATAGATAAATAAAAAATAAAATAGCCAAAATCATAGTTATTTATTATATAAAAATTTATAGTATTTAAATTATTATATAAATAAAAAATAGAAATTAATATTGGTAATGAAACTAAAAGTGTATAAAATAATAAATATATACCAGCTTGTAATCGTTCAGGTTGATACCCTCATCCTAAAATTAAAAATATATATATTATATAATTATTCATAATAATTAAAATAAATATAACTATAAAAAATATATTTTGAACCATTCAAAATATATTTTTTATAAAACTAAAAGGAATTAATAATAATAATATAAATAAAATTTTTAACATTGTAAAATTCTACAAGATTGAAAATAATCATTTCCATATATTCGAATTATTGACACTAAAATAGATAATCCTAATACACCCTCACAAACTCTAAATGTTAAAAAAACTATTCGAAAATAATTTTCAAAATTTAATATATTTAAATAAAGAAATAATATTAAAAACAAAGATAAAACAATATATTCTAATCTTAATAGTATTGGAAATAAATGTTTCCGATTAGAAACAATCTCATAACACCTGTAAATATTAAAAAAAAGGTAATAATAAATTTATAAATATTATCATTAGTTTTAATAGTTTAATTTCCGTGCAGGGACGGGTTAAGAATATCCCTGCAGCGATACCTCTCGCTTGTCGCAAAAGGCGACTAAAACAAAGGTAAACAAAAATCACATCTAGGCAATTTTGAAAACACCAAGGTGAGCCTAGGGACATATATACCACCATTAAACTGCCCCACAAGTATACATGCAAATTAGTGGGCTGACACGACTGGAGATCACCGGTGTTGTAAGAGTAAGATCAAACAAAAAAATCTGGAGCATGCCCGTGTCACAAAAAAAAAAAAAAAAAAAAAAAAAAAAAAAAACGGCAGGCCGAAAAACAATTGATGCAAAAACACCAGCATTTGATTGGCCTCATCGAAGTAATCCCAAACCGGCAAGCCTGCCGCTACTTTCTGAGGTCAAACCGGCGGACCCCACAAGCGGACCAAGAGGAATGCAGTTAAGTGGGAAGGTTATGGTCCTACACTTCTGACCATAACAACGCCGGAAAAAGGAAAAGAAGATCATTAGTTTTAATAGTTTAACAAAAACATTGGTCTTGCATACCAAAAATAAGATAATTTTCTTTTAAGACTACAAAAAAAAGGAAATCTCTTTATCATTAATCTCCAAAATTAATATTTTAATTAAACTATTTCCTGATATTATTCAAATTATATTATATACATTAACTTTAATTTTTAATTTTATTTTTTTACAAATAAGTCATCCATTAACTATAGGAATAATACTATTAATTCAAACAACTATAATTTGCTGTATTACAGGTTTAATAACTAAAAGATTCTGATTTTCATATATTCTATTTTAACATTTATTGGAGGAATATTAGTTTTATTTATCTATGTAACCTCTCTTGCATCAAATGAAATATTCTCATTTTCAAGTAAAATATTAATTATAAATTTATTTATTTTATTTTTAACATTTATTATCTTATTATTTTTTGATAAAATATTTACTAGTTATAATTTAATAAATAATGAAATAATATCATAAGATAATATAAATTCATATATATCAGAAAATACAATAGATTTATATAAATTATATAATTTTCCTAATAATATAATTACAATTTTATTAATTAACTAATTATTAATTACATTAATTGCTACTGTAAAAATTACAAATTTATTTTATGGACCTATTCGATTAATAAATTAACTAATGAACAAACCAATACGAATTAGTCACCCAATTTTAAAAATTGCTAACAATGCATTAATTGATCTACCAACCCCTAGAAATATTTCCACTTGATGAAATTTTGGATCATTACTAGGTTTATGTTTAATAATTCAAATTCTAACTGGTTTATTTTTGGCAATACATTATACAGCAGATATTAATATAGCTTTTAATCGAGTTGATCATATTTGTCGAAACGTAAATTATGGTTGATTATTACGAACTTTACATGCCAATGGTGCTTCTTCTTTCTTTGTTTGTATTTATTTACATGTAGGACGAGGAATATATTATGGCTCGTATTTATTTACACATACCTGATTATCTGGAACAATTATTTTATTTTTAGTAATAGGAACTGCTTTTATAGGATATGTTTTACCATGAGGTCAAATATCATTTTGAGGGGCAACTGTTATTATTAGTTTATTATCTGCAATTCCTTATTTAGGAACTGATTTAGTACAATGAATTTGAGGAGGATTCGCTGTTGATAACGCCACTTTAACACGATTCTTTATTTTCATTTTATTTTACCATTTATTGTATTAGCAATAGTAATAATTCATCTTCTATTTATATATCTCCATCAAACAGACTCTAATAATCCTTTAGGATTAAATTCGAATTTAGATAAAATTCCTTTTCATCCATACTTCTCTTATAGGGATATTGTAGGATTTATTATTTTAATTTTAATTCTTACATTATTAACTTTAATTAACCCTTATTTATTAGGAGATCCAGATATTTTTATACCTGCTAATCCCTTAGTTACTCCTATTCATATTCAACCTGAATGATATTTTTTACTTGCTTATGCAATTCTTCGATCTATTCCTAATAAATTAGGATGAGTAATTGCTCTTGTAATATCAATTGCTATTATAATAATTCTTCCACTTTATAATTTAAGAATATTTCAAGGATTAAAATGTTATCCTATTAATCAAATTATATTCTGATTTATAGTAATAATTGTTTTACTATTAACATGAATTGGAGTCCGATTTGTTGAAAATCCATATATTATTACTGGTCAAATTTTAACTATTTTATATTTCTCATATTTTATTATTAATCCATTAGTTAATAAATGATGAGATAATTTATTAAACTAATATATTTAATTAATGGGCTTGAATAAACATATGTTTTGAAAACATAATATAGAAACTTTAATTTTCTATTAACTTATTACTAAATTTTATGAATTAAATTATACATAATAAATAAATTTTTAATCCTACAAAAAATAATAAATAATTTAAAGAAAAAGGTAAAAAAATGTTCATGCTAAATATATCAACTTATCATACCGAAATCGAGGTAATGTTCCTCGCACTCAAATAAAAACAAAAGAAATAAATATTAATTTTAAATAAAATAAAACTCTAAAAATATCCCCTCCTAAAAAAATTAAGTAAAAATAATATACTCATAAATAAAATTCTAGAATATTCAGATAAAAAAATTAATGCAAATCTTCCTCTTCTATATTCTACCTTAAAACCTGATACTAATTCAGATTCACCTTCAGCAAAATCAAATGGTGTTCGATTAGTCTCTGCTAAACAAATAATTAATCATACAAATAATAAAAGAAATATTAAAAATATAAATCATAATAAATAAAATTAATATATTATAATTATTAATTAAAAAAACAAAACATAATAAAATAAAAGCTAATCTGACTTCGTATGAAATAATTTGAGCTACAGAACGTAACCCTCCTAAAGCATAATTTGAATTAGAAGATCAACCGGCAATTATAATAGAATATACTCCTAATCTTGTACAACATATAAAAAATAATAATCCTAAATTAAAAGAAAACAATTTAATAAAAAAAGGCATGCATATTCATAATAATAATGATAAAAATAAAGAAAAAATTGGAGAATAATAATAAGAAATATAATTTGATAATAATGGATATGTTCGTTCCTTAGTAAATAACTTAATTGCATTGGTTGAAGAATTCCAGTTAAACCAACTTTATTAAATAAATTTTTTATTTTTTAAATAAATTTATAAATCACACAAAAATGTACATGTAATATAAATTAATAATACATATTTAAGCTAAAATAAAACTTTATACTAATATTAATATAAAATTTATTAATATAATTAAATTACACATATAAATACAATTAAATAATTATTATTAAATTTAAATAAAATAATAATATAATAATATATTATAATATTTTAATTTTGTAATTTATACTCGTAAAAATGAATTCCCCTTATATTTTTTAATAATACTTTTAAATATTTAATCTATTTATAAATATTTTAATGTAAAATAAAACTTTGTATTAATAATGATATAAAATTCATTAATTTAATTAAATTATTTAATTAAATATAATTAAATAATTATTTATAAATAAAAAAAAAACAATAAAAAAATAATATATTATATTAATTTAATTTTGTAATTTATAAATTTTATTTTTTATTTTTATTCCCCTTATTTTTTTTATTTATATACAATATTTTTCAGAAGTTTAAATATTTTATTTTAATATTAGATTAGATTAGATTAGATCAGGATTTTATTTTTCAATAATATTTCTTTTCTCAAAAAGTATACAAAATCAGAATCAGCATGGCTTTGCCGTCTGCCGGATTGACTACATAAATAAAGACATAATAATTAAACTATTAATGCATGATATTAAAATTTCAAAATTTCCCTGTTAAAATGTTGTCGCTGTATTTTAGAGCAATTTCACAGTATTTATACAACTTGGTTACTTCCATTTCGTTTGGTAAAGATACTATTTCTTGTTCCGATAAGTAGTCCTTTCCAAAACAAGATCTCCTAATTTCCTTAAGGATCGGACACTTGCCTATGAAATGTATGGTATCTTCCCTTTCTTCCAAATTGCACATGCTGCAGAGTATTGGAAGATCTTCTCTATGAGGTATAAAGTTAAGTTTTAGTAATTCACCCCGAAGTTTAAACATTATCGAAATTTCTTGGATGCTATAAATATCTTTGAAGTAGTTTCGACTCCCCAGGTTGTGGTTTAACCGGCTGTATATATTGCGATGTAGTGATCCCGCCGCTTGTTCTAAGAAATGCATTCTGGTCTGCTCCTCGACATGTTTTATTAATTGGGATAGTGAACTTGCCCAATTTCTACCATCTGCGGTTAAGACTACGCCACTCCCTTGAGCTAATTGCAGCCACTCCTCGAACCATGCAGTTTCGTTTCGAACTGTTTGTAGGGCCACTATCTTCGGTAGTCTATTGTCTGCCATCTTCATTACCCGTAGTATATAATTCATTTGCATCCTCAATGATTTTATATACAGTGGCGATAATCCTGTTTCCACCATAAGCATATAATTTGGCGTCTTTGGAGGAAGTTTAAACATTTTTTTAACGAAAAAGCGCTGTAATTTTTCTACCTCTTCATAAGGCTTATACCCCCAAATTTGCGCCGCGTATAGCATTACTGCCTCGGATACTGCTTCGTATAGTTTAAATTTACAACTGTGCTGAATATTTGTATTGCTGAAACAGTTCTTCCAGACTGAATTGATGATGGATTTACATTTCATTAGTTTGTCGCTCAGATGTGTTTTTATATTTAAATTGTTTGATAGCATTACTCCAAGATACTTATATTCCTTTACGACCTCTAAGTCTACCCCTCTATAGCACCATTTTTCGTTGAAGGCAGGTCTCCCTCCACCTTTTTTGAAAATCATTATCTTCGATTTCTCCAGATTGACGATCAAACTCCATAAAGCACAGTACTCACTTAATCGACCGATCATCAATTGCAGCGATTCCGGTGATCTTGCCAACAGCACAATGTCATCTGCAAATAGGAGTGCTTTAAAGAGCACTCCTGCAAACTCCACGCCTCCAGGTAAGAATTCCACAATATCCTCAATAAAAAGGGCAAAAAGGGTTGGGCTTAGTGGGCATCCCTGTCTTAATCCCGATTCCGTCTGAAACCAATCCGATAACGCCCCTCCATTCCAAACCGCTGCCATAGTATCTACATACAGATTTTGTAAAACTCTTCCAAATTTCGACGACATTCCCATTCCATACAATTTATAAAATATTGCATTTCGGTTCAGAGAATCGAAGGCCGCTTTGAAGTCCACAAAGAATGCGTAGAGTTTTTTATTTCGCCTTATGTATGTATCTGCTATACTGCTCAGAACAAAAATATGGTCGACAGTTGAGTAGCCAGACCTAAAACCAGCCTGGAATTCCTTGAGTAGGTTCTTTGTTTCAATCCACGTGTTAAGTCGCCCTTGTAGAATACTTGCAAAGATTTTGTAAGACGCGTTTAAAAAAGATATGCCCCTATAATTAGCTGGATTTAGCGTATCTCCTTTTTTATGGATAGGGAAGATCAGCGCTTCTTTAAATCGTCGAGGAACTATCCCGTGGTTTAAAATGCTGTTGAACGAATCAATGAGGCGTTCTTTCAGACCATTGGTACTGTACTTATAAAATTCTATAGGGATACAATCTGCCCCGGCAGCTTTTTTATCTTTCAGAGACAGTAGCGCACCCATAAGATCCTGTTGGGTTATTAGGCCATCAAGTATTTCGTTTTGAATGCCTGGCGGCGCATATTGAAAGCTAGGAGAGTCTCCTGGTGGATTCAATAACTGTTTAAAGTAATCCGAGAGAGTATTCGTACTTAGATCCCTATTAATCACATAACCCCCACCATTAAGTTTTTTGATTCGTTTCCAGAATTCCGCTGAGCTATTACAGCACCCCAGTCCACGTGCCTGATTTTTAAAGAAGTTCCGCTTGCTTTGTCTACATATAGCTTTATATTCTTGGTTGGCTTTGATATACGCCTTCTTGAGAGTATCTGTGTTGAAGGAAATTTTAATATTATAATTTATTTTAATAATACTAAATAAAAAAATATTTAAATTTAACTTTTCTATCTCTTTAAATTTCACTTTTCACTTTTTTCTTTTTTTTTTGTATATATAGGGTCCGCCAAATAATTTTTTTTTTTTTTTAAAATGCTATAAAAAAAACTACTGAATATTTTCTCAAATTTCTTTTTTTATTTGAAAGTACAATCCTTCCGGTTAATAATGGAAAATAATTTCATTCAAATGGCTGCCTCGGCTGGCCATGCAGTAGCCTACACGATCGGTCCAATTTTTAAGCACATTATCGATTGTGTGCAGCTGTATTTCACCAATGGCTTCACGAATATTGTCCTTTAAAGCGTCAATTGTCTCTGGCTTGTCGGCGTAACACTTATCTTTGACGGCACCCCACAAATGATAGTCCAACGGTGTCAAATCGCAGCTCCGAGGTGGCCAAACGACATCAGCTCTGCGGCTGATAATGCGATCTTCAAAAACAGGGCGCAAAACATCGAGTGTAGCTTCGGCTGTGTGGCACGTAGCGCCGTCCTGTTGAAACCAAATGTTGCCAATATCCTCCTGTTCAATTTTTGTGAACAAAAATTCGTTCAACATGGCCCGATAACGATCGCCATTGACTGTAACGGCCACTCCTTGCTCATTTTCGAAGGAAAATGGCCCAATTATGCCTCTGGACCAAAATACGCACCAAACAGTGGCTCGTTTTGGGTGCACCGGCTTTTCAATGTATGCGTGCGGGTTTTCTGTGCCCCAAATGCAACAATTTTGCTTGTTTACGTACCCGCCAAGATCAAAATGAGCTTCATCTGAAAAGATGATTTTTTTGGCAAAATCGGCATCTTCTGTAAGTCGATCGCAGGCCCACTTAGCGAAGCGAAAACTAAGCGTTGTTCAAGCGCATACACAACCATATTCGTTCAGCGGAAGGATAAAACTAATTATCTGTCACATCAGACATGACCTAAGTGTTACCATTCACGAAATAAGCACTACTTGAAAAAAAAAGTTAGATGGCGGACCCTTTATATATAGATTAACTATTTAATAAATATTTAATATTTATATAATTTTTAATATTTTCAGAAAAAAACTCTAAAACATTTATATAAATAGATATAATTTATAGAAATCTATTTTATATAATATAAATGAATATATAAAATATATATGTATATATATATATATAAATTATATATATATATATATAAAAATTATATATATATATATATATAATATAAATGATAGTTAATTTATATATATATATATTTATTATGTTATAAATAATATTTTGTAAATTCTAAATTGTATTTAAAAATATGTAATTCAATCATATTTTTAAATAGAATTTAATTTTTTTAAATTATTTATATATATATAAATAATAATCATATAAATATTTAATATAATAATTTTAATACTTTTATTTTATTAATATTTTTTAATAAAATAATTAAATAATATACATACATATCTATCAATTATTTTTTATTATACTTATTTTAATTATTTAATTACATAAAATAACAATTTCATTTATAAAAATAATTTCGTTTTACTTTGATAGAGTAAATCATATTTGTAATATTATATTCATTATATTTAATAGAATTAAACTATTCCAAAAAGTATCAAAAACTTTTGTGGATCGTACACTAAAATATATTTATAAAAAAGATAAGCTAATTAGGCTATTGGGTTCATACCCCACTTATAAAGGTTTTAATCCTTTTCTTTTTAATTTTTAATAATTCATCAAAAATTTTATTTTTATTTATATTAATTATAAGAACAATAATAGCAATTACAAAATACAAAAGAACAGAGCATGGATAGGACTAGAAATTTATTTATTCTCTTTTATCCCCCTTTTTTAAAATATTTTTTAACTCAAGCATTAGCTTCATGTATTTTATAAATAACATCTATCTTATTTTTATTTAATAATAATTTTATAGATCATTCATTAAATTTTCAAAATAATTATGTTAACTGAATAATTTTATCATCATTATTAATAAAAAGAGGTACTGCTCTATTCCATTTTTGATTCCCTAATGTAATTGAAGGTTTAAATTGAACTAATGCATTAATTTTAATAACTTGACAAAAAATTGCTCCACTAACTTTAATATCATATGTAATCACTAATGAAATATTCTTAATATGTATTATTATATCAATTACAGTAGGTGCTTTAGGAGGACTAAATCAAACATCATTACGTAAATTAATAGCATTTTCTTCAATTAATCATTTAGGATGAATATTAATAAGAATATATTCAAATCAATCTTTATGAATTAATTATTTTTTATTTTATTCATTTATATTATTCAATTTAATCTTTCTATTCAATATATTCAAATTATTCCATATTAATCAATTATTTTCTTTATTTTTTTAATAAATCTTTAAAATTTTCCTTATTTTTAAATCTATTATATTTAGGAGGACTACCTCCTTTTTTAGGATTTATTCCTAAATGATTTACAATTGAATTTTTAACATTTAATAACCAATTTTTTATATTAACTTTTATAATTAGTATAACTTTAATAGCTTTATTTTTTTATTTACGATTATGCTATACTACATTTATATCAAATTATTCAGAAAATAATTTAACTCTCAATATTTATTGAAATAATTTATCAATAAATTTATATTTATTTTATTCATTTATTTCTATCTTTGGATTATTTATTATTAGTATTATTTATTATTACTTTTAAGATTTTAAGTTAAACTAAACTAATAGCCTTCAAAGTTATAAATAAAAAAAAAATTTAAATCTTAAATTTTAATAAAATAAATTATTCCTTTAGAATTGCATTCTAATGTCATTATTGACTATAAAACTTGATTAAAAAGATATACTCTTATAAATAGATTTACAATCTATTGCCTAAACTTCAGCCATTTAATCGCGACAATGATTATTCTCAACAAATCATAAAGATATTTGTTTCGGCGCGGAATCTCTTTGATCCGGCTCGAAGGACCAATGTTCGCGGCGTTAAGCTCGAACGAAAATATAACTATTTAAACTTGTATACATATACGAATACAATTAATAAAAAGAAACTCACATTTGTTACCGAACTAATTTATTCGTGCAATAAATAAAATTCACTCCTTTAAATGTTCCTTGTTGATTATTATTAGAAGTTATATGTAAAACTACTTATAATGTTCTTTGTTTTAGTTATAAAAAAAACTATTCGTTATGTGTGGAATGAATTGTGTTGTATTCTTTGTTTCTTTGTTGTATGATTATTAGGTCACCACGTTACAAATGTGCCTTTGTTGGCTGATCGTGTAATAATGATTTATAGTACCTTGGGTTGCTTGATGCAAACCCTCGGTCAGCTGGTTTGCAGCTTTATTATGTACAATGTATGTTGTGAAACATTATGTGTTTGGATTGGGTTGATGACCCATATCCCTAGTGACTCTATACAATTCAATGTTGCTGCAGCTTGATGTTGACAAGGCTGCAGTTGTGGATTGTGTTTGGCGATGTGGATTGTGAATTTACCTTGCACATTTGACAGTTCGCGTTTGTTTACAAGTTGTTAAGTGATGTGAAAGTATATTCTAATTAATATATTTTGTGATTTACGTTTAATTAAGATTAGATTGTTTGTGAGATGTGTTAAATTGAGGTGGGCATGTGCGTTTTACCATTTGGTATAGCATTCTGCCGCCATGCCACCTCAATTTATATATTTCCAAACATGTTCTTCAAATGTGCAAGGTGTTTGTGTTGATTGGTGTTTTGTTGTGCAGCAACAATATTGGTACATTATATTTTTTATTTGGAATATCAGCTGGAATAGTAGGTACATCTCTTAGAATTTTAATTCGAATTGAATTAGATCATCCAGGATCATTTATTGGAGATGATCAAATTTATAATGTTATTGTAACAGCTCATGCCTTTGTAATAATTTTCTTTATAGTAATACCTATAATAATTGGAGGATTTGGAAATTGATTAGTTCCTTTAATATTAGGAGCTCCTGATATAGCCTTTCCACCAATAAATAATATAAGTTTTTGATTATTACCACCTTCATTAACATTATTGTTAATAAGTAGTATAATAGAAAACGGAGCTGGAACTGGATGAACAGTTTATCCTCCTCTTTCTACTAATATCGCTCATATAGGAGCATCAGTAGATTTAGTAATTTTTTCTTTACATTTAGCAGGTGTCTCTTCAATTCTAGGTGCTGTAAATTTCATTACTGCAATAATTAATATACGTTCAACAGGAATTACATATGATCGAATACCTTTATTTGTATGATTAGTAGTTATTACAGCATTATTACTTTTACTTTCTTCACCTGTTTTAGCTGGGGCTATTACAATATTACTAACTGACCGAAATTTAAATACTTCTTTTTTTGACCCAGCAGGAGGAGGTGATCCTATTTTATACCAACATTTCTTTTGATTTTTTTGTCATCCTGAAGTTTATATTTTAATTTTACCAGGATTTGGAATAATTTCTCACGGTATTAGTCAAGAATGTGGAAAAAAAGAAACCTTTGGTGTTTTAGGAATAATTTATGCTATATTAGCAATTGTTTTACTAGGATTTATCGTTTGAGCACATCATATATTTACTGTAGGTATAGATGTTGTACATCAGCAACAATGATTATTGATATTCCTACAGGAATTAAAGTTTTTAGTTGATTAGCTACTCTTCATGGAACTCAATTATCATATTCCCCTGCAATTTTATGAGCACTAGGATTTGTATTTTTATTTAAAGTAGGAGGATTAACAGGTGTTGTTCTTGCTAATTCTTCTATCGATATTATTCTTCATGACCCTAATTATGTAGTTGCCCATTTTCATTATGTATTATCTATTGGTGCAGTATTTGCTATTATAACCGGATTTATTCATTGATACCCATTATTTACTGGATTAACATTAAATCCTAAATGACTAACAACTCAATTTTGTCTTATATTTATTGGAGTAAATTTAACATTTTTCCCTCAATATTTCTGAGGATTAGCTGGTATACCTCGACGATATTCTGATTATCCTGACGCATATACAGCATGAAATATTATTTCAAGAATTGGATCAACAATTTCTTTAATTGGTATTTTATTTTTTATAATTATTATTTGAAAAAGATTAATTAAGCAACGACATGTAATTTATCCATTACAATTAAATTCTTCTATTGAACGATACCAAAATATTCCTCCAGCAGAAGATAGTTATTCTGAACTTCCATTATTATATGGCAGATTAGTGCCATAGAAATAAACTATTTCACTTTTATTAGAAACTTATGTCAACATGAGCAAATTTAAATTTACAAAATAGTACTTCCCCATTAATGGAACAATTAACATTTTTTCATGATCATGCACTATTAATTTTAATTACAGTTACAGTAGGATATATAATAATTAAATTATTTTTTAATAATTGTACAAACCGTTATCTTTTACACGGACAAACAATTGAAATTATTTGAACAGTTTTACCAACATTTATTCTTTTATTTATTGCTTTTCCTTCTCTACGATTATTATACTTATTAGATGAAATTAATGAACCATCAATTACTTTAAAATCGATTGGCCATCAATGATATTGAAATTATGAATATTCTGATTTTTAAAATATTGAATTTGATTCATATATAATTCCAACAAATGATTTAAATTTAAATGGATTTCGATTATAAGATGTAGATAATCGAGTAGTATTGCCCATAAATTCTCAAATTCGAATTCTAGTAACTGCTACAGATGTAATTCATTCTTGAACAGTTCCTACTCTAGGATTAAAAATTGATGGAACACCAGGTCGACTAAATCAATCTAATTTTTTTATAAATCGACCTGGTTTATTTTTTGGTCAATGTTCTGAAATTTGTGGAGCTAATCATAGTTTCATACCAATTGTAGTTGAAAGTATTCCAATAAATCATTTTATTAAATAAATTTCTTCTATAAATAATTACATTAAATGCCTGAAAGCAATTACTGGTCTCTTGAACCATGTTATAGTAATTTAGCAATTACTTTTAATGAAATTAAAAAAAATTGTTAAACCCTCATAACATTAGTATGTCAAACTAAAATTATTATAAGATAATATTTTTTAATTCCACAAACAGCTCCAATCAGTTGATTAAGTTTATTTATTATGTTTACATTAATTTTAATATTATTTAATATAATAAGTTATCTTCATTATTCACCAACAACACCTAAATTTCAAACTACTTCTGAAATTAATAAAAATTCATTAAATTGAAAATGATAACTAACTTATTTTCTATTTTTGACCCTACTACAAGTATTTTTAATATTTCATTAAATTGATTAAGAACTTTTACAGGTTTATTATTAATTCCTTCAATATATTGATTTATACCTTCTCGATGAATTTGACATAACATTTTAATTACCTTACACAAAGTATTTAAAACTTTATTAGGAAATACATCTCATAAGGGAATAACATTAATTTTTATTTCCTTATTTAGATTAATCATATTTAATAATTTTATAGGATTATTTTCATATATTTTTACAAGGACAAGTCATTTAGTATTAACATTAACATTAGCATTACCTTTATGATTGGCTTTTATAATTTATGGTTGAATTAATCATACACAACATATATTTACTCATCTTATACCTCAAGGAACACCAGCAGTTTTAATACCTTTTATAGTTTGTTTTGAAACAATTAGTAATATTATTCGACGAGGAGCTTTAGCTGTTCAATTAACAGCTAATATAATTGCTGGACATTTATTACTTACTTCATTAAATTATTTTATAATTCGAATTTTATTAATTACTCAAATATTACTTCTAATCTTAGAATCAGCAGTTGCTATAATTCAATCATATGTCTTTTCTGTTTTAAGAACATTATATTCTAGAGAAGTAATCTAATGTCAACTCACTCAAATCACCCATATCATTTAGTAGATTATAGCCCCTGATCATTAACAGTTGCAATTGGAACAATAACCTTAGTATCAGGAATAGTAAAATGATTCCATCATTATGATATATCCCTTCTTTTATTAGGATTAACTATTACAGGATTAACAATATATCGATGATGACGAGATGTATCTCGTGAAGGGACATATCAAGGTTTACACACTTACCCAGTAACAACAGTATTACGATGAGGAATAATTTGATTTATTTTATAAGAAGTTTTATTTTTTGCTTCTTTTTTTTGAGCTTTTTTTCATAGAAGTTTATCACCTACAATTGAATTAGGATCTTTATGACTCCTATAGGAATTATTCCTTTTAACCCATTTCAAATTCCTTTATTAAATACTACAATTTGACTAGCTTCAGGAATTACAGTAACATGAGCTCATCACAGTTTAATAAATGGAAATTTTTCTCTAACAACCCAAGCATTATTTTTTACTATTTTATTAGGAATTTATTTTTCTATTTTACAAACTTATGAATATTTTGAAGCTCCATTTACAATTGCTGACTCAGTTTATGGATCTACTTTCTTTATAGCAACAGGATTCCACGGTCTTCATGTATTAATTGGAACAACATTTTTATTAATTTGTCTTTTACGACACTCAAATAATCATTTTTCAAAAACTCCCCATTTTTGATTTGAAGCAGCAGCATGATACTGACATTTTGTCGATATTGTATGATTATTCTTATATGTATCAATTTATTGATGAGGTGGTTAATTATTAATTATTTATATAATATAATACGTATATATGACTTCCAATCATAAAGTCTATAAATAAATAGTATAAATATTTTTTTCTATTATAATTATTTCATTAATTTTAATATTATTATCAAGAATCGTATATTTTAGCACGAATTTTATCAAAAAAATCATATAATGATCGAGAAAAAAGCTCACCATTTGAATGTGGATTTGATCCAATATCTTCATCTCGATTACCATT